>JAJEJO010004375.1:302046-340859 GCA_020662805.1 Glaucomys volans
TTTTTTTTTTATTCTTTTATTTACTTATTGATTCATTGAACACAAATGGAGTACAGCTATTGTTTCACTGTTTGTACACAAGGTAGAGTCACACCATCTGTGCATTCATGCATGTACACAGGGCAATGGTATCTGTCACACATTCTGTTATTAATTTTATCCCCCACCCACCCCCACCCCTCCCTTCCCTCTATGCTAGCTATCTTTCCTCCATTCTTGCCATCTTTCCCCCCCACATTATGCATCATCATTCATATATCAGAGAGACCATTCGGCTTTTGGATTTTTGGGATTGGCTGATCTCACTTAGCATAAGAGTTTCCAACATCATCCATTTACCTACAAATACCATAATTTTATTCTTCTTTATGGCTGAGTAATATTCCATTGTGTATATATACCACAGTTTCTTTATCCATTCATCTACTGAAGGGCATCTAGGTTGATTCCATAATCTAGCTATTGTGAATTGAGCAGCTATGAACATTGATGTGGCTGCATCACTGAGGCAATCTGATTTTAAGTCCTTTGGGTATAAGCCAAGGAGTGGGATAGCAGGGTCAAATGGTGGATCCATTCCAAGTTTTCTAAGGAATCTCCACACTGCTTTCCAGAGTGGCTGCACCAACTTGCACTCCCACCAGCAATGTATGAGTGTACCCTTTTCCCCACATCCTCGCCAACACCTGTTGTTGCCTGTGTTCTTGATGAAAGACATTCTAATTGGGGTAAGATGAAATCTTAAGGTGGTTTTGATTTGCATTTCTCTTATAACGAGTGATGTTGAACATTTTTTCATAAATCTGTTGATTGCTTGTAGATCTTCCTCTGTAAAGTGTCTGTTCATTTCCTTGGCCCATTTATTGATTGGGTTATTGGTGTTCGTGGTGTAAAGATTTTTGAGTACTTGGTAGATTCTGGAGATTAGTGCTCTGTCCGAAGTGTGTGTGGCAAAGATTTTCTCCCACTCTGAAGGCTCTCTCTTCACATTGCTGATTGTTTCCTTTGCTGAGAAGAAGCTTTTTAGTTTCACTCTATCCCAATCATTGATTCGTGCTTTTATTTCTTGCGCTTTGGGAGTCATGTTAAGGAAATCTGGTCCTAGGCCAACATGATGAAGATTTGGACCTATTTTCTCTTCTATTAGGTGCAGAGTCTCTGGTCTGATTTCTAGGTCCTTGATCCACTTTGAGTTGAGTTATTTTTAAAGCTAAAGAAAATGTGAGTTGTACAAGTCACCATTATGTAACAGTGGTCCAATTCATGCTTTGAATATAGCCCGTACTGCTCTGCCACTGAGGCTTATTTTAAAACAGAAGGACAAGTTTTCCTCTTCTCCCTCTCCCAAATGAGCAAGTGAATTTCAAACCAATACCCCCAGCCCTCCAGTCAGGGCACACCTGGAATGTAGCTTTTGAATCATCTCTTTGAAAACTCTCTGTTCTCCCTGATGGGCAGAATCACAGCCTCTGTGTACACAGTACCCTGTGTTTCTCCTTTGCTAGCAAAGCAGTAAAACTTCTTTTTTCTTTTTCTCAAAACCATTTTCTTGTAATTGGATTGGCATCAGGGACAGAGCTTTCCATAACAGTAACTATGTTGTGAGTCACGAATTATCTTGGGCTTCAGAGACAGTATATATAAAAAGATAAATTGAACAAGATGATCCCAAGGGATTCTATATCCTCTAATGCTTTGTGGTTCTATAAATGAAGATAACACAAAACCTATGCACACAATTAACAATCCTTATATTCATGAAAATACCCAAAACTACAAGACACAAATATTTAGAACAACATCCATTTGTTATCCAAATATTTAATTGGGTAACATTAAAACAGGAATTAGATATCTATCTCAACTTTCCTCAAAGATAGGATAAATATATGCAGTTATATAGTCATTGAACATTTTTTTTGTATTTCCAATCTTATTTGAAGGCCAGAATTTGTTTTTCTAATACAATACAGTGAATATGGAAGAAGACAGCCTAAAATAAAGGGTATTAATTGAAAAATGCAAGCAATTAAGCTTAAACTATATAAAAAAACAATTTTTTACTAACACAAGAGTTAACTCTCTATTCCTATTATTCATAGAAATTATGTTATACATGAAAGATTAAGGATTAGTACATTTTAGATTACCAAATTAAATCATAAGAACTAACTATAAAATTAGCAGTGAACTATACAGTTTTTATCATAATGAAAAGCTTTATCAGTTTTTATTGCTAATTATTTAATACTTATGTTCAAGAAAAATATTATCAGTTTCCTTTGATAACAGAAATTGAAAACAAGAAGGGTAAATTGAGCTCACCAGTTAGTAAAGAAACTGATGGATTTAGGAAGTAGAAATATTAACAACATTACAGATTTTAAACTGAACAATACTTCTCAAATATCCACAAAAGGCACTCTCTTTTACCTTCCCATGAATGGGAAAATTGGTATTTTTCTCAAATCTGAGAATTAAATAAAGGAACTAATGAAATAAAGAAAATTAAAAACAAGCCACTTTCATTTTTAATGGCCTTGGCTTGGCATCTGAGTGACAGCACTGTTCAAAAGAAGTTTGTCTACTACCAAAGTCAAGAAAATGTATTCTTCTCATTTGAATAAGCAGCATAAAATACATAGTCCACTGGACTATAAGGTAAGTCCTTGGCCCTCACTGAAGTGGGACCCAGATAGCTTTCCCCTTACCTTATATCTCTGGATTTCTGATGTGGAAGCCTCAGGGCCGGACATTAAAGCACAAGTTTTATAGGCCTAGAATTCAGAACCAGGTTCCAGGTGACCCTCACAATGGGGACAACATTTCATTTCCTGTTCTGTGTCAAATCTTAGTTAGAGCTACTGATCCTGAACGCACAGAAGTCGGAATGCCCACAGACCTGCCTATCTGGGACAAAAGCCAAGACAAAAAAGGCATAGAGCTGGATCTCCTGTTTCCTGCTATCTTCCCCTGTTGGCATGGAAGTGGACCAGTCAGTTCTGGATGAAAGGAACATCCAATGAATTGTTGGTTTATTGAGCTAAATAGAGGACATACTTGTATATTAAGTGGAGATTCAAATATCAGAAATAAGTATCTTTTCTAATTGATCTTTTTAAATAAAATAACTTATTTTCTTCCTATACAATATATAGAAGTCTTGCCCTTTTAGGCAGCTGAATCTCATGACCCTCTGATAATAGACCAAACTTTCAAGCATGCCTTGAAACAAACTTGTAGAAAACTGTGCTAAAAAGTTTTTAAAAAATCAAGAGTTTTAAAATTTTTATTTTTTGAAGCCTACCTCTCCAATATTTTATAATTCTTCTGGTCCAAAGGAAAAGAGTCTGACATGTGAAAATGATCTATAAGGTCATTGGAGTGTCTGGGATACTCAAAACCATTCAGTGTTTAATCTCTAGAAGGTTTTTATTTTTACCATCGGTTCTATAATAACTTAATTGCTGTGTAAATCCCAGTTTTATTTATTCTTTTTTTTTTTGAGTACTATGCAACTACAAGATACCAGATACTGTGTTGAGGAGGGACCATCAAGAACATTCTTTCAAATGGAAGAAAGTTCAAGGAACTTTAAGAAATGAAATAGAAAAAGAGCAAATGCAACTTCTTACACAAGTCTTAGTAAAATTTTCCTGAATCACAGTCCTGACATAAACATTTCCTCCTTTAAGCCTTTTGGTTCCCTTTCCTATTAAAGGAAATTAAAAAAAAAAAAATTTAGTCTTGCTTCTTTGTATACTCTATACTATTTTTATTTTTCATGAATTCACTTTTTTGTTGTTTTCTGTAACAACCATTCATCAAGAATCTACCCTGTTTTATATTCTAAAAATATAAAATTTTACATTTAATAAATAATAATAGGCAATATGGGATGGGAAGTTTCTTATGTGTGAGACATTGTTCTCAGTGTTTTAGGTGGATTATCTCATTTAATCCCTCACAATAACCCTTTAGAAGATAGGATCCAGTACAAGTCCTAATTTACAAATGAGAAAACTGAGGCACAGAAAGGTTACCTAACTTGACCAAGGTCAATTGTCTATCACAAGATTTAAGTCCACACAACTTTGTTGCAGAATCTATGCAATCAACTATTATACCATGCTTCTTGAGTTGGGTTCCTGTTCCACCTCACAAAACTATCCTGTTGCCAAACTGGAGTCCCAAAGATGCATTAACAATTTAATTGCAGAGGGAGTTGAACCCAGGGGTATTTTACTACTGAGCCCTATTTCCAGCCCTTTTCATTCTTTATTTTGAGATGGCATCTGGCCTCAAACTTGCAATCTTCCTGCCTCAGTTTCCCAGTAGCTGGTATTACAGGTGTGTGCCACCATTGTTTCTCAATATTGTTAGTTTCATTTTTTTAGCTTCTTTTAAACAGATAGATTTTTATACCTGAATAAATGTACTTACATTTTTCTATCTTACTCCCTTACAGTTGGGTTTTATCCATTTATTCTTTCAATATTCACTGAGTATTTACCAGACGCCAGGCACTTACCCAAGTTCATAAGATTGGAAAAATTTAAATCCTAAAGCAACCTTAAAGACAAAATAAATGAAACTTAATGTTTACAGACAAAGAATAGTAATCTAAAGCAAGTTCTTAGTCTATCAGAGAAAGAAGCTGATTTTTATGTTTCCATACCCACAGATTTTGTTTTTGTAACTAGAAAAATTTGAAGTCATAGAGATACCTCACTAGGCAGTTCCTCTCAGATCAATTATAAAGACAATAATCATAATGGATGTTATTTTAGTTCCCAAGGATGCTGTGATAAAGTATCACAAATTGGGTGGCTTAGAAATTTATTTTTCCACAGTTCCAGAGACTAGAAGTCTGAAATCAACATTTGGCAAAGCCATGCTCCCTCCAAAACCTCTAGAGGAGGATCCTTTCTTACTTCCCATGGCTTCTGGTAGCCCTAAGCATTCCTCTACTGTGCCCACCTATCACCAGTCTTTGCCCCTGTCTTCACATGACTGTCTTTCTCGAAAGTCCGGCTCTCTTGACTTCTTATATGGACACCAGTCACATTGGACTAGAGCTAACTCTAACGATCTCATATTACCTTGACTATATCTATAGGCCTTATTTCCAAAAGAGGTCACACTGACATGTATTAGACATTACAACTTCAAGATATTTTGAGAGGGTATACAATTAAAAAACATGGTGTTTTTTATTTTAAATTTTATTTTATTGCAGTGCTGAGGATTAAACCCAGGGCCTTGCACAGGCTAGGCACGCACTCTACCACTGAACCATCCCCAGCCCTAGAAGTGATCATTAAGTGTTAAGAAACCTTAATCTTTATATGTCTGCAGTGAAATAAATAAACACCTGTTGATTCCTACCCTTTCATTTCTGATTTTCAACCTGTTCCAGAACCACGATACAAGCATATTTCCCATTCAACATCTCTAGCAATTAGAGAAATGCAAATCAAAACTACTCTAAGATTTCATCTCACTCCAGTCAGAATGGCAATTATCAAGAATACAAGCAACAATAAATGTTGGCAAGGATGTGGGGAATCTAAGTCATACACTGCAAATTGGTGCAACCACTCTGGAAAGCAGAATGGAGAGTTCTCAGAAAATTTGGAATGGAACCACCATTTCACCCAGCTATCCCACCCCTTGGTTTATACCCAAAGGATTTAAAATCAGCATAATACAGTGATGCAGCCACATCCATGTTTATAGCAGCTCAACTCACAATAACTAAACTATGGAACCAACCTAGGTGTCCTTCAGCAGATGAATGGATAAAGAAATGGTGGTATACATATACAACAGAATATTACTCAGCCTTGAAGAAGAATGAAATGATGTCATCTGCCAGGATGGAGCTGGAGAATATCATGCTAAGTGAAATAAGCCAATCCCAAAAAACCAAAGGCCCAATGTTTTCTCTGACATGCAGATACTAATTCACAATAGGGGTTGGGGGCTTGGGAAGAATAGTTACTTTAGTTTAGGTAGAGGAGAGTAAAGGGAGGGGAGAGGGTATGGGGATAGGAAGGACAGTAGAATGAATCAGATATTATTATTCTATGTACATATATGACTGCATGACCAGTGTGATTTGACATTATGTACAACCAGAAGAATGAGAAATCATACTCCATTTATGTATGATGTGTAAAAGTGCATTCTAGTGTCACATATAACTAGTTAGAACAAATTTTTTTAAAAAAAACTCAAAAAATAAAAATAGAAAGCATAATTCCCATTATGGAGTAATCTTTACTAAACCTCATTGTCCAAGTCTTTTTTTATAATCTAAGTCAATCATTATATATGCCCTACTACTTTCATATAAAAAGCCTCTCAGAAAAATGAGAGTCTGAGAAGACTCTCATTCTCATTCTGAGAAGACTCTCAGAATGTTTTTTGTTCACTGAAACTGTTCTCTTTCCCCTGGGAGATTATTTTATATAAACACTTGCTGATTCTATTTGTTAATATGAATTCTAAAGCATGTACAACATTCAAAAATATTTATATACTGAGCCTCCTCTATGCAGCAAGCACCATATAAAGCAGAGAAAATAGTAGTACACATAATGGAAGTGCTTGTCTTCATGGAGTTAGTATGAGGAACAAGCAGGGATTATAGGGAAAGAATAATAACAAAAACATGCATATATATATAAACAAATACCATAATAAAGTGAGTTAGTATACACAGAAATGCACATATTGGTAGTCAATATATGGAAATGCTTAAAACTAATCTAACACACAGTAAATGTCAGCCAACAAAATAGGAGTTGTTGTAGTCATAAGAGTGGTAATAGTAACGATACTAGAAGTAGTGCTATGTACAGAAAGAAAAACGGCAATGGGGTAAAATAGGGTGTAGAGGGTCGTAAGAGGGCTAAGGTAGTCTGTAAGATCTCTCAAAACAGTATCATTTGAATCTTTCTCTCATAAATCTCAACACTACATGCATTTATTAAAATTTTATTTTTAAAAGGTATGGCAAGAGAATATCTCAAGTTCAGGAATTATATTTTTTTGACACTGAGCTCCACCTGCTGGTAATTTTAGTTTAGGTATTTACACTTAAAAATAACTAAAATATGTTAAAATGGAATGTAGCTTCCAACATAAAAATACACACACAAAAAAAAACCCACCACACACATTCAGGAGACATCAAAATTGCATTTTCTTTCTTTCTACCTACCATTTATTAAGTTTAGTTATATGCCAACCACTGCTAAACATTTTTGCAAATATTACCGAATTTTCAAAACAATTCTATAAGGTTTCGAGGACTTGCCATTTCTCATTAATAAGGACTCATCTCAGAGAAGCTATGTGGATTTCCCTATAGTCATATTAATAGCATAAAGGATTTTAACTATGGTCCTCTGACAATAAGTCTGTTGCTTTAGTGACCAGACAGTACTGCTTGGATAAAATATAAACTTTTCAAATCAGATACTTTTGAGTTTGAATCTCTGCCTCTCCAACTCTGATCAAGTTCTTTAATCTCCAGTTTCAATGTTCTTGTCTGAAAGGTAATGCCTTTGCAAGATTGTCGATAATAAATAATATTTATATATCTAGCATACTGTCTAAGCACATGGTAAATAATAATTAATGGTTAGCTCCCTCTCCTAGTAATTTTTCTTAAATGACATATTAGCATAATCTAACATATGAGGATTTGTGCTGCCAAAAGTTAATGAATCAAATTAAGTGTCTCTCAAAGCATGGTCTTTTGGGAAACAAATTTCTGAACTGTACTAGATAACAAATAAATTGGTTTAGAAAAACCCTCCTCCAAAATGAAATATATTTCATACTATAGCAAAATTTTCAGGACTGTTTAACTACTTATCTCTAAAATATGTATATAAAGATTAATTATACACAAATCTAAGAAATCTACAAAGCAAAACTAAGAATAATGAAGTAGAAATGAGATATAAAAAAAGCAAAACATATCATGAAAATAAGCAAAAGTTGAAATTTAAGACTGAAAATTTCCCTTCAATCACCAATAATGATATTTTAAAAATTCTAACAAATGACAAAAGTTGAATGATTTCATGACAACTCTGTTTCCATGAACATAAAAAGTATTTTAAACAGAAAGTATTTTTAATAATTTTAAAAGGAAATATGAGGTCCTCACATTTTTTTCTAATTAGAAAGTTACAGATCCAACCTTAAATAAGGATAAATATCTGCAAATGAGAACAATTCCTAGAGAATACAATTACCCATTGTATATTCAAACTTAAGATAAGAAAAGTGGTACTAAAGTGAAATATATATATTGGTACCAAGGATTGAACCCAGGAGAACTTAACCACCAAGCCACATCCTCAGCCCTTCTTCATATTTTATTAAAGACAGGGTCTCTCTGAATTGCTTCGGGCCTTACTAAGTTGCTGAGGCTGAGTTTGAACTCTCGATCCTCCTGCCCTCATCCTCCCTAGTTGCTGGGATTACAGGTGTGCGCCACCGTGCCCAGCAAGAGACAACTGCATTCTTAAAACAATAAGAAATGATAAAACTGATAAGAGTGTCGTGATCTCTGCTTCCATTGAAGTACCAGATTTTTCAAGACATGGCTTCATGAATTTCCTTCCTACCTTAGCTATAGTGATTCTGTCAGGGACACTGTTACCAAAAAAGCCACTGTTAAAGCCTCTAGTAAGAAATTCTATTAGAGCTTAGTACAAGAAAAAGGTTTGCTTCCCTGCAATGTGATAAGCTTGCTTTTATTTAAGACTATTAAATGACTTTATCTCCCTTTACAGTTTGGCCTTTGGGAAGCATAGAGACAAAATAATAGCTAAAGGGTAGTAAGTATACATATGTGCTATGGTCTATATAGTTTCCTGCAGTCTTGATACCCTGTTAAACCCTATATTTTTCCTAGTTCTAACTTTATTTTATATTTTGATGAATTTTTTTGTCATTGGCTACCTCAAATACTCTGGGGAATAAGGCAGAAAATGAATGAATGAGTGAATGAATGAAAGCATGTACAGTAGCAAATATTAAATCATTACAAAAATCCTTACAGTGAGCTTTAAGTCTTTTCTACTAACAATTAAAAACAAAAAAAAGCCTGGTTACCTAAAGTTGGTGATATGTTCCCTGCCATTTTCCGACCCCTAGACATGGTCATTCCACTGGCTGCCTTTCTCAGAAGTGATAAAGCTGAAGTTTAAAGCATCAGCACTTTTACACTTCCAGCTAATCAGTTGATGGACACTAAAGAAAATTAGGACACAGGAACATTCCCTTGCATTCTAATCCCAAATTAAATTTCACAGCTACTTGGCACAAAGTGAAAGCGTTCTCTGATGTAGAAAAGTTGGAAAGAGGCAACATCCCCCCAAAGCACCCAAGAAGCCTCTGAGGAATGACAGGCAAAAATTAAATTAGGCTTTCATATTCCTATATGGAACAAAAGACCAGTGTTTTTTCACAGTATGTCTAGTCCATGCTTGTTTCATTCTCTATCTACCAAATATCTTAAGTACCTGCACTAATTACTACATCATCTTAAAAGCATGGTATGTCTTCCAAAGTAAAAACAATTATGATTTAATTCCAAAGCACAACTTTCAAAATTATAATGAGAAACCACTAAATTAAAATGAGACTTCTAAATTGTATGCTGTCACCAAATGCTAGAAAGTACATAGGTATTAATTTAGGTTGGTAAGTTAAAATAGCTAGTAAAATTCAGCATCATCATGTCTGTATAGCAATCTGCATCATTTTACATTTATTTGAAATGCAGAGAAACTTCCTAGATTTTTTTTTATTATCAATAGAGGCTAGCTAAGAACCTTTCTGATTAAATGCATTTTTGGCACACTAATTATACAAATGAAAGATAATATGAAATACTGTATCATACAGGAAAACGCTACCTGATCAAAATGTAGAATCCTATGTTCAATTAATTTTATTTAATACAGAAATTTAATACAGGAATTGAATCCTTGAAAATGATAAAAAATACGATATGAAATTGATTGCAGCTATAGAAAACGTCTGTGTAGTTCTATAATACACAAAGCAAGGATAAAACTAGATCTCAGTAGGAGTTTTCATAATGATGTGAATTTCATCTTATGTCATCCAACCATGAGTGAACATGATAGTTATCTAGCAATTTTTTTTTCTAATAGTACACCTGCTCTGGGCCTAATAAATGGCAAAAGACTATGATGTTTTATAAGTAACAAAATTGGAAAAGGCTTACAGTATCAAAAAGTACAGATATTTGTAATAGTTGGACACTGCTAGCATAAGATAAATACCCATGACATAATTAATAGCAAAATGAAATAATGATCTGTACAATGCAAGTCTACTCATCTATGGCTCCTTACACCCACAAATGCTATAATCAATTATGACATTTCAGATTTCTCTTTGAGAAGGCTAAATTATTAGGCTAAATGTTTAAATTTTCCATTTTATTTTATCTTATTAAGAACCTCCCCATTAAAACTTTTGAGAATCAACAACTTCATTTGGCATTAATCAAATAATTCCATATAAACAATTTTTCTTTAAGCATAATAATTTGACTCTTGATCTGAAACTTAAAACAAACATGAGTATGAATTTTCCTAAATGTCTGAACCACAAGTTGTTACTATATGTTAGATTTTATTGAACTCTAAAGAGAAAGTTTTGACACCTTTAACTTAGGTTAGTTCAATAAATTTTTCCATTTAAAGTACTTATAAGAGAATGCCAATATAATCAATGCCTTTTGCCTATAAATTCTTATCTTGTACAGTCCCAGTTTAAAAAAGAAACAGAGGAAAGTTCTCAAGTCAGTAGTCAGTAAAAATGGAAACCTGGAGAGAAGAGGGAAGTGGGTCATATCATGGCATCCTGAGTCAAGGAGCGCATGAGGGGCAAGGCAGTTAGAGAAGAGGGAATGAAGAGTTTGTCTTATGTCACACTCTACTCTCCCATTTCCTTTTGCCAGTCCCTTTATGGTTTTTACTTTTACCTGCCTCTTCTTTCTGTATTTCCTTTTTCTCTTTACCTTTCCTTGTCTCTACTGCTCTTCTTTCTCTTACCTGTTTCTCTTGCCACCTTTCCTCTGTTATGTATCTCTTTCTCCCTCTTTTTTGATTCTTCCTTAATGGATTAAGAAATGAAAGACTGGGAAGGGAAAAAAAAGCTCTCTCCAAAACCAATTTTAACTTGGACAATCCAGTGTATCCCTTGAAAAGTTCTTTTCGTATCATAGAAACATTTGGCTTCATAAAGATTGCGCTTTAAAAAAAAAAAAAAAAGAAAGAAAAGAAAAGACAGGGTCTCATTATGTTACCCAGGTGGCCCTGGAAATCACAATCCTCCTGCCTCAGCCTCTTGAGTAGCTGGGACTGTAGGAGTGCTCCACTACTTGTGGCTTATGCCTAATTTTTAAAAAGTATAATAAAGGGACAAGAATCATTGAACTTATGGAGTTTCAGAAAATGTCTGTTTGGAAAGACTAAAACTTTGGTCACTCTTAACTATACTTCTTAAAATGAAAGTTTTTCCTTACCAATTAGATCTCATTTGACTGCCTGACTTTCTGCCTCTACCAATCCCATTCTTAGTCCTTTGGTTTCTGACCTCTGAAACCACATGTTATCATAATCCATATCCTACTTCACTTTGACTACCTCTCAAGTTACACACCTAACCCATATCTTCCTTTCCCTGGCTAAGTCAATTTGTTTCCACCTGTAGCCCCCACCATTCCAGTCTATTCTACTGAAAAAGAGTTTTTCTTTCCAAAATTTCAAGACCTATTCCTTAGTGGGTTCCTCTTTCAAAGTACTTTATTTTTCAGAATACTTCTGTCAAAATAAACTATGTTTGATTTGAAAAATCAGGCTTACACAGAATTGGGAATAGGATAAATTCATCTTCAGCCATCTTACAAATTCCACAGCCCTCACTAGCCTGCCTCTCCAGAATCAGGACTGTCATTCAAAGTATCTTTTCACATGCTTACGTTAACCACTCTCAGCAACATTCCCACTCTCTTCAGTTCCCCAGGACCCTGATTTCAGGTATGCACTAAGTATGACAATGCTTAATATGCTACTTCTGCAAAGGCATTCAGAATTTAATAGGGTTCTTTAAGACAAAATTCTTTGTCATATAGTACTCAAATTTTTTTTGAACTCCCAAAGACCTAAAAGATGTTTCATAATAGCTTCTTAGTAAAAAGAGAAAGGAGGAGAGGCACATGGTTCATGGAAGAAACATCACAGAAAATCGAATGGATGACAAAAAAAATGGCCTATGTAGTTTAAAAGTCTGCTCTTCTTTCCAAGTAATTATTTTAAAAAGGTAGCCATAGGTAGACCAACACAGACACAAATTAAAACACACACACACACACACACACACACACACACACACACAGAGTCAAGCATGCTTTCCTTTTGGTCCTATGCTAAATTAGAACATTTTTTTTCCAAAAGTGTTCACTGAAATACAAGATACATGTAGTAAAGTCTAAAAATCACTGTGTAGTTTATGAATTTTCAGACTGAAAAGTTCCTGTAACCAAAACACAGATAAAAACACAAGTCATTATCTGCCCTCCAGAAATCTCCTATGTGCCACTCTCAGTCACTCCGGACCCTTTCAACAGCAACCACTATTCTAACTTCTAAAGATTACTTTTGCCTCCTTTTGAATTCCATATAAATGAAACCATATGTATTGTCTGATATCTTCCACTCAATATTATATTTGTAAGATTCATCCATACTGCTGTCATGTAGTTGTAATTTGTTTATTTTCATTACTGCAAGATACTCCACTGGGTAAATATTCTACAACTTGTCTATTATACTGTTGATTGACATTTCTACTTTTGAGTAATTATAAATGATGCCTCTCTGAATATTCTTGTGTATGCTTTTTTGAGAGCATGTGCATGTTTTTTCACTGGGTACAAACCTAGGAGTAAATATGCTGGGTCACAGGATATGTGCATTTCCTTCTTTAGTAGATGTTGGTAAATAGTTTTTCCACAGTGATAATTGTGGCTAAGGTTTTCTCCGTTTTTTGAGAATGAGACAGATTCATTCTGTTTGCTTAAATGATACATCATATTAAATTTCTACTCTGCCTTTCTATAAGTGAGGATTATGCTAGTCAGGGCAATTTCTCTGCATTCTTTTCTTTCTATCAGTGTTATAGGAATTTATTACTTTATAAAGTAGATTCTAGAATAATTTAGCCCTCCACATTAACTGAGTAGGTGTTTTTGTTTGGTTTTGCGCTTCCAACAGACAAGAAATATGTAGACAAGGAGCCTTGTATTTGACTAAGCACTACAATCTAAACATTGATGGTTTCATTTTACAACACTGGGAATCTTCAAGAAAAATTTTCTGAACACCTACATACTGCCATGTACTGTGCTAAACACTGAAAATAGAAAAAGCACTGAATGTATTTATAATAATAGCATAAACAAAGTTATGAATGGGTACTTTCATTCTCAATCTCCTGGCCTCTCAGATACTTCCCTTCATTGATTCAGGTCTTTGGCAAGTGTTAGCTTAAGCTTATTTTCTTTCCAATTCAATTCCTGACATTATCATAAATGATTCTTACACCCAGGCCCCAAAGATCCTTGTAATATCTTTATCTCAGTCTTCATCTCCAATACCACTCATTCATGCTCAATTTCAGCAACTCATCCCACCATTTGTAACTTGGGATTTCCAGTCAGAATTGCTTCCTTTGTGAGAGTTCAGGCCACACTTCTTATAAACCTCTACTTGTTCTTAAACTAAATTAACACAACCACCCCCAAATCTGTCCCAAATTATATCTCCTAAACTTTTGCCCCTTATATCTTCCTTTGGTTTTGTTGGCGAGGAGAGTGCCCTTCTTTATTTAATACAGATGTGTGTGGTTATGATCATCCTCCATCATTCTGATTGGTCATAGTCCATGGTAGGGAGCCTTTAGTTGGCATTTAAAGAAATTTGGTGCTAACCTAAAAGTTACAAGAAGTCTTTGTGGCTGATGAACTTGTGAGTCAGTACAACCAGATTTGCTCTGATTTGACATTTTTAAAGATTACTTGGCTTTGGTTGGAGTGGAGAAAAGTTTGAAAGATGGCTACTGTGGATGGTGACAGAAAAGTTATTTCTCAGTTGCATTTTTAATCAGGATTTCCATTATTAGTGCAATCGAATTTTTTATATTATTATTAAAGTTTCTATTTACTCTATCTAAAAATTGCTTAAATTCTTAAATTTAATTGCTTATTCATGAATGCAGTCCAATTTTAATTGATGCATTACTTTTTTATAAACCAATTTGGATGGTCTCTGTAAATATTTACCAACATTAATCCTTTGTTATGTTTGCAGCACAGAATAATCCCAGGTTTTACTCTGTTTTTTTGTTTATTTCTTAACACAGAAAAATGTTCACTTACATTTCTTTCCAATAGTTATGTGGATATGTTTTTATATTTGAATATTCAGTGTATCTAAAATTTATTCTTTATGTAGTATGAATTTAAGAGTTAAATATTTACCTAAAATACAAAGTAATATTTTTCCCTTCAAATATTCTTATATTCAGATTCTATTTATATAGGAGCTTCTTTGGGCCAAGTATTCTCTAATCTAACTGAACGTTCTTGTTTCTTAACTGGGCTATTTAGAACAAGGTAACCTTCTAGTTATTCAAATATTATTTTTCTAACATCATCACTAGTATGATAACATTCATTCAAGTTTAAAAAAGAAGGCAGATTCTAAAGGATCTGAATTCATTTATATTCTTATTATTGCATCTACAACATTTACTACAAAGTTAATTATATAGAAGTGCAATTGATTCTCTCTGATATTTGAGTTGTTTCTCCTTTCAAGGATCATTTTTTTTATATACCTTTATTTTGTTCATTTAGTTTTTTTTTTTTTTTTTAATGTGGTACTGGGGATAAAACCCAGTGCCTCCTCCATGCTAGGCAAGCACTCTACCACTGAGTCACAATCCCAGCCCCTCAAGGATCAATTTTTTAAGCAAACTTGGAAACTTTTCAAAAGATGTACCCACATTTCTCTTAAAACCTCTAAATATATTCTAACAGAGAAAACTTTTTCTTGGTCTAAGATCTTATCTTTCATATTGAATTTGCAAAGTAAACATCATTTTAAAAATTAACAGTTGAAGCTCAATCTCTATTAACAGAAATGATATCCTGCAGCATATTATAATAAGAGAAAATTACAATTTTAAGTTTATTAGGCACTAAATGAAGCAACAAATCATAACACTCATATCTTTATGAAACATTTAATGTAACAAAATAATTTTCAAAATTTAAAATAAAAGATTTTAACAATAAAAATATATTCTTTTCTACATGAATGATGAAATTATCCACCCTTAATTAAGCCCAAAGAAAACAACATCTTTAAACATAAATTGAAGACAAATATCATTCAGTTTAATAGAATGATTAGCAACTAAATTGTACAGACTGGAATAACTTTTAAGTTGAAGGAAATTAATTCTTTTAACTTTAAAGAAATGTCTTGAACATTACATAATGATTTATATGAAAAGTAATTGCTTTTGATGAATCAATTTTTAAATGAGTGCAAAGTAAACGAAACTATACTACTAGAGAAAATAAAGAATTGTGCTTGCTTGTCAGTAAAATTTTTAGTAATTTTATTCCTACAATCAGAATTGCTTCATTTGTGAGAGTTCAGGCCACATTTCATATGACCTATACTTGTTCTTAAACTGAATTAATGCAACTATCCCAAGATCTACTCCAAATTAATTCTCCTAAAGTTTTTCCCCTTACGTCTTCCTTTTGTTGTTTTGTTTTGTTTTCCTTTGCTTTGTTCAGGCTCCTTCTTTAATAGAGGTGTGTATGGTTATGACCAGCACCCAACATTCTGACTGGTTACAGTCCATGGCAGGAAACCTTTAGTCAGTGTTTGAAGCCACGTTCCTCCACCACACTCTTCTGGCATGATGTTCTGCCTCACCTTGCACCCAGAGGAATAAGAGCTGGCTGTCTACTGACTGAGACACCCCTTATACTGTAAGGCCACAAGTAATTTTTTCCTTTAATTGTTCTTGTGAGGTCTTTTGGTAACAGTGGCATTAATGCTGACTAAAATATAGTGTATAAATAATAACAAAATTTACTCAATAAAGATGTTATTAAATTTAACCTTTGTATATGAACATTTCTCATCATTATCTTGAATGGTACTCCAGTATTCCTATCTCCTTGAAAATGTTTTATTTGGGAATTACTGATTGGTGCTTAATTCATGATAGAAGAAACACAATCCTCAGATACATGAATACAAAGAAAAGAAAAGGGTTAAAGGTTGGGAGTTGAAGCCTGAAGCCTCAGGAATATTAACAATAAATTCCATCAGAGCATTTAATTCTAATGTTTTCTTGTTAATCATTTGTTTATTGCAACTTTCTGTCCACTGAATGTTGAGTGCAGAGACTTTATCTACTACTCCAGGATGTCTCCATCCACGCCACATAATAGATACCCAGAGAATGTCATTAATCATGTTTAATAAAAAGGCAAAATAGGGAAGAGAAGAAATGGTGACACAGGTGGAAGAGATGGAAAATAGGGAAGAAAGAGAAGGGACAAAAACCAAATATATGTATTAAGCATCTTCCTAAGAAAGTCTGGGGCTCTATATTGTGCTTTTTCTTTGTAATCATTCATTTAGTCTGAAAATAATCCTATGAAGTGCATATTTTTAGCCACATTTTACAGGTTAACAAACTGAGATGGGGGTGGTAAACCCTCCCTAAGGGCAATTAAATCCAGGATGATTAAAATCTAATTCTCACACTTTGTTTACCCTACCCTAATTTTACTAAGCTAGCCTTTGAACACAAGGAGAGAAATAGATCAGAGGGGACAAAGAAAGCCAAGTTTCCACTGATAGAATGAATAAAATAATTATACTGCAAAAATGACAGCAAAGAGAATTGTTAAAAGGAGGCAATATGAGTATTAAAAGATATTAACTAAATTTTCCATAATTTCAAAAATAAATGAAAAATGTTATTTTAGGAATGAAAAAATAATAACAGAATATAATGTCATTTAGGAATTTTTATTTCCTTCAAATTAAACTATGAAAGAAAACTAGCATTAAAATTACATGACTATAAATGCTATTTCTGTTAAAATTGCTTCAAGCAAAATTTTAAATGCAAAATTTAGTTCCATATAGAAAGGAATATGCAAGCTTCTAATAGTTAAACTCATAATACAAAATATTCATTAAAAATTAGCTGGTCATGCTGGGTGCAGTGGTGCATACCTGTACTCCCAGGGGCTCAGGAGGCTAAGGCAGGAGGATTTCAAGTTCAAAGCTACCTTCAGCAATAGGGAGGCACTAAGCAATTCAGTGACACTCTGTTTCTAAATAAAATACAAAATAGGGCTGGGGATATGACTCAGGGACAAAGTACCCTGAGATCAATCCCCATACCCAAATAAACAAACAAAAAATTATCTGGTCAATACTGAAGTCATAAAAGGTCTTTTATTAGGGCAATGAATAAGTCATAAGTTAATTATATGATAATTTGTCTTAAAATATATTCTAATCTATTATGGTTAAAGAACAACAACAATATCTCAAATGAAGAAAATAATAAATCCCAAACATTGTTATCACCTAAAAACCAGTAGTTTGCATTTTAAAAGAAAGAACTGCTGCAAAATGAAAAAATAACATTAATAAGAAACAAAGTAGAGAATTAAGCACATATTGTCATTATTATTTCTGTAATATTTAATCAAATAATTAAATTGAAACTTTAAAAGATAACAGTAGTTTATTAATAAACAGCAGGCCCTGTTCTATATGCTTTATATGTATAAACTTGACTATTTCTCGCAACAGTCCCAATTTAGATAAATTTTAATCTCATTTTACGCATTGGGAAATGAGAGCAGAAAAAGTCCAACATTGTACAATTAGTCAATGAAGGACCATGTGTTCAAATCCAAGAAATCTGGTTTTGCAGCTGGGGCCCTCTCTAAAGTAATTTTTCTATGACAATCCCTTATTAGTCATTAACTCTGTAACCATCGGAGACTTTGTATCTAGTTAGAATACTATTGCTACGATATCTATTTATTTACAACATGAGAAAAAGCTGATGGAAATTAACTTTAACCATTAAAAACTGAGTGGCATCAATTTTACTAACTTTTGAAATTCTGTGCTATTTATTCCCTCTATAAACATTTGCTAACTGTATATCTAGGTATTGCTACACACCTAAAGTTTTTAAATATTTTATTGTATGAATACATATGAATTAAAATGCAGCCAACTTTAAATTAATTGTCAAATCAATTAATTCTTTTCCATCTCCCCTACCAAACCCTATAGCAGCATCTAAATATATTCTCTTTACTTCACCCTTCTCATTAAACTCCAGTACATAATATTCACATAGTAAGTAATCATTAAGCAGTTGTTGAATCCCAAATGACAGAATGAATGATTCTTTTATTTTCATTAGTCAGAGAATTCATTTAATTCTTTATCATCTCTCTTTTTATATTTTATTTTATAGATCTAGTTCAGTCCTGGTTAGTTTCTTCTAAGAAATTAAGAAACCCATAATTAAACAAATTTAAAATACACAATTGTCCTTGGGTATCTATGCAGGATTGGTTCTTAAAATCTATGGATGCTCAAATCCCTTAAAAAGGTTTAGCATTTGCACATACCCTATGCATATCCTCCCACATACTTTAAATCATCTCTAGATTACTTAGGAAACTAATACAATGTACATACTATGTTATACTACTTGTTTAGAGAATACTGAAAAAGTCTGTAAGTGTTTAGTACACATGGTGTGTGTGTGTGTGTGTGTGTGTAATTATTTTGATTCCATGTTGACTGAACCACAGGTATGGAACGCAGATACAGAGGACCAACTCTGTGTATATATAACACACACTTTACAAAATCAAATGAAAAAGCTACTTTTCATTTACTTGTTATTCCTTATGAATATGAGTATACATAAGTTTAAATACAAATTGAAAAGCACTTTGAAAATTTAAGGTTTTTTTCTTTTTTCCTGATACTGAAAATATTGTGACCTAATGAAAAAAGAAATGTCTCTGAAATCATCATTGGCTAACCTTTGATGTGAAATGAACTCATTTATAAGAACCAAAGAAAAATAACTATAGGAATTTTAACCTGAATCATCAGGAAATGGATTAAAATCATAACCACTTCTCTGTTTTATAAATTAGAAATATACATCCAATTTACATTAAAGCATAATATGTATCTGTGAATATGCTTTGAGTGTTAGATCCAGAGAAGAATTTAATATTATTGGGGGTCACTAGTAAGTCACTGAAGGTTCAGTATGGTAAAATTTATGCCACAAGAAAAATGGAAGCAAAAGTGCATTAACTACCAAATTAAAATATTAATATTTCATTATTATCTCATAATATCAATAATTATCATCTATAGATGACACTGCTTAGGTTTAGAAACTTTAAAAATTACTTTGTCAGTAAAATATAAAACTTTATAAACTGCACAAAATATAAAATATGTCTTATACATAAACTTCATATATGCAGTATTCTAATGATTTTCACAAAAACTGATCTTCATAATAGCAAATGATTGGAAATCATGTAAATATGCTACTTCGCCACTCAGTACCCTCAATGGTTTCCAATTTTTCTAAGAGTTATCATCAAATTCTTCACAAGGGTTTACATGACTACAAGATCTAAATGCCCTCTACTTTCATCCCATCTCCTAATACTCTTTCACTTTTTCAGTCACACTGGCCTTCCTGTGATTCCTCCAACACAAGCAGAATCCTGCCTGAGGTCATCTCAGCACTTCCTCCCTTAGTTCTTTCAGATCTTAGCATAACGCCACTTTATCAGGAAAGCCTTCCCTGATCTACTACAAGACTTCCCAACATTCCTTTACTCCAATACTGTATTCTATTTTTTTCTCTAAAGAATTGTCCACTGCCTGACATATTATATGCTTAATTGCTTATTGACTGTCTCCTCCAATTACAGTGAAAGGCTCATAGTGGCAGAAAAGTTAGGCTTATTTTGTTCACTACTGTATTGCCAGAACCAGAAATAGCACCCAACACTTGACATTCAATAAATGTTTGTTGAATGAATAAATTTAAAAGGAATAACTGTATATGTACTATTAAAATGGGATACCTAGGACACATTGGGTAAAAAGGCAAGGTACACAACAGTATTGTCCATTTTATCATTTGTGTAAAATGAATGGTAACCATATAATTTGCACTCAGGCTTTTATTTGTATCCAATGCTTCTGCAAGGTTACTTCAGAAGAAAGGAATTGAGAAACTAAAGAACACTCAGTCCCTTGTACCTGTGCATATATTACCCAGGCACAGAAACTAAATGAGGTTTGCCTTTATCATTAAGAAATATCTAAGGGTAATCCTGCATAAAAATTTAACACTTGTATTCAAGATTTCAGCAAGTATATACTAATTAATTTATATGTAAACTAAGATATAATTCTTAAAAAACTGGAATAGAATCTTAAGTTTTTAAAGTATTTATAATATGCAAAATACATTTACACACATTATCTCATTTCAGTGTCACAGAAATCCAGTCAAACAAGATGAATACTCATTTCTTCCTTCTATAAAAGGTAAACTCTGAAGAGTTAAGGAAGTTGATTACAGTTACAGAGCAGAGATAAAATTCAACTCAGTTCTCTTGATTCTTAGTCTGGTACTTTTCTCAGTATATTACCATTTGATGACTAAGGCTTAAAATTAACATCTATGTTAGGTATTCAAAGAAAAAGAAATGTACCTCATAATGAAAATAGATAAAACTCTGAAGACATTGTCATTAGCCAATGACATTGATGGCTTTGATTGATTTCAGTACATTTTAGTGTTCCAAGCATAAAACTGGAATATCAGACACTAATGTAAAATGGATACTGGGTCATAATGACACACAAATTTAACATATCAGATATTTTGTTGGTTGAAAATATAACAAAATGGGATTATGTTGTTGTTGCTGTTCAATTAAGCAAAACTAACAGTAAGATATGCAAAGAAGATAAATATATGTTGTATGTTACTCTAGCAAAAGGACTTAAGCAAAATGTGAAATTTCAGAAATAGCAAAGTGAAGATAATTATGGAATAGCTTAATATATTTTAAAGTAGGAACTCATTACATGGTGCCATCAACACTAGATATATTTGACAAATAAAGGAAGTTATTTCAATGAAAATCATTGCACACGTGGTCCAAAGCATATGCTGTTATAAGGTAAAACTAGATCATTATGTAGTGAAAAGGAAATCCAATTCCTCTATTCAGCAGACAAATAATGAAATTTCATTATATTCCTTCAACTAGATAGCCAAAAAACAAAAAAAAAAATGAAAAAAGTGTTCTATATATACAAATAAATGTATATGTGTGTATATAAGTGTTAATCTATACATAGATATAGATATTAGGAAAGTAAGTAGCTGTTGTTTTCTCAGGGATTAGAAAATTCTATATTCTCATCACTAACCAAGGAAAGCCAAAAAAGTTCATCTCTCTAACTTGCTTCAGAAAGCAGATTCTTCTTCCCTGAAGAGCTAGAATTGAAGTATTATATAAAATAATCCTTGAGTTTTTAGAGTGCTTAAGCAACTCAAAATGCCTTCAGAATTATCAGCACATTTAATCTGTCTTTATCTCAATTTGATGAGAAGGGATTTATTTTCTAAACCAGCATTTCCCAAAGTATGTTCCATCACACTATGATTCCTTTCAGGAGGCTCTCCAAAAGGGAGTTAGGACAATATTTTCAGAGACAGCATTCCATACAATATTTTCCCTCTTGGGCATTTAATATTGAAGGTTAGAAAAACTCTAAGCTAATACTACTCTTTATTTCATTTAACTAAACATATTTGGAATTTTGGAATTCATATCTCCTTGGAAGACTTCTTAACCCCTCTGAAATTGGTACAAATTATAAATAAAGAAAATAATAAATCTAATAAATTGATCAAATCAAGATAACAAAATTTTTGGACCAGCATTAGTTCCAGCAGAATAAATATTACTAGCACAATTAGAAATGCCTTCCATAAATTATCACTGTACTTTAACTTTCAGAATTATAATGGCTTCAACGATGTCTATTCTAAATATACTAAAGATGTACATTTTTGTCATTTCTTTCTTCCTTTTTTTTTTTTTTTTTTGGGGTTTTTTACCAGGGATTGAAGCCAGGAGTGCTTTACCACCAAGCTACATCCCCAGCCCTTTTTATTTTTATTTTGAGACAGGGTCCTGCTAAGTTACTTAGGGCCTTGCTAAGTTGCTAAAGCTGGCCTCAAACTCGTGATGCTCCTACTTTGGCCTGTCAAGTCACTGGCATTATTGCTATGGAACACCATGCTGGGCCTTCTTCCTCTTTGAGACTCTTCAAGAAGTCCCAATAAATTTAGTCCCCTCTTTTAGTAGACTAGAAACTTCAGAAAAATAACTGAAAAGACTAATCTTCTTAATATTAATCATAAATATTAGAAATACTCATGAATAAACCAAAATTATTTTTAAATAATCTTAAAATTTATAAAATGTCAAGTTTTCATTGTTATGGTAGGCCTTGTATTCCTTTACAGGAACATCATTAAAGGTATTTCACTTTCATTACTGATTCTGCTAATAAAGTTATTGGCAATCAAAAAATAAAATACCTAGGAATAAAGCTAACCAAGGAGGTGAAAGACCTTTACAATGAAAAGTGTAGAACACTGAAGAAAGAATCTGAAGAAGACACAAGAAGATGAGAGGACCTCCCATCTTCATGAATAGGCAGAATTAGTACTGTTAAAACATCCATATCACCCAAAGCAATACACAGAATCAGTACAATCACCTTCAAAATACCAATGACAATCTTCACAGTAGTAGAAAAAAAAACAAAACAGTCCTATAATTCATTTGGAAGAATATAAGCAGAACAATTCCTCTTTTTTTTTTTTTTTGTACCAGGGATTGAATTCACTGAGACAGTCCCAGCCTTTTTTTTTTTTTTCCTTCCAAATTTGAGTCAGTGTCTCGCTAAATTGCTTACAGTCTCACTTATCTGCTGAGATTGACTTTGCATTTGGGATCTTCCTGCTTCAGCTTCCCAAGGCTCTGGGATTACAGTCACGTACCACTGCACTCCAGCCAAAGCAATTCTAACCAAAAAATGCAATGCCAGAAGCATCACAATACCTAACTTCAAATTATACTACAGAGTTATAGTAACAAAAACTGCATGGCACATTATAAATACACACACACACACACACACACACACACACACACACCAATAGAATAAAACAGAAGACAAAGAAACTAACCCAAAAAAGGGTGAAAAAATAGATTGAAGAAAAGACAGATTTTTTTAACAAATGGTGCTGGGAAAACTGGATATACATATGTGGAAGAATGAGAATACATCCTATTTCTCACCCTTTCACAAAAGTCAACTCAAAATGGATCAAAGACCAGAAATTATGCAATGCCAAGATGAATACATAGGGTCAACACTACAACACATAAGTGCAGGCAACAACTTTGTCAATAGGACTCCTAAATATAAGAAATAATATCAAGAATTAATAAATGGGATGGTGTCCAATTAAAAAACTTCTACACAGCAAACAATTAGAAGTGTGAAGAGAGAACCTATAGAATGGGAGAAAATCTTTGCTAGCTACTCTACCTACAGAGAATTCATATCCAGAATAAGAAATAAAAAATTTAGCCAGGCTCAGTGGTACACACCTGTAATCCCAGTGGCTCAGGAGGCCAAGTCAGCAGAATCTCAAGTTCAAAGCCAGCTTCAGCAACTTAGTGAGACCCTTTCTCAAAATAAAAAATAAAAAGGAATGTGGCTCAGAGGTTAAGTGCCCCTGGGCTTATCTGAGGTTCAATCTCTGGTACCAAAAAAAAAAAAAAAGACTCAAAAACTTGACAGCAGGCCAGGTGCAGTGGTGCACCTCTGTGATCCCCAACAGGAGGCTGGGGAGGCTAAGGCAGGAGGATCACAAGTTCAAAGCAACCTTCAGCAACTCAGGGAGACTGTCTCTAAATAAAACACAAAAAGAGCTGAGGATGTGGCTCAATGGTGAAATGCTCCTGAGTTCAATCCTCAGTACCAAAACAAAAAAAATAAAAATAAAAATAAAAACAAAAAAACTGACACCAAAAAGAAATAGTAATAATAACCCAACAAATAAATGGGCAAATGAACTAAACAGACACTTCTCAAAAGAAGACATTCAAATGGCCAACAAACACATGAAAAGTTGTTCAACATCTTTAGCAATTGGGAAATGCAAATCAAAACTGCACTGAGATTTCATCTCATGCCAGTGAGAATGGCAGTCAACAAGAATACAAACAATAAATGCTGGAGAGTATGTGAAGAAAAAGGAATACTTTTATACTGGTTGATGGAACTGTAAATTAATACAACCACTATGGAAATCAGTATGGGAGTTCCTAAAAAGACTAGGAATGGAATCGCCATTATTGACCAAGTATACCATTCCTTGGTATTTATCACAAAAATCATTCAGAATACTATAGCAATACATGCACACCTGTTTATAGCGGCACAAATCACAATAGCCAAACTATGGAACAAGCCTAGGTTTCCATTAATGTATAAATGGAAAAAGAAATGTGATATGTATACAAATGGAGTTTTATTCAGCTATAAAAAGGAATTGTGTCACTTGCAGGAAAACAGAACTTGAGAATACTAACTATATAAGCCAATTTCAGAAAGTCAAGGGTCATATATTATCTTTCATATGTGGAAGATAAAGGGGAATAAGGAAAATAAAGGTGGGGGTGGGCAGTCTCATGAAAATAGAAGGGAAAGCACAGGAAAGGGAGCAGGGAGAGAGAGAGAAGGGGAAAGAAAGGGGGAATAATGGGACATGATAATGGGCAAATTACATTATATGTCTTATGTATATATGAATGTGTAACAGTGAATTCCACCATTATGTATAATAATAAGGTACCAACAAAACATGGAAATGTACCAATAAAAATGGAGTTATTGGCAAAAAGAAATAATGGCAAATTCAAAAATTTAAGATTCAGTTACCTAACCTATCATTTCACCATCAAAGATAGATTTAACATCTATCTCCCGAAAGCACATTTTCTTAAATTCTAAAGCTAACATCTGGAAGATAAGTATTGCCATTCAAAGTTTTATATTTACAGATTTATAATGGTCTTTTGACCACTCTGGGCTCCTATAAACTGATCCTACCACTTTTTTTTTAACTACCACTCTCCTCTTGACATCTTTTCTCTTGCTTAATAACTTGAATTCTTTGGTCAATCATAATAATCACTTTCTTGAATGAAGCTTCCCTCCTTTGTCCTTTTTTACTTCATTCATCATACATACCTAGGAAAACCACAGACTTAAATAAATCCAACTCTAGGCAGCCTACACTGCATCATGCCAATGTAGCTGAACACACTAGTAGAAAAACGTATAACCTTGCTAACAAGCCCACCTGAAACTTGTGACCCCAAGTACTGTATCTTCCACCATATATTCTTGATTGTATTATGCAGGATCACAACCTCAAGTGAGCCCTTAATTACTACCTAGCAATCACACTACATTGTCCTAGTCCATTCATTCTCCCATTCTCCTTCTCTTGTTCTTCAAATATTCAATACCTCTTCTTACACCTTCACTCTCAGCCAATAACTATAATCTCTATTTTATTGAGAATACAAAGCAATCAAAAGAAAACATTCACAGGAACCTAATTACCACCTATCCACACACCTATCAGGAACTACCATCCTGCCTTTCAATTACTGTGCCAATATTAAAGCTATCCCATTTGAGTAGTATAACTCATATTCTCTCACCTTCTTAAGGAATTTATTCTGAAAACTTCCCCTTACCTAAAAAAATGGTTAATATTTGCCTTTCTACTGGATTACATCTTAAACATGCAGATAAAATAATTTCTCTTCTTTTAATAAATACTAAAATCCCCATCTTTACTGCCTGATTTTTTGTGCACACCTTTGTTCTTTATAGAAGTCCTTGAAAATTTTGTCTTTGCCCACTACATACAATTCTCATTTCCTTCTCTCTTATATCCTTCTTAAATAGGTTTTATCCTCCATTGAAACTGCTCATCAGTAACCTTCATGTTGTTAATTCCAATATTCAATTATTGGTTGTCACTTTATAGTACATCAATAACATTTAATTCAATTGATTTCTCCCTTAGAAATATTTTCTTCACTAGGCTTCAAGGACACCTGATTCTCTTAATTTTTCTCTTCCCATAATGGTTAGTTCTCAGTCTCCTCTATTGTTTCTCCTATTTGTAAACCTCTTAACTGAAGTGTCCCATACTTATACTGTGTTCCTCTTTTCTTTTCTATCTTCCCTTACCTAGCGATCTGGAGCAGTCAAATCAGTTAAATACCATCTGATGCCTACAACACTCAAATACATATATGTTGTTCAAATCATGCTCCTAACCTCCAGGCCAAATACCCAAATTTCTGCTGACATATCTTTTTGGGAAAACCAATGAAGTCTTTCTCTTCCTCCTCAAAGCTGCTCTACCTATGACTTTTCAATCCCACTCAAAACCAATTCCATTCCTCCAACAACACCAGCTAAAAATCTTAGTCATCCTTGACTCCTCTCTTATTTCATATCCACAGGAAATCTCATGAGATCACCCTTCAAACTATATCAAGACAATAAACACTTCTGATCACTTCCAGCACTACCATTCTTGCTCAATCCATCATCTGCTTTCATCTAGGTCAACAGTTTCATTTTCCCATCTTTGATTCCATTAAATACATTCTCAACAGTGATCCATATCAATCCAAAATCATGGCATACCATTCCTCTGTTATAACTCCCTAATCCAAAGGCTCCCTGTTTCTCTCAGAGAAGTCATAACCTTAATTATGAGCCATAAGGTCCAAGACCTATTCCTCATTACTGCTCTGACCTCATTCCCTATGCTCTCACCCCTTCCTCAACTCAGGCCTCCTTGTTGTACATTGAACAGTCCAGATATGCTCCTGCCTTAGTTTTTGCAATGGATGTAGCCTGACTGGAATGCTCTTTCCTCAGACATCAAAGTGGTGTGCTAACTAGATCCCTGTTTCAAGGGTTTGCTCAGATGTTACCTTCTCATTTAAAAGACTAGCCTTTAAAACTGTCCCAATTTCTGACACTCTAGCCCCCCAATCCTCTACCCTGCTCTGTATTTACTCCTTGGAACTTATCACCTTCTACTATAATATTAATTTACATATTTATTAACTACCACTCCCTATGGAATGAGTAATCTCTAAGAGAGGAGCTTTTCTTGTTTTATTCACTGATGTATGCCACACATCTAGAAATGTGCTTGTCACACAGTAGGTGGCTAATAAATAATGCTTGAATAAAAATGAAAACCACATAATCAAAAGCAGTAGAGAATTTTTGTGTAATACTTATATTTATCATGTTCTCCTCTGTATTGTGGCCAAAATTATACCTAGATAAAAAACATAATAACAGAAGGGTGATTCATGCAGAAAGAGATTAGTACATTATTCAACATATTATATTATCTTCAATAATGTTTTTAGGTTTTTATGAATTAATAAATGGGTTTGAACTCTCCTTGGACTATGAAGCCAGAAGAAGCAACCGTACACCTAAGAACCTGACTACATAATGCTCACTCTGATTACATATCTGCATTGCCTTAAAATCCGTAAGAATGCTCTCATCCACGGACAATGGTACAGTTCTTAAAAGTATTCTGCTACAGAGGCATTCACAACTGAAGAGTCAATGCTTTGGGTGTAATTGCCATTAACAAGGATCATAGTGATTAGTTAGCTGTCTCTCCTGGTCTTAAATAAAATTTAGGCCAACTTTTCACAAGTCTCCAAGATATTATAATTTAACTTTTAGTTTTTTCAATTCTTCCAATAGTCAACTAAATTCTCTTATTGAAATTTTACACCATTTATGATATGGAATTTTTCAAAAGAGAATAACAATAAAACTTATTTTAATTCCAGGCTTTTTTTGTAAGGTTACATAAGACAGCACTTAAATAGTCATTTGGGGAAAAATATCATTTATGCTTTACTATTTTTATTGTTTTTAAGTATGCTGAAAAGTTATATTTTAAACACTATATAAAAAGGTTGATGCATAATGTGGGGGGGAAGATGGCAAGAATGGAGGAAAGATAGCTAGCATAGAGGGAAGGGAGGGGTGGGGGCGGGTGGGGGGTAAAATCAATAACAGAGTGTGTGACAGATATCATTGCCCTGTGTACATGCATGAAAGCACAGATGGTGTGACTCTACTTTGTGTACAACCCTTGAAACAATAGCTGTACTCCATTTGTGTTCAATGAATCAATAAGTAAATAAAAAATAAATAAATAAATAAATAAATAAAAATAAAAAGGTTAAAGTATGCAAAAATTTCATTGATGTTAATGGGAACATTAATTTTTAAGAACCATACAAGTAATTCTACTTTCCTCATAAAAGATATTATAAAATCTCATTAGCCTGGCATTAATTAGGGGGATGGCCTGATTTATAAAATATTAATTTATTATTTTTAACTACATATATTATAGTATTCCTCTATAAATTTGAAAAACTTTAAACCTATTCAACTTTAAATTTTCAATTAAAAACTTACTAAGGAAATTGTTTAAATGACTAGATAAAATATATTTATATTTACTCTTAATTATTTAAAATAAATTGGATAAAAAGAAATATGCAGCACCACTTTGCAAAAATTAACAAGGTATTAGTACCAATAAATTTGTATAAGAGGTATGTCATTGGGATTTTAATTGGAATTGTGTTGAATCTGTACAGCGCTTCTGGTACTATGACCATTTTGACAATATTAATTCTGCCTATCCAAGAACATGGGAGATTGTTCCATCTTCTAAGGTTTTCTTTAATTTCTTTCTTTAGTGTTCTGTAGTTTTCATCATAAAGGTCTTTTACCTCTTTTGTCAGATTGATTGCCAAGTATATTTTTTTGAGGCTACTGTGAATGGTATAGTTTTCCTAATTTCTCTTTCAGAGGATTCATCACTTATGAATAGAAATGCACTAAATTTATGAGAATTGATTTTATATCAGCTACTTTGCTGAATTCATTTATGAGTTCTAGAAATTTTCTGGTGGAATTTTTTGGATCCTCTAAATATAGAATCATGTCATCAGCAAATAGTGAGAATTGGAGTTCTTCTTTTCCTAATCATATCCCTTTAATTTCTTTAGTCTGTCAAATTGCTTTGGCTAGAGTTTCAAGGATGATGTTGAACAGAAGTGGTGAAAGAGGGCATCCCTGTCTTGTTCCAGTTTTTATAGAAAATGCCTTCAGTTTTTCTCCATTTAGAATGATATTGGTCTGGGCTTATCACACCATTTGACCCAGCTATCCCACTCTTTGGCCTATACCCAAAGGATTTAAAATCAGCATGTTACAGTGATGCAGCCACATCAATGTTTATAGCAGCTCAATTCATAATAGGTAGACTGTGGAATCAACCTAGACACCATTCAACAGATGAACGCATAAAGAAACTGTGGTATATATACATAATGGAATATTATTCATCCATAAAGAAGAATAAAATTATGGCATTTTCAGGTAAATGGATGGAGTAGGAGAATATTATGCTAAGTGAGATAAGCCAATCCCCCAAAACCAAAGACTGAATATTTTCTCTGATAAGTGGATGATGATACATAATGGGGTGGCAGGGTGGGTAAGGGAAGAATGGAGGAAGGATGGATTGTATAGAGGGATATGAGAGATGGGGAAGGCGCAAGGGGAAGGAAGGATAATGAAATGAGACAAACATCATTACCCTATGTACATGTATGATTACACAAAAGGTGTGACTACTTCATGTACAACTAGAGAAATGAAAAGTTGTATCCCATTTGTGTACAATGAATGAATCAAAAATAAATAAATAAAAATAAATGTGTATAAGAGAAGAGTTTAAAGGTGCCAAAAGGTTTATTCTCTTAAGTGTTATTATACATTCCCTTTGAAACATTGTTTATCTAATTCATTTGGTGAACAAACCTTCTCTTCAAAGATTATGAAATATTAAACTCCAAATGATCACAAAATCTTAAGAAAATGAGAATTAACTATTATATTTTATATTTGAAAGTCAAGTTTATAATCATAGTTATCATAACAATAGCTACCATTTAACAACTCAAATAACTATCTTTTATTCTACCACGATAATGTCAACATGTGTTATCTACACTTAAATTACCAGTATTAATCAATCTACCACTAAGTCAAGGCTTTAACTAAATAACAAACTCCACACCCACATGGAGATAGGAAAATATAACAAAATACACTAAAAACCAGAAAGATTTAAGGTTCTCAAAAGCCAAGTAAAAAAAAAAAAATTCAGAAGCTTCTCTGAAAGAATGTATATGCCAGATAGTTAAGGAGACTCATAAAGCAGGACGGAGAATCTAATAGGATGGTGCTGTAGAGCAAGAAACAGAAATTCATGAAGTAGTACGGCTCAATTAATAACAAAAATAGCAGTAACCATAATATTTTAAATATTTCATATTCATTTCCACATTTATCAAATTCAGCCTTTTTTCTTATAGCGACATTAGAATCTATTTACCAATAAAACTATACTTTTTAGAACCACATAAGCCAAAAATTACAAATATCAAACTATAAATTGTTTACAACTATAATAAACGATTATAGTTTACTAACTAACATCAACTGTAAATTCATTTACTATAATAGTTTTATCTATGGAATACATCTAGCTAACCCACAGTAAAAATAAGGACATAGCTCAGGCTTTTTCAAGCACAGCACTATTGACACTTTGGGCTGGATAATTTTTCAATGGGGATGTGATGGGGAGGCTGTTCAATGCATGGAGAATATTTAACAGCCTCTAGACACCAACAGCATCAACTAGTTCTTACAATGAAGAATGTCTGGAGATTCTGCCAAATGTCCCCTACTGGGCAAAACTGCCCCTTGGTGAGAACCATCAACAGAGAGGAGAGGGAGAGGGGTATGGAAAGGGAGATAGGGAGGGAGAGACAGTGGGGGAGGGAAAGAAATGGATCAAGAGAGGGAAGGAACAATGAGAGGAAAGAATTTATACCAGGCATTCTTCAGTAATTAATAAAAGTATATAAAATAAAATTAAATTTCCAGTAGGTGAACTAAAATGTATTATGGATCATATTTATTAGTAAAAATATCTTTTTAAAACTTAATCAATATTTTATATTGTGAAAACAATAAAGATACCTCCAATCTGAGGTAAATAAGACTCTACTACTCTTAAGAAGAAAAAACTAATAAACAGCTTTCTCCTTATTTCTTACTTCTGCCTTAAGAATAATACCCTACCTTCCTGCTCTCTCCCAGGAATAAAAACAATTACAGTTCTTTCTTTTCAGTTTTGAAAGCAAGAGATGAGCTTTTTCCTCTGACTCTAGCTGGTTCCTGAGGTGGCTGACAAGTCTGTTTTGCATTTACAAACAAGTTTAATAGGACCTGCATATTAATAAGAGCAATAATTTGTTATAGAAAGCTGGAATTATCTTTTGTATTTACTTATTAGTTAGACACTACTCTTTCAAGTTACTCATTGGATTACTCTTACGCTTACCATAGATGTGACTGATCGTGCATCTTCTTCATAATTTACTACAGGAGGGGGCTCTTTCCCATCATTTTCTTGCACTTTTTGCTCTAGTAATTCTTTCTGTGCTGCAAACTTTGCCTCAGTGCATTTCAGCTGCTGGACTGATTGTTTCAGCTCTTCAAGTGTCTGTTTTTGGCTTAGCAGAAGCACAATACTAAAAGAGAATAAATTAAATATAAATTACTACAATTTGTTTAAGAAGACATTAACACAAAGTATACATGTAGATTATGTTTTTATTTTCTCTCATTTTCCTCTTTATAGGAGTCCTTCAGAATCGTAAGAAATATGAAGGAAACAGATTTAAAGTTGTCACAATAGTTAGTAAATTTTAGCAATAACAAAAAGGAAGAAAATGTTTGGAAGCAAAAACCCAAATTCAAGATGCTTTCAAATATATTGTGATCTATGGCACTCATTCTACTTTACACCTAAACCATCTTCTTCACAGAGTACAGACACTTAGGTCCAGAAGATTAGGGCATAAAATGAATGAAAATGACAGAAAAAGAATTTTAAATTTATTTCAAATTTCAACGATAATATAGCAAGGGTCAGATTTATACCTAGAGTAAAAGAAATCAAATTAAGGTGACACTAAGCAGTGTGTATGTTATCAGGAAAGTAACAAGGAAAGCAATTATGACAAGGAATGGAGTTGAGTGTGATTGCAGGAGGAAGTATAACCTAAGTCCACAAACCTCTCCAATATTAACATAAAGACTCTCCTTTAGAAAACTTGCCCCTACAAGCCTGCCCTCAAAGAGTGCTTCAGACTCATTTACACACATATGAACCATAGGAAAACAGGTAGAGATAGTGGAAATGCCTCTGGAAATACCCCATTTGTACAGTATAAATTAATATCATGAAAGAACTGTGTTACACACACTGCCAAAAGTAAGTTATTAATATGTAAGAGACAATAGATTATAAATTAGGAAAAGATTCATAACTGGGCAATCAGGTGAAAAAATGTTACATACTGAAACTTGAAACTTTTGAGGATCAAGGTAAACAGAACAAGTGTTTCTAAGCAGAATGAAGAATGTCCACAGAGAGATATAATTATAAATCATCTGATTGATGGTCTGGAAACTAAGTTCCAATTTCATTGAGCAGGTGAAAGCTCATGACTACTGTAAAGAAAACAACAGTCCTTATGTAGCCGTGAGATTCAGGGGAGGGTAGGTGTACCAACAGAAAAGTAGAGAACAGTGCTTGGAAAAATTAAACTAATGAGTGAGAATATTCATAGGAGACCGAGAAATGTCCAGAAGACACATTACTCTAAACAGTAAAATTCAATAAATGATAATTATCATTTATATCATCATCATTCAACAGTCCATGGCCTATTTTTTAAATCTGCACACACTTTTTGGTAAATTCATGCCGGTTTGCTTATTAGTTGGTAATTGCTTTTTTACAATAAATTGATATTTTGATTTCTCAGGGAATCCTTCCAGAGAAAATTGATTTTTTTAAGACAATCACTTTAGTGAATAGAAATTTTTGAGGACCAGGTCCTAGAAAAATTACATCCACTGTATACTTAGAGCTTCTTAAGGGTTTATTTTTTGCATCTTCTAGCCAAACAAACAAAAAATCACAACAAAAAACAATTCAAATTACTTCAAAAATGAGGACAAAATAAACAGAGAGGTATACTTGAAAATAACAATACTGTAAAATCATTACTGTTAGCAGTATTTCATAGAGATTTATGGGAAAAATGTAAAAAATAAATTAAAAGAATAAACATAAGCTTTGCAAAAGTGAAATATGAAATGACAAGGCATAATAATTGCCAAAATAGTATATGTTAACTTAATATCCAAATATAATTTTTAAAAATATCTACTTATGGAAGTAAACAGCATACATTTTACTCTATCTTAAGCCTATAATAAACTGAAAAATGGTCCCCAAAAGATGACCAGATCCTCATTTCCAAAAACAATAAAATAAGTTTTCTCACAAAGCAAAGAGAATTTCCAGATATGATTAAATTAAATATTTTACTATGGGGATATTATTCTGGATTATCCCCAATGATCCCAAGTAATCTTAACTATCCTTATAAGAGGAAGACAGGAGACAATGTTAGAGAGGGCACTGGGCAACTGAAATGATGGGGGGAAAGCAATGTGCTGAGAGGTCAAAGCAAGGGAAGAAGGATAGCCTTCAGAAGCTGGAAAAAGTAAAGAAGACCCCAGAAGAAAGCATCCCTGTCAAAATAGTTTTAGTCCATAAGACTCATTCAGACTCTGACCTAAAGAACTTTAATTGAATAAATTTGCATGTGCAGGTATTTATAAGCTTTTAAATTATCTTAAAATGGGTCATGAGAATTAATATTGTCAAAATGGCCATACTACCAAAAGCACTATACAAATTTAATGTAATTCCCATTAAGGTTCTGATGACATTCTTCACAGAAAAAGAAAAAGCATAGAAATAGAAAAAGCAGTCATGATATTTATTTGGAAAAATAAGAGGCCCAGAATAGCCAAAGCAAGAAAAGCAAAGCAGGAAGCATCACAATACCAGACCTTAAATTATACTACAGAGCTATAGTAACAAAACAGCATGGTATTGGCACCAAAACAGACATGAAGACTAATGGTACAGAATAAAAAACGCAGAGACAAATCCACATAAATACAGTTATCTCATACTAGAAAAAGGCACCATAAACATATATTGAAGAAAAGATAGTCTCTTCAACAAATGGTACTGGGAGGCGAGCACTCTACCAACTGTGCTACACAATGGAATATTACTCAGCCATAAAGAAGAATAAAATTATGGCATTTGTAGGTAAATGGATGATGCTGGAGACTGTTATGCTAAGTGAGATTAGCCAATCCCAAAAATCCAAGGGCGGAATGGTCTCTCTGATAAGTGAATGATGATGCATAATGCGGGGTGGAGGTGGGGCAAGAATGGAGGAAAGCTAGATAGCATAGAGGGAAGGAAGGGGTGGGGTCGGGGTAGGGGGGTAATAATAACAGAATGTGTGACTGACATCATTGCCCTGTGTACATGCATGAATGCACAGATGGTGTGACTCTACTTTGTTTACAACCAGAGAAACAATAGCTGTACTCCATTTGTGTTCAATGAATCAAAATTAAATAAATAAATAAAAAGAAATTTACCACTTGTGTTTAAGGGTGATAATAAATATGTACACAGAAAAATTTTTTAAAAATCTCTACTGCATGTGACAAACCACATGTATACTTGTGCATTTTTGCCAAGATTCTGAAATATAAGAAAATAATTTTGGAATGTTTAGATACAGAGCTCTGACATTTTAGAAGTACAATTCTATGTGTGGATTTAATACATAAATATTGACAGAAATTGTTTAGTGTTGGTTTTCTCTGGTGCATCTTTGTTTTTCTATTTTGACTACTTTTATAGTCCACTATATTCAAAAATTGTTTAAAAATTAAAAGTTTTAAAAGGTAGCAAAAAGAAGAGATATTTAACTCTAATATTTTAAATCAAACTCTAAAAGCAAAAAAATATATGTATATCTAAGATTTCCATTTTAAACAATTGAAGTAAGATGTATTCTAAGGACCGTGAACACAGAAGTCATACATCATTCCTGTATCAATGATCTTTTTAGTCATATTTGAAAGAGGAAGATGAAAATAATTAGTATAATGTGACATTTAAAAATATTTAAAGAATAAAAATAAATTACAACAACAACAAAAAAAAAAACAAATGGTGCTGGGAAAAATGGAAATTCATATGCAGCAAAATGAAATTAGACCCCTATCTCTCACCTTGCACAAAACTCAACTCAAAGTGGATCAAGGATCTAATCATTAGACCAGAGAGACCCTGCAGCTACTAGAAAAAAAAAGTAGGCCTAAATTTCCATCATGTTGCCTTAGGAACTGAATTCTTCAACAAGACTCCTACAGCAAAAGAAGTAAATTTGAGAATCAATAAACAGGACAATCTCAAATGAAAAAGTTTCTTCACAGCAAAGAAAACAATCACGAACATGAAGAGAGACCTGCAGAATGGGAGAAAACCTTCACTAACTGAACTCAGATAGAACATCATATATGGATATATAAAGAGCACAAAAAACAAAAAACATAACACCAAAAAAACAAATAACCCAATCAATAAATAAGCAAAGGAACTGAACAGACACTTCACAGAAGAAATATGAATGGTCAACAAATATATGAAAAAAATGTTCAACATCATAGCAATTAGAGAAATGCAAATTAAAACTACACCGAGATTTCATCTCCTCTAGTCAGAACTGCAATTATCAACAATACAAGTAACAATAAATATTGGTGAAGATGTGGGGGAAAAGGTACACTCATGCATTGCTGGTGAACTGCAAATTAGTATAACCACTCTGGAAAGAAGTGTGGAGACACCTCAGAAAACTTGGAATGGAACCACCATTTGACCCAGTTATCCCACTCTTCCTTATATACCCAAAGGACTTAAAATCAGCATACTATAGTGTCACGACCACATCAATGTTTATAGTAGCTCAATTCACAACAGCTAAGCTACGGAGTCAAATGAATCAGACATAACTTTCCTATATTTATATATGAATACATGACCAGTGTAACTCTGCATCATGTACAACCACAAGAATAGGAAGTTATACTTCATGTATGTATGATATGTCAAAATACATTCTACTGTCATGTATAACTAAAATAACCAAATTTATGTATATATACATATATACAAATATAAAAAAAGGGGTCATGGACTTAAATGTAAATCTAAAACTATTAAACTTTTAGCCAAAAGAAAAAACCAAAGTTCAAGGTCCTTCAAGGTCTAAGGTTAGGCAAAGAATTCTTAGCCTTGATACCAAAAGAAGAAATCACAAAAGGTGAAATAAATTGGAGCATATTAAAATTTAATTTTTTTCTGAAAGATTCTGTCAAAAGAAGATGAAAATGAAGCTGCAGACTAGGAGAAAAAATATCTGTAAATCACATATCTGATGAAGGACTAGTGTCTAGAATACATAAAAAGCTTCACAGTAGTAAAATAATCCAATTAGAAAATAGAAAAAAGAATGCACAGATAATTTAATAAAAAACATAGGAGAGGGCTGGGGATATACCTCAGTTGGTAGAGTGCTTGCCTAGCATGTACAAGGCCCTGGGTTCAATCCCCAGCACCACCCAAAAAAAAAAAAAAATCTGAAAAACAAACACATTGAAAAGTTGTTCTACAATGGAAACCATTAGGGCAACATATATTAAAAGAATAATGAGATATTACTACATATCTATTAGAAAGGCTCAAACAAAATATAACAACAACAAATGCTGATAAATATGAAGAGAAATGATCACTCACACATTGCTGACTGGAATGTATAATAGTATAGCCAACTTTTACAAAACTAAACATGCAATTCCCCTACAATTAGTAATAGCACACCTGGGCAGTTTTCCCAGAGAAATTGCAACTTATGCTCATGCAAAAACCTGTACGTGAATGTTTAGAGAACCTTTATTTGTAATAGCTAAAAATCTAGAAACAAACTAAATATCCTTCAAAGAGTGAATAGTTAGATAAACAGATATATCCAAACTACTACAGATTGAGTTGTAACCCTCAAAAAAACATGTTCATGTCCTAAACCCAGAACCTCAGACTGCAACCTTATTTGGAAGTAGGGTTGTTGCAGATATAATTAACTAAGGTCATTTTGGATGAGACTAGGCCCAAAGTCCATGTGACAGTCAACCTTTAAAGAAGAAGGACTCTGGATACAGAGACGAGATAGTCTGGATATGTATGAAGATGGAGGCAGAGTGTGATATGACGTTTCTGTAATCTACAATATATACTAAGGAATGTCAGGGAGTGCCAGCTAGAAACAGGCATGAAATACATTCCTCCTCAGAGTTCTCAGAATCAATTCTGCTAGCACCTTATTTCAGCATTTTGGACTTCATAATTATGTGAGAATAAATACATATTGTTTGAAGTCATCCAGACTGTGGTACTTTACTGCAGTAGCTCTAGAAAACAAATACACATACCATGAAATACTACTCAACTGTGAAATGGAATTGAAGTACCTGGATGAATCTCCAGAGAATTATACCATGTATAAAAAGCCAATCCCAAAAGGTGACATACAGTATGACTCCATTTATATAATATTGAAAAGTCAAAACAATGGAAATGGGAACTAGATTAGTGGTTTCCAAGGGTTAAGAAGAGGGAGGAAGGACAGAAGTAAGCATAGCTATAAAAGTACAATATGAAAGACCTTTACTGTGGTGGAAATGTTTTGTATCTTGTGGTCAATGTCAATATCTGGGTTTTAATATTATTTTATAGTTTTTCAAGATATTACCATGGGAGAAACTGAATATAAGGTACATGGGATCACACTATATTAGTACTAAGGTACTACATGTACTATTACGACTATCTAAAAATAATCTGTTTTGAGGTAAGACTTTTTATTCTTCTTCAGGAGTTGTATATATTAGATTATGTTGGGAAATATTTATATTAAAATCAAATTTAAAGAATTTAATTTTAGTCCCTTATTTTATTTTGATAGGACAAATTATTCTACTTCTATAAAGAAAAATTAAGCATAAGTCTAATTTAGAAATGACTTAAGAATGTGAATAATATGAAATATTTTTAGTATTTATGAAGAAATGTAGTTTGCTTTCATTACTTTCAAGTAACATAGCATATGATGCTAACCAAGTAATAAGTAAAGATAATTCTAAATCATTTTTAAAACTAGATAAAAACTGATTTTGAAAAATTAATAACAGAGTGTGTGACAGATACCATTGCCCTGTGTACATGCATGAACG
>JAJEJO010004376.1:0-29643 GCA_020662805.1 Glaucomys volans
GTACAGCATACTTCTGGAATTTCTGCAGTGACTCTCAGTGCCATGTACAGGAGTGAGAATGAGCAGGAATCCTGTCTGTAGTTAGAGAATCTAAGACTGCAGCAACTTGTGTTCTCTTGGGCTACTCTTTCATCCTTTTTCGTCTTCAACTATTCTAATAGGTTCAAAGAGAATGCTTCCCAAATTAATTTTTAATTTATCTGGGATTGAATCAAAATCTTTCTCTGTTGTGTTGCTTTTAAGGATAAAGAACTGACAAGACAAAAAGATATTTTATTCCACACAATGTAGTAGTACATTATTGTGTAGGATTTTACATTTACATTATGTAGTTTATATTTTCATAATAAAGAATGTTCACACTCTAAATTGTTATAAATTTTCATAATAAAAAAGAATATAGTATATTTAAACGAACACATCCTTTTTTATTTTGAAAATTTTAAATATATAGCAAAGTAGAAAGAACAATAAAATGAACTCCAGTATTATTCTCACCTCCTCTTTAACAGTTATCCATAATCTGTACTTTTATTTTTCTGTTCTCTATCCCACCCACTCTAGTCTTTACTTTGTTTTTCTGGAATATTTTAAAACATGCCTGAAATATTTTATTAATACTTGAGTTTATATTTATAACATTGTAGACATGTTCTTAGAACTTTGCCTCTAAATAGCAAAAGTAAGGTAGTAGATCACAGGGAGAAGAGGAAAGATGGTGGAGAAGGAACACTCATTTAGGTGCTTCCTCATCTTCATGAATTCTAACACTTTTCATTGACAGAAGAGAAAGTAATGGCAGAGGAGTAAGGAAGAAATGGGAAAAATGAAAAGGGGAAAAAAAGGGCAGGTGTTACTGTTTATCATTTCCTGCCTGTGCCAACCATTTCCTGTTTACATCCTTAAAGGTCTTAGTCCACATTCACCCTGGTGCCTCCTTACCATCTCTTCCATATTCCTTTCACCATCACATCATCACTCATTGAACCAATTTATTGCTACTTGTCTTCCCAGCTTTTCTAGAGAAAATAATTCTGTTATCTGAATTACTCAGTATGGAATTCCTTCCTTATAAACCAGTAGCCACATATCATATGGTTTATATGTGGGAGGAGAAGCAGTAAGAACTTCATGAAGATACGTTTAGTACTTATCAAGCTGGAACACTGAATATGTTTTTGTGCAGGAATTCTGGTTTTGCATGAGTGTTCTTATGTTGTTAATGCTATCTGTTCCATATATTATGAGCTGAAAATGCTTTTTTGAACCAATGTGGGAAATTTACCATCAGAAATTTTAAAAAATTTTCCCCTTTCATAATGTGCATTCCTTAGTTCAAATTACTGATTTACTGACTAAGTTTTGGTACATAGCCAATTTATATGTAAGATATTACATGGACATCAAATTCTATATGGTAAGTACACTTCAATTTATGTCACTGATGTTCAACATTGAATCTGGTGTGGGTAATCATATAAAATGTATCAAATGGGTACTTATCATTATGGAAAACTAAAAGATTTGCAAAAAGGTTACGTATGTGATTATATTTGTCATCTTAAATAGAACCTGCTTTTAGATGAAACTTTTGAAACATGATTTAATTGATCAATAGTCCTTCATTCTTAGTCTTATTATTGCCTTAAATTATCTACTCTTTGTATATTTTACTGCAGAAATAAGTTTATAATATGAAAATGAAATCTAATTTATTTCTATCTTTGACACAAAACATATTGTAACATTAAGTTTTAATTCTATAATGAAATTTAGGTTTTCTAATATACATATTTTTTTCTTTTCTTCTAGGATTATTTTTATCCAAAGTACTTAGGTAAGTTCAAAGGATCTTAATCATATAAACTTAGATATAATCTGTTTTAAGTTTATAATCATATAAACTTAAACTTAACTCTCCAACCATATGTATCACCTAATATAATTTCATTGTCTTTGGAAGTAAGATCTTCGCTGCCCTTTTATTTAAAGGCATGGAGACAAATTTGGAATGATTCTTTAATTTTCATGGGGCATTCTGACTTCATCGTTTTCATTCTTTTGTCTTTCTCATAGTCTGTGGGCTGAAATGTATTTAGGTACCCAGACATTCTCTATAGGTGTCAGATTCATGGATTATTTTTCAATGAAATGAAAGATCTCTAACTGTTCAGAGTTTATGGAATAAACAGTTATCATTTAGACATTTGTAGAGATCACTAATAGCTTCTCTCTTTGTATCACCATTTCATTCCTTCCTTTTTATTTTGGTCTATGATTCTGGGCTCTCAAGGAATGAGATAATTATTTCCACACTCATATAGATTAGGTGATTTTAGTCAAATACCAATTAAAGAAAACAATATTCCAATTTGATTAAAGCAAATATAGAAATATTTCACATACATAGTACTTAGGAAGTTTTCAGCATTTCCAATCAAAATGGAATATAATTTTCGCACCTCTTGCTGATGATGGGATTCCATAGTTCCAGAGCAGAGGTATGCTCTTTTTCCTCGTGTAGGCTCAGAATCATGTATGCGCTTTCCCCATTCTTATCCAGCCAATAGGAAATAAAAAGTAAATCATCAAAAAAAAAAATACAAACGGGCTATGATACACATAAAATAACTATCTAGTTAAGAATTTTTAATATAAATTTTCAAATTATAATGTCTATTAAACTCATAGTTCTCTTGACATGGAATAGTTTAATTACAGTTCAGAGTTTTAGTTTTTTGTTTTTGTTTTGTGTTGTTCTGAGTACCCAAGCAGAAATTCCAAGGACTGTCTTGAAGTAGAGGAACATTTATACCTTTCCTCTTTTCCTAGTGAGCCTGACATTGAAACGATGCCCTGATGTCCTTCAGGACAATTTACAATCTAAGAGCCCAAGACCCTAGGTAGGAGTCCTTTCAGTAGAGCCAGAAACTTTCTCATAGCTCCTAAAATGATTACTCCTCCATTTTTCAAATGCACATGATGATTAGTTAGCATCTTATGTTTGTGGCATATCTTGAGCTAGGAAAACTCAACTGTAACATACTACATCTCAGTTCACCCTGTTAACAGCACTAAAACATCAATTTAATGGTATCTTTCCTTTGAACACTGAAAGATCTCAAACTAGTTTCTATGAGATATAGTTTTCCTCATTTGTCAGCTGGCTAGAAACAATTTACCTAACAGGTTTGCCGTAAGATAAAATGAGATAATTTTCAAAACACTTAGTAAAATGTTTGTCATGCTAGTACTCTTCATTTCCCCCTGACTTTTCTATTCCCATTTTTTTAATTTGATTTCTTTTCCCTTCTCTTTTCTTCTCTAATATCAAAGTTCAACAATTTCCTTCAAATTTGGAAGGTGCCACTATAAAAATTAATTGTGAGGTGATGTTATTTGTGTCTATACATATAAAAATGCAACAAAATTTTCTAAAACCTTTTGGTACCATATCTTAAAAGGGTAATGGAATTTAAGTTTGCATACATGAAAAAGATCTCCTCTTTTAAAGTTATATGCGACTCCTCGCTTTCTAAACAGTAACCAAGTATTTGTGCTATTGAAGAGAAAAGAAATACTATCAAGGCTGAACTCAATTTTAGATAGGAATTTAAAGATTTTATCATAAAAAGAGACAATATTTATAGAAATTTACAAACTTCAACACAGAAACATCTGAATGGATCATAATATGGAGAAAATGACCCTAACAGACATTTATAAAACATTTTATCTAATAGTACCAGAATGCACAATCTTCTCATCAGCACATGGGACATTCTCTAGGAAAGTTAATTTTGTTAGGTCACAGATCATGTCTCAATAATTTTAAAAAATGAAATCAGGGGTTGGGGATATAGCTCAGTTGGTAGAGTGCCTGCCTCGCAAGCACAAGGCCCTTGGTTCAATCCCCAGCACTGCCAAAAAAAAAAAAAAAAAAAAAAATGAAATCATGCCCTGTATCTTCTAAAACCATAGTAGATTAAAACTATGAATCAACAACAATAGGAAGAATGGGAAATACACAAATATGTGGAAATTCAGTAGTTTACTCCTAATGACCAATGGGTAACACAAGAAATTAAAGGAAAAATCTCAAGAAATTAATAAAAATGACACCACAACAAAACCAAATATGTGGGATACAGAAAAAAAGTACTTAAAGGGATGTTTATAGCAATAAGCACATACACCAAAAAGCTAGAAAGATCTCAAATAGATAATCTAACAATGCACCACAAAGACTTAGAAAAGCAAGAAAAAACTAAACCCAAAGTTATTAGGAGAGAAATAATAAAGATCAGAGCAGAAATAAATAAAATCACAACTAAAAAAATAATACAAATGATCAACAAGTAGTTGTTTTGAAAAGATAAACAAAATCAACAAACCTGAATTTCGACTAACCAAATAAAAAGACAAGACCCAACTAAATAAAATCAGAAACGAAAAAAGAGGCAAAACCATTGACAGCACAGAAATACAAAAGATCCTAAAAACTACTATGAATAATTATATGCCAAAATACTGGAAAAGTAGGTCTGAGGATATAATTCAATGGTAAAGCGCTTGCCTAGCATATGCAGAGACCTGGCTTTAAGCTTCAGGAGTGCCAAAAACATAAAAAACCGAACCAAGCAAAAACTGGAACAAAGCTGAAGAAACCTGGAAAAAAATGAATAAATTCCTGAATACATGCAACCTACCAAAATTGAATAAGAAATAGAAAATCTAAAGAGAAATGGAAAATCTCATGGGTAGTGAGATTGAGGCAGTAATTAAAAATCTGTCATTTTAAAAAAAGTCCAGAAATTGATGGCTTTATAGCTAAATTCTACAAAACATTTAGGGAAGAATTAGTCCCAATTCTACTTAAACTATTCCAAAAACTATTTCAAAAAATTGAAATGAAAGGAACTCTGCCTAATTCTTTTTACAAGGTCAGCATTACCCTTATGCCAAAAACAGACAAGGATACAACAAAAAAGAAAACAACAGATCCATATCTCTTATGAAAATAGATGAAAAATATCTAAATAAAATAAACAAATTCAACAGAATGTCAAAAAGCCATGTACCACGATCAGGTGCACTTCATCCCAGGGATAGAAGGATGGTTCAGAATACACTAATCAATTAATGTGACACAGCACATCAACAGAATGAAGGACAAAAAACATGTGATCATTTCAATATATTCAGAAAAAATCAATCAGATTCAATAATCTGCATGATAAAAACTCTCAACATGTTAGAAAGATATAGAAAGATCATACCTCAAAATAATAAAGGCCAATATCATAATGAGTGGGAAAAAAATCAAAGTGTTTCCTCTAAAATCAGAAGCAGGACAAGGATGTCCACTTTCATATTCTTATTTAATATGGTACTAGCAATCTTAGCAAGAACATTTAGGCAAGGAAAAGAAATAAAGGTTATCCAAATTGGAAAGAACAAAGTTAAATTATCCATGTTTGGAGATGACATAGAAAAATATAAATACTTCATAAAGAATGATAGAATTTATAAACAAATTCAGTAAAGTAGCAGTATATAAATATCACCATCCAAAAAACCAGTAGCATTTCTATACACAAATGATGAACTTTCACAAAAGAATTTAAGAAAGCAATCCCAATCATAATGGCTATAAAAATTTAGGAATAAAATTTTACCAAGGAAGGGAAAGATCTCTACAATAAAAACTATAATACTGATGTGAAAGAAATTATGAAGGGCTGTTTTAGTCAGCTTTTTTCGCTGCTGTGACTAAAGGACCAACCAGCACAACTGTAGAGGAGAAAAAGTCGGTTTTAGGGCTTACCATTTTCCGAGTCCATACACACACACACACACAAACACACACACACAGCCTTAAAAATAGGTCAAATACCTATGAAATCCATTGCCCAAAAAAAAAAAAAAAGTGGGTAAAACACTTCTATACCTTCTATACATTGTGGTAGACAGGACCTAATAGCACAGGCAAAAAAAAAAAAGTAAAAATAGAAAAGTGGGAATACATCAAAATAAGAAACTCTACATAAAGAAAAATAGACAGGATTAAGATAACCTATGAAGTGGGAGAAAATATCTGCAAATTCTATATCTGACAAGGGATTGTATCCAGAATAGATTCTCTCTCTCTCTCTCTCTCTCTCTCACACACACACACACACACACACACACGAAAGAAAAATAAAGAAAAAGAAAAACCACCCAACAAACCAAACCAAAATTCCAAAACAAAACAAAACAAAACTCAAATAATCCAATTTAAAACTGGGCTAAAGAAACAGATACAATACTTATCAAAAGTCATTCATAATGGCCAACAAATAGATGAAAAAATCCTAAATTTCACTCATCATCAGAGAAAGGCAAATCAAACCACAGATATCTTATTCCAAGTCAGAATGACTATCGTCAAAAACACAAGAATTAACAAATGTGCAGAAAAGGGAACTGTTACACACTGTTAGTGGGAATGTAAATTAGTACAGCTATTATGGAAAAATATGCAGATATCTCGAAAACTAAACATAGAACCATCTTACAATTCAGCAATTCCACAACTGGATATATACACCCAGAGGAGAGAAGATCTTTGTATCAAAAAGAAACACTCTTCCATGTTTACTGCAGCGCTCTTCATACTAGTCAAAATACGGAATCAGCCCAGGTATCCTTTGGGGGGATGAATAAATGAAGAAAATTGGTGTATTTACAAATTGGAATACTTTTTAGCCATAAAAGGAATGGAATCATATTATTTGCAGCATCATGGATGGAGCTAGAACTTGTTAAATGAAACAAGCGAGGTGCAGAAAGATAAGTACCACAAGTTCTCACACATTTGTGGAAACCAATAAGTCGATCTTGCAGATGAATAGAATGGAGTAGTCAGAGGTGAATAGGGTAGGTGTGAGCAGGGACTTAAAGAAATTCCATAATGGGCACCAAAAACACAATGGAGGAATCACTCAGCTTCTTCTTTAACACAGGTGTTTAACTACTGGGTGAAACAACATATGATTTATTTCAAAATTACTAGAAGAGTATGAAGTTTCCAATACACAGAAATGATTAATGGCTGAAGAGACAAGAATGCTTATTGCCAGTGAGTGCTCAAAGGAGGAGGATGCTCCAGTGGACAGCACTGCAGTCACCATTATCCTCTGTTTCTCTGCTGCACCGACCTCAAGGATTTGCCCGCATTTCATTTGTTTGCAGCCTATACATTGGTGTGTCCACTTAATACAAGAAAATGGAAAGTGAAGAGCCAAAGGAAACCTTCCCCAACACTGAATCTAATGGTGAATTTGATAAGTGCCCTGCAGAATATATAGAATAGGAACAAGCATTTAAAAGATTTAGAAACACTGAGGAGATGGTGAAATTACGAATTCTGCTTCAGAGCAAGAATGCTGGGGCTGTGACTGGGAAAGGAGGCAAGAATATTAAGGCTTTCTGGACAGACTACAATGCCAGTGTTTCAGTCCCAGACAGCAGTGGCCCTGAGTGTATATTGAGCATCAGTGCTGATACTGAAGCAATTGGAGAAATTCTGAAGAAAATCATCCCTACTTGGAAAAAGGCCTGCAGTTGCCATCACCCTCTGCAATCAGCCAGCTCCCACTTGAATCTGATATTGTGTAATGCTTAAATTACCAACACTATAAAGGAAGTGACTTTGACTATGAGTTGAGATTGTTGATTCATCAGTCTGGCAGGAGGAATTATTGGGGTCAAAGATGGTAAAATCAAAGAACTTGGAGAGAACACTTAAACAATCAAGCTTTTCCAAGAATGTTGCCCTCGTTCACTGACAGAGTTGTTCTTTTTGGAGGAAAGTCTGATTAGAGTAGTAGCATGTATAAAGATCATCCTTGATCTTATATCATTCTCCCATCAAAGGTCGTGCAGAGTCTTATTATCCAAATTTTTATGATGAAACATAATTACAGTGGTTTACAGTGATGTTTGATGACTGCCATGGATGTCAGGTGAGATTTCCCATGCAAAGAAGAGGTTTCAACAGAATGCCACCTGATAGGGGTGGGCGTCCCATGCCTCCCTCTAGAAGAGATTATGATAATATGAACCCTCTGGAGGACCACCCCCTCCTCCTGGTCCAGGTGGCCAAGGTGGTAGCAGAGTTTGGAATCTTCCTCTTTCTCCACTACTACCACCTAGAGGAGGAGATCCAATAGCCTACGACAGAAGAGGAAGACCTGGAGACCACTATGATGGCATGGTTGCTTTCAGTGCTGATGAAACTTGGGACTCTGTAATAGAAAAAGGGAGCCCATCAGAATAGCAGATGGCTTATGAACCACAGGGTGGCTCTGGATATGATGATTCCTATGCAGGGGGTCATGGCTCCTATGGTGATCTTGGTGGACCTATTATTATAGCACAAGTAACTATTCTTAAAGATTTGGTTGGTTCTATTATTGGCAAAGGTGGTCAGCAGATGAAGCAAATCCATCATGAGTCAGGAGCCTTGATCAAAACTGATGAGCCTTTAGAAGGATCTGAAGATCATATCATTACGATTGCAGGAACACAGGACCAGATACAGAATACACAGTATTTGCTGCACAACAATGTGAAGCAGTATTCTGGAAAGTTTTTCTAAAACTAGTGAGGAACTGAAGGAGTCCTGCATCTTTTTTTTTTTTTAATCTTCTGTTTAAAAAGCCAAATTCCTTTGCTTCATAGGTGTTCTGCATTTGAGGTGCAGTGAAATCTTTGCTGTTCACCAGATGTAATGTTTTAGTTCCTTATAAACAGCATTGTTAGCAAAAACTAACATTGAAATTTTGAAATAGCAGCAGAGTGAGTGAATTTTATTTTTGTTCATTGTTGGTGGTTTTTGAAAATCCTCCCATGTACTTAGTGTGAGCACCTTGCTTTGTGGTCAATGTAAATATTTTGGGAGATGGAACAGGGAAGAAAGTAACAATAATCCACGTATCCCTGGCATCTGTTTAGAGCAGCGTGCAGAAAACGTGATGCTTTTTTGTAAAATACATTTTATGATTTTTAAATAAATTCAGTGAACCTAAAAAAAATGTGTATTACCACGATTTGTTTTCCACATTGTATAAAGGCATTGAATTGCCATAATGTACGCCATGAAGATGTACACATTTAGAAAGTTACAAGCTTGTATTTAAAACTATGATATTAATTGTTGCTTCTTAGGGCCATATAATAAAACTGTTTCTGCAGAAACAACTCTAGAATATACATTCTTCTGATCACAGAATATACTTGAATAAAGACAAATAGCATTTTAATATAGTGTTAATGTGTTTGGGGGATGTTCCTTAGATAAAATATTTTCTTTTTTCTATTTATCCCACTCAATTTTGTCTTTTCTAGTTCTACCCAACTTTCTCTTCTCTTTTCCTCTCATTTCATAGCCTGGTAGAAAACAAAAGTAGAAAAGAGCAAAAATAAAAATATACCCCATTAAACACACACATACACACAACCACCATCACAACCACCACCAACAACCAAAAAAAAAAAAGGAAAGAAAAAAGGCAACAACAAAAAAACAGAAAACAAAAGAAAAAAGGCAGGGTGCAGTGGTGCACATCTGTAATCTCAGCTACTCTGGAGGCTGAGGTTAGAAGATCAGAAGGTCAAAGCCAGCCTCAGCAACTTAGCAAAGCCCTAAGCAATTTAGTGAGACTCTGTCTCAAAATAAAAATAAAAAAAAGGCTAAGGATGTGTCTCAGTGGTTAAACTTCCCTGGGTTCCATTCCTGGTATCAAAAACAAAAACAACCAAGATGTGGGCTCTAGTTCCAGACATAAAATAGCTGTGTCAGGTTTAGCAAGTTATTTAACTTTTCAGGTTCTGGTTTTTTTTTTTTTTTTTTTTTTTTTGGTAAATGTATGTTTTATTGTATTTGTTGACTTCAGAGCTTTTGTAATATCAAATAAGTAAATATATATGTATACACACACACACACACACATATATATGTTTTACTGTCAACCTTTTGCCAAATGTGAACTTATTATTTAATGAACCCATTATATGAAACAAAAATATACTTTTGATTATGATTTGTTTTTGACTCAAATTTTGTATTTTGATATAGGTTTCGAAATATACTTATTGAGATATGTGGTAAATTCCACTGTTGAAAAAAGAAAAATAAAATCCCCTACTGAAACTAAATTTTCTATTATTTGATGTGCATATTATATGGGATAACAGTCCTAATTAGAAAAAAAGTAACTATAATTTTGTCCCTGCTAACTAGCAGTTTCACTAATAACCATAACTCAAGAAATTAGATCACTGTAACCCATACTTTTTGAACAGTGTTTAGACTTAAAGTTTCAGGAGCATATAAAGCACTTTATTTGCTTCTTATACACCATGTTTTGCCTTGAAAATACTTGATTCGGAATTGAAATACCCTGGATTTCATCATGCAAACTTTATACGCACATTTGTGATGGTGGGGATTGAACCCAGGGACTGGTGCATGCTAGGCAAGTGTTCTACAATAGTTTTGAATTGTATTGTTTTCTTCCTTAGAAAATAGAAAAAGTGCTGTACTCCATTTGTGTTCAATGAATCAAAATTAAATAAAAAAAAAAGAAAATAGAAAGTTACTCCATCATCTCTACAGATCTTTGAAAATATCAGCTGAAGAGTGGGTGACCAGTTAATGGGGAAGAAACTTGGTAGGAAGAGTGCTGAACTCTGAGCCTAAATGTCAACATCAGAAAATTCTTTCTAGTGTCTAGTTCTGCCAAATTGGTAATTAATCCAGGCTGCTGACTCCCTCTCTTCAACTCAACTCAAGAAAAACAATAGGGTTCCAGGCACTAAAAATAGCACAATAAAATTTTAAAACAACAAGAAGTATAAGGAAACTCCTGGGTAGACTGAAGGCTGACTTGACCTGGAATGTGGGGGGATTGAGGTGCTGACTCCTGAGGCAGCAGTAAAAGGATGGATTTAAGGATACTAAACATGACCTAAGCTTTTCAAGTTGAAAAGAAAAAAAAAAAAGCACAATAGAGTGAACCCTTAGTAACAAGAAATATAAACAGGGATAAAAATAAATGAAATGGAAAAACAAAAAGGTTCATAAATTAGACTGACCTCTGGCAAGAATAGTTAAGGAAGAACCAAAAAGAGTAAGAGGATATGCTAATACAAGAAGTACAGGATGGAAATGGGAAATATTCTAAACCCATGTAGATTAAGATAATCACAAAATTCATTTGGAAACTAAAGCTGACTGTGTTCCCAGAAAAATATATAAAATTTGTACAATTTCACAAGAAGCAATGAAAAATTTGATTATGCAAATAAGAACTAAACAAGTTAAAACTCTGACATGTTCTTCTTGTCTGCTCCAAAATCCAGTCCTGGATTGTTTTACAGATGATTTCATTCAAGTTTAAGGAAATTATTGTTTTATCTCTTATAAAATTGTCCTAAAATGGAAAAATATTCTGTACTAAGATCTTATTCCATGAGGCTGATATATTCCTAACTCTATAGCCAGACAAGGACAACACAAGAAAATAAAAGAATATACAATTCCTTATTGTTGAGAATAAGAAGAAACACTGGAGGTTTCAACCAATGCAATAAGAGTAAAAAATAGATAAGGGATATGTAGATAATAAGGCAAAATATATAACTGTCATTATTTGTAATTGATATGATATGCCTAGAAAAAAATAGAAAACAAATGTCTAGAAAAAAATAGAAAAAAAAATAGAATTCAAAGGCAAAATATTAGAACACAGAAGATTTAGATAGCTCTAAGTGTACCCTGTAAAAATTCATAGTAGGTCTTTTTTTTGCACAAGCAATACTCCAACAGAAAATATAAAGACAATGTCATTCAAAATAGCAGCAACTCCCATAAAATATCTCTATGGAGAAAATTTTTAAATTCAAATTAAGGCCATTGAGGATGAACTGAAATCATGGAAAGACATTTCCTCATCTTGAAGTATGTGATGCTATACAAAGAGATCTTCTCCCCAGATTTAGAACAATGCTGTTTTAATTTTTAAAAGAAATTTAATAAACTCAGTTTAAGATTTAAATCAGGTAATAAAAATCCACACATGCCGAAGGTTAAAAAGGAAAAACCTTTGATCTAATATTAATATACCAAAAACAGCTGTAAAATTGAAATGTATAACCAAAAGAAGGAGAAATTATACTCAATTATATATGAGGCATCAAAAATTCATTCTACTCTCATGTATAACTAATTAAAACAAATTTTAAAAATTAAAAGAATTTGGTATTGTCAGAAGAACATGTAGACTAAATGGGACTGAACACAGTTCATAGAAAGATGCATGTATATGTAGCAACCTGATAATTGCTAAAGATGACACCCCAAATTACTGTGGATTGCTTAGAAGATAGTATTGAGAAAAGGAACCAACTATTAGTAGAAAAATAAATCTGCTTTCCTAATTATCACCAAGTATAAATGTGGATTATAGGTTAGAATGTAGACAAAAATGTTTAAGTAAATTTATGAAATTAATGAAACTATATGGGTGAATATCTTTGGAATTAGCATCATTAAATAAATTTGATTATAATAAAATTCAGAACCCTTACAAGACAGAAATGAAAGGTAAGGTTACATGATAGATGGGAAGTCTGGCAGCTCCATGGTAGCACATTTTCCTAGCATACACAAGGTCCTGGATTCAATCTCTAGCACTGTAAAAACTGAAAAACAAATAAGCAAACAGGGGTGGGGGGCAGGAAAGGTGACAGAAAGGTGATTTTTACAAATGTTTAAACTTTCACAACCCCACAAGAACAATAAAAAGTACCAAAAGAGAAATAGTTATAAAATATGAAGAATTTTCAGAAGAGATAATTAAATTAACTCCTAATTTAAAAATGTGAATATATGCTTTATCTCATTAGAATTCAGAAAAATAATATGAGATATCATTACTTATGATGGTATTACTTATTAGTCTGGCAAGCATTAGAGAACAAATAGAAGCCTGCTCTGTGTGGGAGTATACCTCTAGAGAGTCATCACATGCCTATTTAGTGATTCCACAATTCCACCCTCTGTCTATTTCCACAAAATTCTTATGTATCTACTGAGACATCGAGGATGCCACTGCAGCACTACTTGTAGAGGTGGAAAGTAGGAGGCAATCTGGAATATCTTATCATGGTAGAGAGGATTAGAAACCTGGAGATTGTATGCTATGGGAATAAGGCTTAGCAGTTGAAAACAATTATGTGAGAGCACAAATGGATCAAAAAAATCATCACTGAATAAAAATGGTAGAGAACATGATATATAATACAAAACCACCTCCACAAACAACAAAAATTATAGACTCAAAATTATAAATATGTATTTTATAAAAACACATGAAAAATTTAAAGATACACATAAACTCATTAGAATTGTTGCCTAAGGGTGAATGGGAGTGGAAATGGGGACAGTGTATATGTTTTTTAAAAAGCAACTGATGGGCTTTGTAAAGAATAATAATAATAAGAATAACCTACTATCAAAGAAGTGTGAATAACTTTACTGACATCAAAACAAGCAAGCATTCAGACTTCTATGTGATTTCTTCTTCTGTGACTTAAAAATCAGCAGTGTGGTGGGGGAGAGTATAAAGAAGTTTCTTGGAGAAAAGAAAAATTCACCTGCTCTGGCTCCATTGCAATCCCAATATAACTTTTTATTGAGTTGCAGTGACCGAACTATTTTTTTAAGAATTGCAAATCAAGAAAGTTAGGACAGTGGTGACTCCAGCAGGTAGCAAAAGGGAACTAAACAATTCAGCCCTTAACAAAATCAATAGAGAAAAAATATACGTAATAATCCTGATAATTGAGAACCAAGGTCTTTCCCTGGGATGTTTTTTCTTGATCACTGAATCTTCTTTTGTACCTGTTTCTTAACCTTTCCTCCCTGATGGCTTTAATTTCTATTTATAATTCCATTTCTTATGGAAGTTTCTTCAGGATACAAAAACTGGGACAATTCTCCCTCCAACTCTTACATTCCTATTCACTCTCCTCACTTGCCCCTATTCCTGTTGTGCAGTGAGAAAGAGAAATGGGGAGGTGAGGGTTCTAATTGCACTGGTTTGGAGTAGCTGTGCATCTGACTTCCACATTAATTCTGAATGTACTTTTTCATAAAAAACATTATCACACACATTAATATAGGCCTCCATATGAGATACCTTATGAGCAATATGTACCTTATAGTCTGGTCTTGGGTCCTAATCACCACATGAAACTTTTCATCTGGACCTCCTACTCCAGGTCTTTCAAATTTTGACTGTTGTTCACTGTCAGACCTGTTCAGAGATGCAAAATTATGCTTTCTCAAAAACAGCTATTCTAATAAAATCTCCACACTAGAATAAGCTGTTTTTTATTTCCTTTGGTGATTGGGAGTGGGTGATTCATAAGAAGGAATATATGAACTGAAGGAAGCACCTATAAGACCTAAAACTGTTTAGGTTCTTAGGGCTCCAGAAAGATATGGTAAAAGATATTATTTCAGTGGCAAATTATAATCAACCATGGTAGACAGAATAATGACTCCCCAAAGATATCCACATCCTAATCCTCAGAACACATGATGGTACCTAATATGCAAAAGGAATTTTGAAGATGTGATTAAGAATTTCGAACTGAGGTATTTTATCCAGGTTTATCTGAGGAGTCCCATAATGCTGTGAATCATTATAAAATAGTATAGGAAATCAGAGTCAGAAGTAGAATATGAGATGATGGGGCAAGAATTGGGAGAGATACAAGGATGGGACGATGAAGAAGGAATGCAGATAGCCTCTGCAAACTGAAAAAGGCAAGGAATTCATTTCCTTGAAATCTCCAGAAGGAAGGAACCTCTTCTGACACTTTTGTTGTACACTTCTGAAACACGTAACTGGAAGAAAATAATTTTGTATTGCCTAAAGCTATTAAGTTTTTGATAATTTGTCACAGCAGCACTAGGAAACTTAAATGCACACTAATTTCAAATAAGCCATTGAATCTATATGTGATAAATTGAATTTTCAATGATGATGCAAAAATCTCTCCCATTTTACACATTCATCTACAATGTCTTTTGCTACCTCCTTATTAAGAAGTGGATTTCGTCTCCCCAACCCTTTACTCCTTGGGTGGACCCTAGGGATGGCTTTGATCAATAGAATATAGTACAAGTGAGTGTAATGCCCCTTAACTGACCTAGCAGTTTCTGCATTCTCTTTCTTAGAAGTTAGCTGTCATGACTGGGCAGACCCTTCACAGAAGATGATATACAGGTGATCAACAAATATATGAAAAAGTGTTCATCATCTCTAGTAATTAGAGAAATGCAAATTAAAACCACCCTAAAATTTTATCTAACTGCAATTAGAATGGTTGTTATCAGGAATACAAGCAATAATAAGTGTGATGTGGATGTGGGGGAAAAGGCACACATACATTGCTGGTGGAGTTGCAAATTGGTGCAGCCACTCTGGAAAGCAGGATGGAGATTCCTCAAAAAACTTGGAATGGACCCACCATTTGACACAGCTATCCCACTCCTCAGTTTATACCCAAAGGTCTTAAAATCAGCATACCATAGTGATACAGTCACATCAATGTTCATAGCTGCTCAATTCACAATAACTAGACTGTGGAACCAACCTAGATGCCCTTCAATTGAAGAATGGATAGAGAAACTGTGGTATATATACACAATGGAATATTACTCAGCCACAAAGAAGAATAAAATGATGGCATTTGCTGGTAAATGGGTGGAGTTGGAGAATATCATGCTAAGTGAAATAAGCCAAGCCCAAAACACTAAAGGCCAAATGTATTCTCTGATCAGTGGATGCTGATACATAATGGGAGGGGGCATTATGGGGGGTAAGAAAAGAATGGAGGAAGTATGGATGGTGTAGAGGAAAATGGGACGGGAGGGGGTGGGGGAAGGAGGAAAAAAAAAAAAAAGTTAGCTGTCATGAAAGAAGTGCCATTTTGGGACCAGCATGTAAGAGAAAGTGAACCACGAGGGGAGGCCCTGAAGCATGATATACCATATGGAGGGAGGTGCTGAGGAGCCCAGGTTGCCTGACACATGAGTAAATAACCATCTTGGGAAGGCTCTTCACCCAGTTCCAACTGCCCTAACTGCCTCCATGTGCTGCAGCCTCCAAAACTCTTTTCAAAATAGTTGACTCACAAATCATAAGCAAAATACTGATTATATATATATATATATATAAGCTGCTCATTTGGGAGATGTTTTTCAGCAAAAGATAACCAAAGCACCATCTTTTGTAGTAAGTTATTGACTCTGAACAATGAAATGATGCATAAAATGCCTTCAGTGGCTATTAGGAAGTATGTTTCTGGCACTAAGTAACCCCTGGTTACTTTAAAGTCCCTAAGTGTTTTATTTCTGTTTTCTCAGCTATTTTTTCTTAATTTACTAGCAATAAATGTCAGGTTGGTATATTTAATTTCACAGGGTGGTAGTCAGGAACAAAAGGAATGAAGTAAACCTGCTTTGTGATATTAAGGAATTATACAAATATTATTGTTTTAGTCTCTATGCAACATTGGAAGTTGCCTGAGGCAACCAGAAACACTAGCTTCTATTGACTCAATTATAGCACCCATGATTCCCAGAAATGCTAATGCTTTATGACAGAGAGCTACACCTGAACGCATTTGAAAATAGAAGTTAAACAACAATGAAAATTTTGGCACAAAAATTTGTAAGTTATTCTAGCAGGACAGTGCAATGATTCCAATTAACTGCATGTCCTTTGGGTTCCATTACTGGTTTGTAATGAAGAACACATCTTAAATCATAATGAAACTACTATTAAAAATTCAAATGACTATTAGGGGCTGGGGTGTAGTGGTGAAGCACTTGCCTAGCACATGTGAGGCACTTGGTTCTATCCTCTGCACCACATACAAATAAATAAAATAAATATTTTTTTGGTTGTCTATCTACAACCAAAAAGTAATATTAAAAAAATTCAAATGGCTTTTCAATAGAAGTCCCATTACTTGACATAAATGAAGGTTGGATATCTCAACCACAGCGTGATGTTCCATGTGTCAGAAATATCTTCCAGTCAGAAACTAAGAAATTAATTTCATGCTGCCTTGCATGAGGCAGGAAGCTAGAATTGGACATTCCAGATGTTGCCAAAGATTTTATTCACTCTGCAATTGGTCAGATAAAACTCCTTCTTCATGAAGGAAGAATTCAAACAGTTTGAAGGACTGGTGAATGATTCTGAATATAACTGAGGTCAAAAGGAGACCATATGTACAGGTATGGGGATATGGTTAGTTTTTGGTAGAAGATATAAACCAAAAATTCAACAATCTGAGCAAAACTTAAGTTATCTAGATGGCAAAACAATTGTATTTCAAGCAAAAAGTCTTTTGAAAAAAATGTTATCTCAGGTATAAATTATCACAGGATAATGATGGAAAGATGCAGCTAGAAGTCACCCAGCTGGCACAGGAAATACAGTGACAAATAGGAAGAACACACAGAGGCAGCAGTCTTGGCAATAAGGAAGTTGATACCGAAGGAAGCTGAGTTTGTTAGAGCTGAAAGTCCTTTTAAATCATTCTCCAGACTCTATCTCTTCTGAACATCTTTCTCAAAGACTTAGAAAATCTCTGTCTATCAGCAGTGCTGTCTTGGAGCTGGGCTGAGGGGGACCTTTTAAGACAAACTTCAAGGCCAGTGGATCCTGATCCTCAGAGTACCTAAAGGGACCATGTCAATAAGATTTGTTTTCAAATATTCCCAAAAGCAGATGTAGCATAATAGAAATGCTCAGTGTCCTGGATTTCAACTTTTAAATTGAAGTAAACCATGATGTTAATGACATAAGTTTTGAAATGGATTGTTTACCTAGTGAAAGAATAAGTTTGCAACTTCTTGTTGGTGGGGTAGGTGATGATATTAATTTAATACTAACAAAAGAGAAATTTCAGATGTTGTGGAAGGAGTGGAACTAAGTTTTGTTTGTTACATCACAGGATGTTTTGATGAACAGCACTGAAAAAATGTATCAGCACAGCATAATCTCCCACAAGAAGCAAAAATAAATTTCTGTCAGTAAATTTTGGTAATAAAAGCCTTGCTACAGAATTCTACCTCCCTGATTCAGCTTAAACAGTGGTAATCCATCCCCTCAAGTGGAGACATCAAGAAGATGTCAGACACATTTTCTTCAGTGGAAACTTGATTACCTTTTCACCTCTAGTACCTCTCGATGGAGAATAACTGGAAGAATTTTGAATTTAAAAATGTGTCTAAATATTTTTCCCATTTTATCCATGCTGTTATATATTCTTAGACCATTGACAATTTAGAGATTATGCATTTGTGTTGGTTTTTATTCAAGTCACTTATAGTTCATCAAAGTCTATTTTAGATATTCTGTTTCTCAAGGAAAGTGGGAATATTTTATACATGAATTATGCAGCATAAAAAATGAACTATGCTTTTCCTCTTGTTTAAAATGTAGAAACTTAAAGCTAATATACTACTTAGATCTTATAAACTGTCTTCAGTTTCATCAGTATGTTCACTCTGACAGAAGAAAAATAGATAGATGAAAACAATTAGGGTTGATATTTTGAATACAACATTAGGGTTGATATTGTGAATCCACAGAAGCATAAACATCCTATCTCTTAGAATAATTTCTACCATGATTGCAGATCAACTAAGTGTGCCTGCTCTAAGAAGATTATATTTGTTTCTCCCTATAGCTTGTCTTGGCGCCTTCCGTGCTGGATTGTTCTCTGCTGCACGTCAGTCATCTGATGCTTACCCTGACCTAAGGAGCTGTATCAATGGTAAGCACTCTACCATGGAGTCCCCAAACAAAACAAAACATAAACCCTGCAAGTAAAATACACTGTGTTAATATAAACTGATGTTCAAAAATCAACAATTGAGCCCTCAAACGAATTCTTGTTTAGTAAGGGCTAGGTCATTGACTTTAGAAATTTTATTCTTAACAACTTTAGTTTAACTATTGTTACACAATCATGTAGTGTGGACCAAATGTCATAGTTGATTAATGGATCAAAGTAGTCATATTTATTCTTCTAACTTTTGGGCATCAATATTATAAATTCGAAAAATGTTGTGTGAATGAAATTAGCCTTCATGCTCTGAAGTTCACTTAAGGCCTAGTGATAATTCTAGTTGATAATATTTCTCTCATTTGCCACTTTTTCAGCTGAAGGTCCAAGAGAAAAAGGTGAAACTGCAAGATATAAATTGGGAAGATTTTTCCATGAATATTTTACATGAGCATTGGCATTATCTAGATATTTATTTTCAATTTCTCTAGTATAAAGTGGTTGTAATTACACAGGTAGAACAGGGTGCCTGATCACATATATTTAGTTCATATTTCATCTTTTTTCTATTTACTGAAGGCTGGGAAAAGAATAGTTTGATAACAATTTCCTATTAACTTATTTTCCACCATTTAAAATAATTTCAAATTTACTACTACTATTTTAAAAACCTTGGTTTTATGAGGATTTTTTATTTTAGAATTAATTAGCTTTTAGTTAGATTGGTTAATTATGGATTTATCAACAGACATTTCCTCTGGCTAACTTAAGAAAAGGGGACTGTATTGGAAAAATGGGAAGAACTTGTACAATTGACTACAAGAGCTTGAGAAGCAGGTGTTGAGATGTGTAGAAACCAAGGGACCATTGCATTGTCCAGTGAAGGCAGAAAGACCCCAAATAAGTAAAGAAACAAATGGGCACTTAAGATAGTGATAAAGTCCCATGATATTTTATGAAGAAAATATGAAACAGGGCACTATAATTGACCTTTGTCTTATACATTTTAATATACATTTTTGCTGCTAATATTCTTTATTCTACAAAATCAACATTATCTTATGCTAATATATCATTCATGCTATCATTTGATTAATGGTTTCATGTTATTTTTCTGTCAATTAACTTTGAATTAGTATGTTAAAAGTAAAAATCTATTTTAAGTGGGTGTCTTTTGGGTGTTGCTATTTAATCCAGTCTGACAATCTGTTTTAGGGAAGTGTTAAGACCACAGACCATTTACACTTAACATAACAGTCGGTCTTTTTTGAAGATTTCTTTTTGTCACTGGTTTTAATTCAAATTGAAATAGTATTTTTAAGCTTATTTCACTTGGGCTTTTTTGAGTTTCTTTGATCTGTGGGTTCATAGTTTTCCATAAAATTTGGAAAATTAGTTTACCAAAGTTATTTATACTTATTGACTCATTTTTTTTCTCTTCTACAGCTCTCTCTTTTTCTCCCAGAACTTTAATAGCACATATGTTAAACCACTTGGCATTATTTGAAAAGTTACTGATACTTTGGGTTTTTTGTTTTTGTTGTTGTTGGTTTCTTATTTGTCTTCGTTTTGGATAATATCTGTGTCTTGAAATTTACTCTTCTTTTCCTCTGCTATGTATAATTTACTTTTAACCCTCTCTCATTTATTTCATTTCTTATATTGTAGTTTGCATGTCTCTAAGTCCCATGTGGCTCTGTTATATAGCTTCAGTTTTATTCCTTCATCAGACTTGTGTTTACTAGTAGAACACATAGAATACATTTATAATAGTTACATTGACTTATTTTTCTGCTTGTTCTAGTACGTCTCTCATTCTTGGATATATTTCATCAGTAGATTTTTCTTTATATTGTAGGATATATTTTCCTGTCTCTTTGCCTGACTAGTAATTTTTTATTGTATACTATACAGAACAAACAACACATTTTTTCCCAGTAGCAACAGGAAAAGGGATTTGGGACTTCCAATTAGGGTTAATATGGAATAACAGGACCAGATTTACTCTTCTGTCTTGAATGAGTAGAACTGGTCAAATATGTGAAGTGACAATTTTTAGACATTGGCAAGGAGCAAGGTACTGTAATTCCCAAGAAAGAAGAAAAAAAGTTTGTGTTGTTAAGTTCTGGGTTCTGTTGTCTTTTTTTTTTTTTTTTTTAAATAGTGTTTGATTTGATTCTGACACTCAGCTAAGTACCTTGGAATACGTTAAAAACAAATCTTTTGTGGCTTGATTGTAAGCTTGGTTAAGGCATCCTGGAAGAAGTCATTAACATAAAGCTAATTTAGCCCTAATAAGAGGACTATCAACCTTGTAAGGTTTCTACCTGATGCCTTATATGTCAGGAGATCTTGAAAGTCTGGCTACTCTAAAATGAACCATCTCTAGCCCTGTGTGAGCTCTGGAAATTGTCTTATGAAAGTCATTATTCAGCCAAGGATCCTTCATCACTTGAGTCAGTCAGTCTCTCTCTCTCTCTCTCTCTCTCTCTCTCTCTCCCCCTCTCCCTGTGTCCCCACTGTCAATATTACTTTGACTTTCCCAAATTTTAGTTTTTTAGTTTTTTGTCTTCTGTACCTGGGTAGACTAGTGCTCTGATTCCTGCACTGTTGCTTGCAGACGTCTCTGGACAGGAATATGATGCTATTTTTAAATTTACTTTCCCTTAAGAATCAGTTTTCTGTCACTTTTCTGCAATATTTGGAAACCATTATTTATTTCATATATTTTGATGATGTTAAGACAGGAAGATAAACTGAGTCCTTTTACTCTATCATAGCCCAAATAGGAAGTCCCAAGTTCTTTTCTCCAGTTGCTACTGAGAGTAGTTTATCTACTCTGCCTTACTCATGAAATTGTTTTTAGGATCAAATAAGGCAATATGTTTTTTAAAAGTATGTGCATTATACTCATAAAATATTGTACATACTTGCAATTGATAATAGTGTTCTCTCATAAAATACTTACAAAGGTTTATGTAATGGACTCACTTTTTTATGAAAAGGCATTATTTGAACAAAGGAGTCATATTTTCTCATTAGTTATAAGTTTCATACAAAAAATTCTGTTGAAAGGCAAATTATTTTACTATGGCATGAAATAAAATTTAAATAGATGTTTATTCCTTCAGCTATTCCAGACCAGTGTAACCCTCTGCCATGCAATGAAGAAGGATATGCGATCTGCGAAGATGGCCAAGCTTCATTCACTTGCATTTGTAAATCAGGCTGGCAAGGAGAGAGGTGTGATTTTGGTATGTATAGTTATTCCATCTAGCTCATCTGAACCAGACATATGAAAAGTTCTCTGCAGGTTATATTATTTGAAAAATAATTTATTTTCCCTTTATAGATATAAATGAATGCAAAGATGCCTCAAATATAAATGGAGGTTGTAGCCAGATTTGTGATAATACACCTGGAAGTTACTACTGTTCCTGTAGAAGTGGTTTTATGATGCTTTCAAATAAAAAAGACTGTAAAGGTAAGAACAAGAAAATAGAATAAAAATTTATTTACTGTGTGAGAGCAACATTCAGCTAGAGGAATTTCCTCAGGAAATTCTTGAAAAAGGCTGTCATTGTATTTAGAGTACATGTACCCTTTTAGCCACCTTGTAACCTGGTGATTCCATGGGATTACCCTTTAGTTTTTAATACTGATAAAAAGAATTTTTCTCTTTTCTTGTGTGTGTGCTTATGTATGTATGTTTTTCAATAATTTTATTATAAATTAAAACAGAAAACGAATTTCATTATGAAGTAAGATTTCCAGGCAGATCTTTGCATGATTCAGACATAGCAAAAAATATTTTGTATCCTTTATTTTCAAATATTATCTAGTATTGTTTCTTTTATTTTGACAACATAAATAAAAAGACTTCCACGACAATCCTTAATCATCTCTTCCATTGAATTTTATCATTCCTTTTTCAGATTTCCGAAATATAAGCCAATATAACTCTAAAGATTTCCAAAATAAACCCTTTCTTTTGTACCTCATTTCCTATTTGTGGTTTTAAAAAGGATGAAGGTCTGATTTTCTTTCTCTTTTCCTATGTAAGAGCACATCATTGGTCATAAGTCTTTTTTTGTTCTTCATATTATAAGATCACTGTCAGTTTAGTTTAACACAAGGCATTTTTCTAGTTTATTTATTTTGTTTTTCTTTGTGTTTCCCTATGCCCCAAATTTTGACTTTTTTCTCTTGTATATTGTGTCTTCTATTGTACTGCTCTAACAAATCTTCCATTTATTTGTGCTAGGTATGTGGATAAGTAAAATCAAAATTTCCCAGCCTGGAATCATATTTTGTATTTAGAAACTGGAAACACTTAACACAGGTTTTTCTCCCTCTTACTATGCTTTCTCTTTCTTCTCCTTCTCCTCCTCGTCCTCCTACTCTTCCTCTTCCTCCTTTTTCCTAGATTAAAAAAATTCAGTAAGTTAAAATGTGAAGTTTTCTTGATCAACCCCCTATTCATATTAGTTTTGGTAAATCCCACATGGGATTCATGTTCAAGGAATGATCTGTCCATCACTGCATCATAGTGTTTAGTATTATCCAATTTACTATATTATTTAAAGAGTAGTTATGTTACTCTGAAGTGAACTCCATTTACTAAAAATTTCTTCTAAACCATTATCCAATTGTGAACATTTATCTTTCTTATCTGCCCCAATGAGAAAGGAGGTAAGAAAATTCAGGTATTTAGAATAATGGTCTCATTACGATAGAAACGAAAAGATGTACCCCATTTGTGTACAATGAATCAAAATGCAGTCTGTAAAGACAAAAAATAATAATAATAAAATAACTAAAACCATCATTATTCTGGAAACCATGCTCATCATATAAACAGTACTCAGTCCTATTTCTACCTGTAAAAACCTGAATAGTCTGTCCTTCTAAACAACTTGTGACTTTTTAAAATTAAAATGTATTTAATCCTTATCCATTGAGTTAACACACAGACACACACACACACACACACACATACACACAAACACACACATACTTAAGAAAAAGAAAAAAAAAAACTCCTTTAAAAAATGAGAATGTCCCTGATGGATTCAAACTAAAAAGTTTTTTCTCAGCAAAAGAAACAATCAATAATGTGAAAAGAGAGTGTACAGAGTGGGAAAAAATCTTTTCCATAACACACTTCAGACAGAGCACTGATCTCCAAAATTGACAAAGGACTTAAAAAACTTACACCAAAAATGCAAAGAACCCAATCAATAAATGGGCTAAGGAACTTGGCAGACACTTCACAGAAGATGATATACAAGTGATCAACAAATACATGAAAAAGTGCTCATCTCTAGTAATTAGAGAAATGCAAATTAAAACCACCTTAATATTTCATCTAACTCTAATTAGAATGGCTAATATCAAGGATACAAACAATAATAAGTGTTGGCATGGATATGGGGAAAAAGGCACACTCATACATTGGTGGCGGAGTTGTAAATTGGTGCAGCTACTCTGGAAAGCAGTATGGAGATTCCTCAAAAAACTTGGAATGAACCCACAATTTGACCCAGCTATCCCACTCCTCAGTTTATACCCAAAGGTCTTAAAAATCAGCATACCACAGTGATGCAGCCACACCAATGTTCATAGCTGCTCAATTCACAATAACTAGACTGTGGAACCAACCTAGATGCCCTTCAATTGAAGAATGGATAAAGAAACTGTGGTCTATATACACAGTGGAATATTACTCAGCCATAAAGAAGAATAAAATGATGGCATTTGCTGGTAAATGGGTGGAGTTGGAGAATATCATACTAAGTGCAATAAGCCAAGCCTAAAAAACCAAATGCCGAATGTTTTCTCTGATCAGTGGATGCTGATACATAATGGGGGGGCCGGTGTTATGAGGGGATAAGAAAAGAATGGAGGAAGTATGGATGGTGTAGAGGAAAATGGGACGGGAGAGAGTGGGGAAGATACTAGACTGAGACAGACAGTACTACCCTATGTATATGTAAGATTATATGAATCATGTGAATCTACATTGTTAAAAAAAAGATATATTCCCTGCTGTATAATTATATCAAAATGGGTTCTACTGTCATGTATAATTAAAAGGAACCAATAAAAAAAATGAGAATGTCTCTAATGACCAGAACATATGTTCTTATATTTTTTGTTTACATAATCCTTATCCCATGATATTTTCATAATAGAGTACTGAGCTTTTAGAAAAATTTGTATAAAAACTATTTCAGTGGAATATTTGCCAAGATGTGGAAATGCTTGGGATCAAGTTGCCAGTAATTGCCCAATATGAAATAATAAAACTTTTCAATAGGCATTAGATGTCAGTGTAGAGACATAAAAGCTATGTGTTATAACCTAAATTCAGACAATCTATGTATTTCCCTTCAATATGCCTCAAACAAAATAATTTTAGTCATATTTTTTACATTCTTTTAATGATATGAACTTTATCATTCTTCTTTAGAATTTTGCTTTAAAGTAATTAAAGTTTCACATTAAGTTTTAAGAAATAATATTAGAGATCACAGGTACTCTTTACCCAATTTCTATCATTGGTAACATCTTCAAATATTATAGTACTGTGACACGCTCAGAATATTGACATTGATACAGTCAAATGTAAAACAATTCCCTTACCACACGGTATTGATACCATTATTTTTTGTGCAAGTTATTTTAAATAAAGTCTGAAGTTTTGGTTATTCTTCTGTGGAAAATAAATCCAGACAATTTTTAGAATATAAAATACATTTCAATTTTGAATTTGTCTTTCTCCAATAAATACAGGTGAGAAAATTTCACTAATACTTATATCTCCAGTATACTTTTTCTGTCACTTGTTTTGTTTGTTTTCCTCATATGTGATTATCTAGTAAATAGTTACAATCCATATTTTATCTCCTACTTTACCATGTAATATAATAAATGCATCTGAAATTTTTGGAATATTAATTTGGCACTAAAATTTATATTAGATTAACAGTAACTTTATAAATACTCTGAGACCTTACTCAATTCCATTTTAAACGTGATTCATTGTTGAATACTTTCGGCAACAGTAATAGTGAACAGATTAGATGTCTATTTCCAAGGAAACAAGCTAAAACAGATGAGCATTCTCATTTTTTATATTTATGATAGTAAGAAATTAAGTTACTTTTAAGACCATGTCTCAGAAACTTGTATTTAGACATATATCTGAACAGTATTAAGAATATATTTGAGTTTGTTTTATTTGTTTTCTTTTGTACTGGGGATTGAACTCAGAGCCACATCCTCTGCCCTATTTTATATTTTATTTAGAGAAAGGGTCTCACTGAGTTGCTTAGTGCCTTGCTTTTGCTGAGGCTGGCTTTGAACTTGCGATTCTCCTGTCTCCTGAGACCTGGAATTGCAGGCGTGTGCTCCTGGGCCCAGCTTTTTAATTTATTTTCATACCTTTACCTGGAAGATAAGAAAACAACTAAAACCCTCCTTTTCTTTCATGTAGTGGTAAAGGAACATGCCAAATGTCAATTAAATCTCTTATGAATTTATATAAAGAAATCATATTTAGCAAGCTAAAATGTGATTGATTTAATATTTTGTTATTTGCAAGTTAGTCTGTTATCTCATATAAATTAGATCCATGAAACCCAAATTGAGGGTTCTTTTTCAGTATATTCTGGTTTTGAAAATGTTTTTTATTTTTAATTAATTGTTTTCATTTATAGATATAGATGAATGCTCCTTGAAGCCAAGTGTTTGTGGCACAGCTGTGTGCAAGAACCTCCCAGGAGACTTTGAATGTGAATGCCCTGAAGGTTACAGATACAATCCCAAATCAGCGTCTTGTGAAGGTAAAATGGTGGTGCTGGTGGTAGAGAGGGTATTCTTGAGCCCTGAGCTGATGTTTGATAGCATTGGTTTAATTTGACAGCAGCACTCATATTTTTCAACCTTTAATTTAGCTTGGTCAATTTGGTGATCATGGGTTTTCTTCCTAGAGTAAAACTATCTAAGATGCATGTGTGATGCACTCTAGTTGGCTCTTAAAGCTACATATGAATTGGAGACCTCCAGGTACATAGAAACTAGATAAACATATTCTAACATCACTAACATCACTTAAATAGCATTTAAAGATAAAGAAAATTTCAACCTGAAAGCCAAAACACATGTATACAAAAGAAGGCAGGAGTTTAAACGGTGGGAGTCAAACAGTGGCACTGGTTAAACCTTAGGTTTTATTCCAAGCTTTCAGGCATATATAAGTCACTAATTCTAAGTGGAAAATGATGCAGTTCTGTTATCATAAATAAAAGTTACCTGAGCTCTAGAAAGTTGAGAAATATTAATCAGTAATGTCACTGCCTCTGGATTTGGGCTAGCCCCTGCAAGTTGCTTCTCCTTCCTTTATCTGTACAGGTCTTGCCATGTGTGCCTCAGGTAGCTTAAATATATTAGAAGTTTTTTTTTTTTTTAATCATGATAAGCAAATAATTTTATACCTTCCTTCAAATATTTTAAAATTTTAAGATGAATTTAATACTATGGTTTAAACTGATCAAATCAAAAATATTTTTAATTGTATAGTGTACATATCTTAAAAAAATTTATTTGTTTTTATTTTTAGACTGCATTTTGATTCATTGTACACAAATGGGGTACAACTTTTCATTTCTATGGTCGTACAAAATGTAGATACATTCCATTTGTGTAATCATACATGTACATAGGATAATGATGTCTGTCTTATTCCACTATACTTTTTTAAAAAGAAAGATTTGTAGATAACTATTCATATATGTAAATTTAATATATTCTACAACTCAAGGGAGCACTAACTTTGTGGATCCACTTTAAAGCCTTCTTTGAGAACTTAAATGATATTTGGTATTTTTCAAAGATCACAAGAGTGTACCCAGTGAAAATGTTAAGGATTTTTAGGTAGCCTTAACTTTAGTTTAAGCACATTATTACAAATTTTCAAGTATGATTTTGTCCAAAATGTCAAGTGGGGTTAGGGACCAGACAGAAGATTGCACAATATGTGAGATAATATCACAGAGATGTTTAAAAAAGAAGAAGATAAGAAGAAATAAAGGTATGTGTTTAAATGTATTGCTCCCCTTAATTATTGTGTTATGAGAAGTCAAATGTTCTTGATATTGTCATTGAATCCCCATTGCTTTAATGTGCAGTTAGTTAAAAGGCCTTCTTCCTTTTATTTCCCTTCCCTCTTCTGTCTTTCCTTCCCTGTCTTTGCCTCCACTCCCCTTTATCTTCACATTTCTTCTCCTTTCTTTCCTTTATTTCAAAGCATTTTTAAGAGCATTCATATAATCAGAAAAGACAGTTGAGACCCTCAAACATTTTTTTCTTCAAATTCAAAATCAGGAAATCGGTATAATTGTTGCACTATTATTAGTTCCTAATTAAAAGATTTGTTGTTTCAAGTATATAAATAAACCTTACACTTATAACTCATTTAAATTTCCAGATCCAGTGTTTTAAGATTTGCTGTCATAGGAATTTCTTTCCAGAAAGATCTATTGTCATTAATTATCTTATACTAAAATCTGGGTGTTGGATTGGTCATTTAGGAAACAGTAAGGTTTGTATTCTTTTTTACCCCAGATATAGATGAATGCTCTGAGAACATGTGTGCTCAACTTTGTGTCAATTACCCTGGGAGCTACTCTTGTTACTGTGATGGGAAGAAAGGATTCAAACTTGCCCAAGATCAGAAGAGTTGTGAGGTAAACATTCACAATGCTTAACTTCTTACTTTTTTTCTAAAGTGAGAGAGCCAGGTACTTATTTCCACATAACTGAGGTAAGTCAGGAAACTGCAGATGTTCAATAATAATTATAGATCTAAGCAGGCTGTAAGTCACAATCTGTTTCCTCATTATGATCATGTAAGTCATAAAAATTGGGGATAATTAGTGACTGCTTTAAAAAAGGGGCACTTTTAGGGGAACACAGACTATAGCCTGTGCATTTACAAAAGGCAAACTATGTGCATACTTAAGAAACTATGAAAAGCTGAGATTAGTACTTCTCTTTATGAAGAAATATCTTACATAAAAATTTTAGTGAAAACATTTTCCAGTGTCCACCTGTCTGTATTCTACTCTGGCAAGTTTGATCATGGTTAAAGTGTGTTAGTACTTGTAAGAGTGCTCTTAAACTGTCAGATCAGAATAGGATTTACTGGGGTTTACATATGTCAAATTTTAGAGGCTAATTTTGTTAATCTGTGTCTCTCAAACTTGCTTTTGGTCATTCAGATTTAATGCATAATTGACCCAGGATTGAATGTTTCAGGTAGGTTTTAGTTTCTCCTTTATTGAAATAAATAGGTCAACATCCAAATTTTTTTTTTATTTTCCTAAGTAAGGATTGTATGTTAGTGATCCTTTCACACCTAATCATTTTTTAAACATACAAAGGTTTAAATATATGTAGCAGACTAATTCATAACTATTCCTACATAATGATTTAGTTATGTATATACATATACTTCTTTATATGTTTCCAAGACAAAGATTGTATGTTCAGAAAAGCATGACTTTCAACATCATGCTACTTAGTAAAGAAAAATAAGATAAGCTAGTTGCCAAATGTAATAACTTTGATATTACTTAATTAAAATGTCAGGCTGTGTGAATGTCTCATTTTATTTTTTATTTTTTTGTGTGTGTTCTGTGTCAATTTTTTTTTTTC
>JAJEJO010004376.1:38789-72980 GCA_020662805.1 Glaucomys volans
TATAATGTGCCTTGGTGTGGATCTGTTGAAATTCTGTGCATTTGGTGTCCTGTAGGCCTCTTGTAATTGATTTTCCATCTCTTTCATCATATTTGGGAAATTTTCTGATATTATTTCATTGAACAGATTGTTCATACCCTTGGTTTGTATCTCTGTGCCTTCCTCAATCCCAATAACTCTTAAATTTGGTCTTTTCATGATGTCCCATATTTCTTGGAGGGTTCGTTCATGATTCCTAACCATCTTCTCTGTTTGTTCGACTTTGATTTCAAGATTAAATATTTTGTCTTCATTGTCTGAGGTTCTGTCTTCCAAGTGATCTATTCTATTAATTATGCTTTCTATTGAGTTTTTAACTTGGTTGATTGTTTCCTTCATTTCCTTGTTTCCTTCAAGGATTTCTGTTTGCTTTTTTCTCAGAACTTCTATCTCTTTATTGAAATGATTTTTTGCTTCCTGCAATTGGTCTATTAGCTGATTATTCATAGCCTGAATCTGCTCTCTCGTCACCTCATTCTCTTCTCAGATCATTTTAATTATGAACATTCTGAACTCCATTTCTGTCATTCCCTCTACCGTGCTGTCCTTAGGATCTCCTGATGCACCATCCAGGTTTGTTTGGGACACTTTCTTCCCGTGTCTTCCCATGCTGCTCATATATCCTCCCCTCTAGTAGTGCAAATCAGAGGGATTGCAACTTCCCTGTAAAGACCCAGGGCGTCCCTGCAGATTTCCAGCAACTCACCAGATGTTTGAGAGGTTCTTGATCAAGTGGTGACCCAAGATAGCTGCTGTCTCACAACCTCCAGGTTGGGAATGATCAATGCTTCTTGGCAGAGGCAACCAGGAGATGCAGCACCGTGGCCCTGGAGCCGCAGCACTGTGTCCCTGCGAATGGGGTGGGCTTAGGTCGAGGGCTCAGAGAGGTCAAGATGGAGTCTCTCCGCCAGGGAAGCTGTAGAATGGCGCCGACCGGGCCCAAATTCCCCACTGGAGCCTGCAAGCAGCTCCGCTCCCGGCTAAATCTCACCTGGAGCTGCAGCGCTGTGTCCCTGCGGAAAGGGGTGGGCTTAGGTCCGAGGGCTCAGAGAGATCAAGATGGAGTCTCTCCACCAGGGAAGCTGTAGAATCGAATGTCTCATTTTATAAGTTAGTCCCTTATTATTTCAATGTTTGCTTTAGTTACATTCACCGTCTGCCTTAAAATAAAGGAAATGAAATGTTATTTCTGGCCAATATTTCATAGAGTGCTATGTATGCAATTCCCTTCAAAATAACCTTATATGTGTCCAAGAACTGATCCTAAAGAAATTTTTCATTTTTGCATTTGTTTTTGTTCTTTGAAAACAAGCACTTGGTAATTCATGATAAGTTTAAATCACTTTCTTGTGACTTCTTGGGAACTAAGATGATACCTCACATTTATTCTCACCAATATTCCCTTTACTGTCTAGATAGCACATTCTTGCTCAAAGAGCACTTGCTTAATAAATGAATGAGTGAATGAATGAGGCTCTTTTTTGGTACATTCATTGTTCCACCTATGTCCAACTCTAAATAAAAATAATCTTCAGATTTAATTCATGAAGTCATCATACCTAACAGTGAATTAAAGAAGTACATGTTGATACTTGAAGAAAAAAATTGTGTTTAGCCCTGAGATTTGCAAAGGAAATATAAAGCCAGAAATCTAGAGTCGCAAACATTGAATAATTCAAACTTGCCAAGATCACATAGATTGTTGGAGGGTATATTGAAGAAAGTGAAAAACATTGCTTTATTATTACCAAAGGTGTTCTTAATTTTAGTATATCACAGAGGATACATTAGGAACCTGAAAAAAGATTCACAACCTGCACAAACTTCAAGCTAGAACTTATGCATTTTGTTTGTTTCTTTTCTTCTAGGCGGTTCCAGTTTGCCTTCCCCTGAACCTTGACAAAAATTATGAATTACTTTACTTGGCAGAGCATTTTGCAGGGGTTGTCTTATATTTAAAATTTCGTTTGCCAGAAACCACCAGGTAAGGAACCAATTTCAGGGATTATTTCTAGAGGTTAAAAAGGTAAGGACAGAAGAGAAATGAACTGGGAAGGTCTGAAATGTATGGAATTATATTATCAGTGAGATAATTTCGGTGTGTTATCAATCAGACCATTTTGGGAACCTAAAAATAATTTGTGCCTTCATACATATAACTTTTCCACCAAGACTCTTTTGAATTGTTTTCCAGTGCTTATTTACTTTGTGCCATCATTCTTCACTTTCTAGTGAATATGTGTTTACTAAGAAGCTGGAAAATTTTATCTAACATACTTGGGAGATTTTCACTTTTCTCTATACATGTTATGAAAACTAGATAAAGAGAAAATACTCAAGTACTTTTTAGAACATCAGTATATGCAGCACTTTATTAAGGAAATTCCTAAGATTGTGTAAGTGATATTTTAAAGGATTATTTGCATACTTTTAATTCGTTATTTCAATACTTTATCTTATTCTTATAATTAGGTTAACTTTAGGGAGGAGTCATTTCTGTTTTTGAGTCATGACTCTACTTAGTGTCAGATTTTTACAGAGCCATATGTTATTGAAACTAGAAGAAAGAAATTGGAGTTTTGTTGGAATAATGGAAAGGAAATATATTTAGAGACAACTATAGAATATGAAATTTTAAATACCCTAATTAAATAAAAATGCATGTTTAGAATTTAATTATATGAATGTCTCTTCATTGGATAATTCAACTAACTTCAAGAACTATTATTAAATAAAACTGGAAGTTATTCTCTGATTCACTTACGTAATTGTTTCCCTTTAACTCTTCATTTCCTCCAATATCTAGTTTTCCCAATGAACGTCTCAGAATAAATAGCATCTTCCAATAAGATAGATTAGATATAACCCTTTATTGTTATGAGAATAATGAGAATGAGAGAGAAAATGTTAATTATAGTATATCTTTAGACACTTTGGGGAGTATTCATTTCTCTTTGGCAACTTACTATATAATATAATCCCTTAAATTGGATCAGAACTGTCCACATAATTATTTTTCCAATATTGGTTTCTTTATTATTTTTTAGCTTATACTCTTTGAAGTCTAATATATGTATAGAAATGTACATATATATTAAATGCATAACGATGAATTTTTATCAAGTGCCACCTGTGTATCTAACACAAGAACTGCTAGGGCTTTTTTAAAGCAAATTCTTTCACATCTGTTTTCTGTAGGCAAATATTTGCCTTACTCAATGTTAACAAATTTACTTTTTTCCATTCCACAGTACTTTTGAAACTGAATGAATTGTTCCCCAATGTAATGAATCAGTATGTTGATGATGTATTCCAGAGACAAAATAGTCAGAACACAACTCTTTGAAATATCATTTCAGTATGATTTTATAAAGAAAAGGAAATTATCTTCATAATAGGATCAACTTCTGGAAGATCCTGACTATACACAGATTTAGATTTTGACAAGATAATCCATGCTTCACATCAGCGAAATGCTCATATCATTTTGGAAAAGGATAGAAGCCCTTGTTTCAAGTAAAATGTTTCTTTTTAAATATGAACTGATGTCATAAATTCCCACTCATTGTTATCCATCCAACATATTTTACTCCACGTTTTACCTCTGTAACATATTTACTTGGAATTCTAAGGATGGAAAAGTTTATTCTGTCACTCTTTCCTTGTTCCCTTTGACGAAGGTCTGTGCCCCATTACAAATGGTACCTCTATTATCATTACTATTACATGTTGGGGTAAGGATGTGGAATTCCTTGTTCATCCAGTAATTATCAAAAGTTCTGACTTTTTAACTTAAATTACTTTTATTTTAACCTGGATAATTAATAGGTATGCAGCTATTTTTCCTTCTCCATGTTTGTCTTTTTAAAATCATTTTGATTAGCTGGTCCCTTGGAAATTATTAATGCTGATTCTCATTAAAGTGTTCCAGGGGCACTGAATCAACACATGTTATTTTAAATCCAGCATTCTTAAGATTTTCCTTCCTTATAAAACTGTACTATATCCACGTCCCAAATCTTAATAGCAACAGGCATTGCCAAAGCTCAGAACCCTCATCTCGTGGCAGCACTATATGTAGTAAGCTTTCTTTTCTTTCCAGATGTTCTACTGCAGCTACTGCAGCAATTTACACATTAGTTTTTTCAGAGCTTTTGAAATCAAGCTAACACATACATTTGAAAGTGTTTTTTTTGTTGTTGTTTTGTTTTCTGTAAAAGTTTCATTAATTATCAACAGAGTAGGGGAGGGCTCAGACTCTTTGGGAAGTTGTTTTCCCCATTGCTGCCAGGGCATTGCTCAACTCCTCTTGCTTCCTTTTGGCCTAAATGTGAATCCTCACCTTTTTCTTGATGAACTCTCACCTCTGGGATCATCTCCCACAGGCACTCAGTGTGCTTAGTGAGGCATCCATGTGGCTGTGCCTTGGCTTGCACATTCTTGGTCACATTGTCATCCTTATTGAGGCCCATTGCCATGGGGTATGGAAGAACCATGGCTGCTCTTCTTCAATGGTTGCTGTCTAAAGTTTTGTTTTTTTTTAAATTTTTCCATCTTTACCACACATGAAAACTTAATTACGTCCGCGATCATCCAGATGCTATCTTGTAGAGCTCTGTGAGTGATTCTTTTCTGGCATATATGAAATCATAGGGAAAATATGCCTTTGATACTAGACCAATCACAGAATTGTAACATCTTTTACTAATCACTTAGGGATATAGCAAGCACGCACATACACACATACACACATACACACACAGACACACACACACCTCTTAACCTCAGATTGTATAGTGTATAAAGGCTCCAGAATAGATACAATATGCCTAATTTTTATATATGTGTATTCATTCCAGCATTTGAAAGAGGCCTTCAAAACATACACCAAAAAAAATGAAAAATTACCAAAACATCTGTTCACTGAGGCAAAACCTCCAAGAATAAGCAAGAAAATGTAATAACCAGATTTTAAATACACATGAAGCCAAAGACAATATATGAACAATTTAATTCTGACTTTTTAAAAAATTAATTCCAGAGAATGACATAAATGGTTAAATCTTTCAGCATATTACTGTTTGCCAGTACAAGGAAAAATAAAAATGATAATACTTTGAACCTTCCATATTTCTTAGTATTAAGAATCTCTCTTTGTCCATTTTTTAGATTTTCTGCTGAGTTTGATTTCCGGACATATGATTCAGAAGGTGTGATACTGTTTGCAGAATCTCTCGATCATTTGGCTTGGCTCCTGATTGCACTTCGTGATGGAAAGATTGAAATTCAATTTAAGAATGAGCACACAACCAAAATCACAACGGGAGGCAATGTTATTAATAATGGTATATGGAATATGGTAGGTTTTACAGATATTTGTTCAAACAGTACACACTAGTGGATGCTAAGCAGAATGCCTAGAGATATCATTTTAATATAATCTCCAGAATAGCCTTTTTTTTTAAATAATTGAGATCATCTTTTTAATCAACTGGATTTAAGTGGGACTTTTCCCCCAAAAAAGATTACTGCTTGTCCATAGTGGGGAGAAGTCTTTTCTGCATTATAGTCATTGCGGTTTTCAGTAGAGTACACTTGAGAGAAGAGCCACGTCACCTTAGAATGCAGGGTCCAAAAGGGACGATGCTATGAGAGCTCTTGAGAGGTCTGTGTTGAGCTAGGTGAGGTCACCACTCAATTATTTTATGCCTTTATTTACCCACTCAAGCGCTTGTACTAAGCATTTTTAAAGTGCTGAATTTCTGAGCTCAATGTGCCAAAACTGTAGCAAGAGATTTTTCCAGTTCTTGAGCCTAACATCTCACAGTGTAGTAGCTGATGCTGCTTTATGAACTAACACAGTGTATGAAAGATATTCCAGTAGAGGTAGGAACAAAATCTCAAGTGGTCATAGATGTGGTTCACCTTTGGAAGCAATTTGTCCTTAGGCAGTTGTGGATTTTGGATTCCTAACTTGAAAAGAACATTAACTGCTCAGGACCAGATGCAACTGTTTGAGAAATCATAAAATTCTCTGGCTTTTTCTGATGTTCTCGTTAGTGTAACTTTGCTACTATATCTTTCCTTCTACATCTATACCTCGAATATTTGATGAATACACTATTTCCTGTCTGTGGTAAAGAACACATTTTACTGCCTAATGTCCCAAAAGCACTACTTATAAAATCACTTTTACATCAAGGAAAAGCAAAAATAAACTTTTTATCCAAAGAATAAATTGAAAATACCAACTGCTTTAAGGAGAATTGTAAATTTCCAAGTAGTCAGAGAAAATCTTTTTAGAATGCTAATAAATACAGTGCTGGCTATTCTTAATTCAGTATTTTAACAATTTATGAAATTTTAGCTGATAATATAAACAAAATTGCTTTTCTCATTTTATATCACATTATAAAAATATTATTACTGCATTATATTTTTACTGATTTATAATTTTGATGTGTCACTAATAAATTGTACTGTTTTAAAATAATTTACTTAGCTCATGAATTTTTTCAAATAAGTAAACAAGTCATTTTCTTGACTAAAGTGTTCATCTATAATCTGGAATATTTAGTTGATACCACTTATTTCAATAATTTTAACATATTTCAAAATTTAAAAAAAAAGTAAAAGTAAGAAATTCAAATTAAAATATGTAGCCTAGAATTGTTTTCTAATTCAGAGAAATGACATAGACTGTGTGATTACAAAGTAATTACCTTGTCTGTAACTCGGAAATGAATTGTTGTTTTGTAAGTGATTATCTGTCATACTTGGGTATCATCCTAATATCAATGCACAATCTATAATTGTATGAATTCAATCAAATATTTATTGAACATTTTATCTGGTAAAACTTATTTTAGATGGTATAAATACAATGGCAAATAAAGCGAAGTTACTGGTCACATACAGCTTGCATTCTGCTAACGTGGTGGCATAGACCTGTAATCCCAGCAACTCAGGCACTGAGACAGGAGGATGGCTAGTTCAAAGCCAGCCTCAGCAACTTAGTGAGGCTCTAAACAACTTAGCGAGACCCCATCTCAAAATAATAAATCAAAAGGGCTGAGGATGCGGCTCAGTGGTTAAGCACCTCTGAGTTGAATTCCCAGTACTCCCCCTACCCCCCCGCATAAGCTTGCATTCTAGTGGTGAAATGCAATCAAAAAAATAAATGTCAAATAGTTATTAATGCCATGAGGAAAACTAAAATCAAGGTGAGACAAGAGACACTGACATTAAATGTGCATATGGAATCAGCGAGTGTTCATATGGGGATCAGGAGCAGCATCTCAGATGAGATTAGATCTGAGCAGTCTTGAGGGCACAAGTCATGAGAAATATGTGGAAGATTATAAAATGATTCTGTACCATGTGAACAACAAGTACAGAGTCTCCTGGGAGACTATGTGTTCGGTGGGTTTGAGGAACAGCCCAAGATTAGTGCACATGTAGTGGAGAGAGGCTGGGAAATAGTTAGAAAATGAAGTCAGAAATATGTTTTGGAATACAATTACCTGGGACATTGGGGACCATGATGAGGACTTGGAGTTTATGCTAAATGGAAAGGCCTTGGATAGTTTTGAGCAGTGACATAATCTACATTTTAAAAGATGATTCTGATTAGAACCTCATGGCTTGTGGAAACTAGTCAGTGGAACATAAGGGTAACAGGATATGGGGTTAGGAGACCATTGCAGTAAGTAACCCAGTGGAGAGGTTGTAGCTTTGGCTGGAGCACTGACAGTAGGGGTGGTGAGAAGTGGTCAGTTTCAGGGATATTTTTAAGGGTAAGCATTCAATTAAAATTTTTGAATATTCAACATAAACAGGGGTTTTAAGGTCATGAAATTGTTTATGTTGATCAGTGGTCCTAAACCCTCTCATTTAGTGTCTGAATAGATATACAGTGATGGCTCTTTCCTATTCTATAAATAAATACATCAGTAATGTAAGCTACCTTCCCATATACCTAATAGAAACCAATAATGCTATATTATAGAAGCAAATACAGGGAATGTAGTTTATGATAAAATAATATGTATTTCATTATGTAACTACTCAAATACAACTAATAGTTTTCAAAGCTTGCTTCTATGCATAGAATAGTGTAAAAGCTACAAATGAAGATTTATACTGGAGTATTACATTACCAACTCAAATAATGTAAGTGCATAAATGTTGTTGCTATCAGTAATACTAATTTTCCAAAATGGTGAGAAACTTGATAAAGATCTAAACAAAACAAACATCACTATTGTTGGTTGACAGGATTATTGCATTCTTTAAAAAAAATGAATGCTAACATGGTGCAACAAATATTTTGTGTTTAGTTCAGATAACAATAAACATTAGGATTTCCTACATGAATATTTAATGGGGATGTTCAGAAGATTTACAGGATCCTGGATATTTTGTTACTTGCTTTGCATAACTATTCTCCATATTTCATAATGCCTAAGCTCTTTTAATGCCAGCATGTCTCTTACTTGTGTGACAGCTGTAAATGCTCCCTGCCCCCCAAAATTTCCAAATGCTATAGACTGGGTCCCATAGAATCTCATTTAAATTACTTGCAGGGTTAGATGGAAAGTGTCTGGGACCAAAGCCTGGGGCTTTATATTAGAAGTTGAGAGGAGAGGGATCCACCAGGGAGACTGAGAAGGAATGGCAAGAATGTAGGAGCAGCAAAGGCAAATCAGGTCCTGAAGGCTGTCAGGCATTCTTTGAAGGAGGGAAAGTCATTAGAGTAAAATGCTGGTGTTTGGGACATATTAAGGACAGAGTATTGACCAACTTTAAGTCTATAAATGTTACTAAATTAGTTTTACTTTTGAGGGTAGTATTTCACTTCCTATAGTGGTATTTTAATATGCCTATTACTTGGCTTCTGTTATAGATTAGCAAGTGAAGAGTTTACATCCTGAATGTTAAATAGTTTTGCATGAGACAATTGCAGGATTGTTTTTTCAAATTATCTTCCTGAGAGTGTTTTTTTTATTGTTTACTGTCACTTCCAATCATTTCTTAAAACTCAAAGTACTTTCAAAATTATAAAATCTCATTTTAATTTTATGTATGTATTTTCTTATGACTTTAGTCACCCACCTCTGAATTTTGAAGGAAACTGTATGTTGAGTGTATTGAACATAGTATTGGAAAAATTATTCTCTTAGTTTATATTAAGAAATTATTTACATTATTAATTCAACATGTTTACTATCCTCAAATTGCAAAATGAGAACATCCAAAATCTTCCTAAAATATAGCTGTTCGCTTTTTAAAACTTTTATGACATATTGGTTTGAAAAATATATATTATAACTGAATGTTTAAACTTAGTAATATTGATTTTTTTTTAACTTTAAAATAAGATGTACGTTTAAATTTTGATCAAGTACTGTCACCTTAAAACACATTTTTGACACATTTATTATGATTCTACTTTCCAAATGGGTTGGAACAAATTAATAGTCACATCAAATAATTACTTTAAAATTTTTTATTGTACTTATAGGATTTTTCAAGTTAATGTTTCAAATGACATGTAGTGATGCTTGGCTGTTTAATAATTTTTTGTTTTTAATTGTAGGTGTCTGTGGAAGAATTAGAACACAGTATCAGTATTAAAATAGCTAAAGAAGCTGTGATGAATATAAATAAGCCAGGGTCTCTTTTTAAACCTACAAATGGATTTCGGGAAACCAAAATATACTTTGCAGGATTACCTCGGAAAGTGGAAAATGCACTCATTAAACCGGTAATGATCCAAGCTTATGTCATTTATCATGGATGGATTCCTTTTGTCTATAATAAGTTTGAAGATTTGTTTCCCCAAGAGTCAATAGAAGTTATTTTATTAAATATACCAAGTGTGACAGTTTGAATTGAATATGAAAAAAATAATATTAGTGACCCTTGAAATTAAGGGATAAGGAAATAAGAAAATGATTGGTGGGTTTTTGTATTGTTGTGTTTTTGTGCCCTTTTAAGCCCCCAGAATCAATCATGGAGTAGACTTTTTTAAATCCTCAAATGTCAGTTCACTGTTAACATCATAGTCCTTACTCATCCATTGAAAAATAAAACATGTATTTGATCCAAAGACTATCTATGTGAAGGATATTTCAAAAAGAAAAATTTAGATTAAATTCAAAACATTTAAAATACTTTAAAATATCAAGAAAAAGTTTTCCATCTAAATGAAACCTATACCTAGAACCAATGTATTTATATCTGATTTAAGTTTAAAATGTACTCCTTGACCTATATTTTAATTTGTTAGATTAACCCTCGTCTAGATGGATGTATAAGAGGCTGGAATTTGATGAATCAAGGAGCTTTAGGAGTAAAGGAAATCATTCAAGAAAAACAAAATAAACATTGCCTTGTCACTGTGGAGAAGGGTTCCTACTATCCTGGTTCTGGAGTTGCTCAATTTAGCATAGACTATAGTAAGTGATTTTCCATTTTATTTCTCTTTTCTCATTGATAACTAAATTTATTCATTGACAGACAGCCATAATTCATTCAGCAAACATTCTTGAATACTTACTATGTGTTAGGCATAAACTTATTAGTATGGTTATATACTTTAAAATTTTTCTGGAATATTTAAAAAAATATAAAGGCAATTGAATATGCTTATGTTACTTACAGTTTATTGGTGCATAATCTGATTCATTTTGGGTAGATGTGATTGACCTATTTTAAAGTTCACAGATTTTTCAGTTTTTTTGAATACCAATTAGTGCATCAAAGGGATTCGTCTTCATTTCATTTCCATTTGATACTTCCTTAAAGTACTGAAATTGTTCATTGTCCCTACACATTGTCTACCTTGTCCACCCAAACTTTCAACACATTCATAGCTATTTTAAATTCCCTCTCTAATAGTTCCAACATCTGTGTCATAGCTGAGTCTGGCAGGTTGAATTTTGTGTCTCTTAACTGGCTGCTGCATCTCCTATGTTTGGTGTACCCTGTAGTTTTTTTAGCTTAGATGAGGTGGTTGCTTTACAGAGCACTGTAGAGACTGAGGTAACTACCGTATATATCTGGCAATGAGCACACCTCTTCTTTTGCTAGGCCCTTTATGGAGAGATTGAATCAATTTAGCAGGCAGTTCAGTCAGTGTAGGGGAGTTAGTTCTTGAGGAATGGTTTGTAATGAAAGAGGAAAACTGGCCCCTCGCTCTCTGGGTTTGTTTTTCCTCATGAGATCTTCTCCTCTCTCACATACTCACTGACACCATTTGCCTTGAAGCCCTCCAAATGTGGTGTTATCCTCTTTGGACTTTCAACCTCTAAAACTGTGTGCCAAACAAACGTATTACCCATCTTCAGGCATTTTTTAATGCAACAGAAAATGTGCTAATACATCTAAGCTTCTGCAAAGGGTAGGGTCTAGGTAACTAAAGATATTTTCATGACTGACCAGTTATTAAGTTTTTCTTAATAGCAACTCAGTTTTAGATATTTGCTTAATGATATGTTTCAAGAAAGTGTCTCTCCGTGATCTTTCTCACCACCAGCAGAACGTTTTTACTTGTTACTTGAAATTTGCTAACATGGTTGAAAGGGCCTGGAAATCAGTGGAACATTCTCTATTGTTCTGAAACAGATTCAGTTTTAGTTATCATTATATCCCTGGGTCTCAGAGGTGTCAACTTTTCATTGCTTCCCCCACCAATAAAATAAATGTCTAATGGTTAGGACTTCAGGTGTTTTTCTATTCTATCTCCATGGTAGTTTTTTATTTGGTTTGTTTTCCCCTAATCTGTGGGTACCATGGGTCTTTACATGTATTCTAATGACAATATATATTTTTTTAACCTTTTCCCCAGTGCTTAAAAGCTCTTCCTGTATAGAGGAAACACAGAAAGATCTGGGCTGGGACTCTGTACCTTTCCTGAAATTAGCATTGTTCCTAAGGTGGGGCTAAAGAGAGGTTTTCTTTAGCTTCCTTCCCTGCCCCCAATTTTTTTTTTAGTACCCAGAAATGTCCATGGAAAAAGAGCCTATGGATGGGGTATCAATTGTCCTTGTATCTGCAGTTCTTAGAACTTCCATTCTCACCATTCCATGCATGGACTTTAGCGATTTGCAATTTTTTAAATTATTCTTACCAAATTGTGTGGTATCCGGTGTCTTTTTGGGCAAGAAATTGTTCTTATCCAATCTCTCCTTGGGTGCATCTTTCTTTACATTTTGATTAGTTGGTTGCTCTGCAACTTCAACTTTTTGTTAGTTCAAGAAAAATTGTGATCGTGCAGATAATTTGGCTTTTGTTATTATTAAAGTGGGAGTAGCGCCCTTTCGAGTTTCTGTAGCCTAAATGGAACATGATGACTTGCCAGACTGACTTATTTTTACCTTTACAAATAATACTTCTGTGAGCATACATGAGCATACATCCTGGAACCATGATTAATTATGTAGAAGAGCATCTTAGATTATCATCATCAAAGGCCATACAAATATATAATTATCACAGGTTTGATTACATTCTCTTCCAAAGATCTTATATTAATTAATACATTTACCAACATAAGGAGAAAGTTTTTGCTTGAAATCTGTTTCCAGACTGACAATTCTAAAACTAAATTTTGTTATTTTTAAATATTGTTTTCCTAATTTCTATTGAAGATGAATGTCTCTCCATATGTTTATTATTGTTTGTACATTTTAATTTTTTGAGTGTCTTTTTCTTTGTTAAGAGTTTATTAATACAGCTACTATCACTTTTGACTATAAATTGTTAGGTAAATCTATCTTAGTATCTCTGCTTAAAAAATATAATCTAAATGTGTTTATTTGTAACTTAAAAAATATTTACTCATTTTTAAAAGAATAATCCTACACCAATGATTTGTTTTCCAAACGTAAATTAATACAATGCTTTTAACTTTAGCTCTGTTCTACATGTAAAAAACTTTCCAAAATGTTTTAAATGGGTGGATGACTGAATATAGAAAAAAAAACAAACTAAGCCCAAAATGATTTGTTCAAAGAAAAAAAACATCCTGAAAGGCAAATAAAAATAAGAGTTAAGGCATACCTGAAAAAAATTTACCTTCATAAATCATTAGATATTGCATGGATAACTTGAAAACTACCTACTTTATAATTAACATTTTATCTTACATTATAACTTCTATATATTTGCATATCAATTTCATTTTGAATTTGTTACTATCCCATGGTACATTTACTTATTTCATGATAATTATATATGTATCATCTTCTGGATGGAAATTATAGGATTGTAATGAAAAATATAATGACATTGCATATGGCTAAATGGGAGAAGATCTTGAGAAAGGAAAATTATTTTTCCATTCACATTCACACCCTTTAAAGAGCTCAAAGTAACTTTTTTAGCAATTCAACTACAGTTCTTGATGTTAGTTAATTGCTGTTTCTGGAGATTAATGACTGAGATGTCTTCTGTGAAATGCATCATTATGTGATTTTGTCATCGTGTGAACATTATAGAATGTACTTACACAAACTATGCTGGCTACTATGTCACTGGCTGATGTGATTTTATGGTACCATCATTATATATGTGCCTGTTATTGACTGAACTGTCATTATGCACTCATGACTGTACTTTGGAAACATTTATTTATTGATATTCTACTACGGAAAACAAAGTAATGATAGAGACATGTACCTCCTGAAGTTTGCTCTTCACTCTGGTAGACAATTAACCTGGCAATTTAGAAGAAAAAAAAAAAAGGTGAAGTGTTATAACAGGGGGAGTCAGAGAACAAGAGGACACTGGAATCCTCTTCTAATTTCAAAATTATCTTTTGACTTCACAGTATTTCTCTATCAAACCATGTACCTCCCCCATGTGTGTAGAGTCATATCTATCCTTCCCACTGTCCTAGAAGAAAGAATGGTGATGATGGCAACTAGACCCAACTTTTCTACCAGAAATATTCCAATGCATTTGAAGAACTTCCTTCTAAATGTGCATTTTAAAATATGATGACTCTTGAGATTTGAACATTGGTGAATATGCAACAGAGAAGGAAGAGTTGTTAAAGAGCCAACGGGGAAGATTCATAAACAATCTTAACACTACAATCTGGATTCTCTTCCAGCACAAACAGTAGAATGGGGCTTCCATTGGTGTGTTTCTCACCTGCATTTTTAAAAGACTTTTATTTTGCCTCTTTTAGATAGTTCATTGAGAAAGGAAATTAAGACCTATAGTATTACAAAAACCATCCTTGAATATTAATGATTTTTTAATACTTTTTTTTCTGGTGCACTTTAGAAGTACTTTGATCTGACTTCTATTTCATTATGTTAAACAGATAACATAACCAATGCTGAGGATTGGCAAATGAATGTGACCTTGAATATCCGCCCATCCACAGGCACTGGTGTCATGCTTGCCTTGGTTTCTGGTAACACAGTGCCCTTTGCCTTATCCTTAGTGGACTCCATCTCTGAAAATTCTCAGGTAACTTTACTCTAAACCTGTATAGCCTTGTTTTTGTCTGTGTGTTTTTAAAAATGAATATAATGATATTTATGTTGATGGGCTATTTTGAAGATTAAATGACATACTTATGTAAAATGATTGGCATAATCACTTTTTTATTGGCTTATTTCCAAAATCTGAAATGAGAAGTCAGAGAAGGGGAGACTGAAAAACCTGTTGTGCCTACAGCTAAGATTAGCAGACTTACAGGCTGATTAGAGCCATCATAGAGTATGTACAGACGCATCCTTATTCAGAATTCTTGAAGCATTGTGGGAATTCTGTACTAACAAAATAGAAGTGAGTCTGATAAAAATCTATTCTCAGACATTCAATGTTTAATTATCATGGTTTGTGCTTTCTTGCACTCTTAATCTTTTCTCATGTGAGTAAATTAGGAAAGAAGAGAGAAAACTAAAACGGGTCTACTTGACTACTTGGCTGTCAATTCTCATTTGAAATTAGGAGGAAGAACAGGAAAGTCTTAGATACAAGGAAACATTAAAGTTATCAGAAAATCTGTATTATTCAAGCTTCTATTAGAGTCTAATAGTTCCATCTGTATACCATACAGAGTGGATTCCAACAAGTTTCAGCAGGCATCTTATGTTTATATAAAAAGGTTTGGATGCTATTAGTAGCTTTTGGGAAAAGACACGTAATTGAACAGTACTATAGCAATGAAAAATGTGGTTCTGTTTGCAACTTAAAAGATGATTTGGAGGGTGTTTCTAGTGATTAAACCAAGCAAGCTAAAGCTCTCTTGCTGAGAATTTTTTTTTCTTTTAACATCCAGCCTATAAGGAACATTAGGATTTCAGTTATTTGTTTGCTTATTTGTTTTTATAAACAAATAACAATGGAGGATGTTAATGCATGCCATTTCTTTTATATTAATTTTATTCTAAATTAGTCTCCATGGCTCTGTCTTTGCATGTCAGATTCCTTCTCAAGATTTATGTGCAATGTTTCAGAAGAGCATTACATATAGTGGAACATATTGCTTTTTTCAAATTTTTAATTGGTGTAGTCTAATTATACACAGTAGTAGGATTTGTTGTGCCACATTCATACATGCATATAATTTTATCAGTCTCATTTCCCAATACTTTTCCTTTCCCTTCCCTTCTTCCTGTCCTCCTGGATCCACTTGTTCTATTCTGTGACATCCCTTCTATTATTATTATTATTTCAATGAGTACATTACAATTATACATAATTATGCATGTAATATAATTATTATGTATATGCATATAATTATGTGATATAGTCATACCTGGCCATAGCCTAATTTGGTAGATTCTGTTCCCTAGTACTTCCCCAGGCTCTCCTCTTCCTATTGGTTTTCACCTGTGGTTCCCTTTTTTATTCCCCCCCTTTTTTTTTCTCTCTTTGCCCTGTCACATATGGAGCATTATCTAGACTGACCCTCTTTTTTAATGAATTTAAAAATATGGACATTTATAACACAATAACAGATTTCCTCAAAGAAACTATATTGGTGAAGTATAGACTTTTTTTAAAATTTATTTTGATTCATTGTACACAAATGGGGTACAACTGTTGTTTCTCTGATTGTACACAAGTAGAGTCACACCATTTGTGTAATCATACATGTACATAGGGTAATGATGTTTGTCTCATTCTGTTATTTTTCTTACCCTCCTCCCCGATCTCATGCCCCTTTTTTTCCTATGCAATACATCCTTCCTCCATTCTTGCCTCCCTCCCACCCCGCATTATGTATCATCATCCTAGATGCCCTTCAATAGATGAATGGATAAAGAAACTGTGGTATCTCTATATCTATCTATCTATATATATATATATATATATATATATATATATATGCACACACAATGGAATATTACTCCACCATAAAAATAATAAAATTATGACATTTGCAGGTAAATGGATAGAGTTGGAGATGGTCATGCTGAGTGAGATTAGCCAATCCCAAAAAACCTAAGGTCGAATGAAGTATAGACTTTTTACTTAAAATAGGTGTCTTTAATTTCTAAGGAAACACTTCAGGCTTACCTTTCTACCACTTGGAAAGCTTCAGAACATTTGCCTTTCTTTGATTTCATTTTCTCTCTCCTACTTTTTATATTTCTTCTATCCTACTATAAGCTATCTGCATAGATCATTCTCAACAAGTTGAGTATTTGGGTATGTCAACAGATTGAAAAGTTTAGCAAAATGCATACATGTCCTTCTTTGAGAATCTTGTAGTCAGTACTCTGAAATTTCCTGCAGGTTACCCCTGGTGTGTATTTATTAGGGTCTCTTTACTTGCTTTGCCTGCAGTCTATATGATTTCTTGTATGGCGCAAACAATCCTCTGTCTTGCTGGTATGTGCTTCCTAAAGCTCTTTAAATTTTCCTAGTTTCTTCCCAACAAAAAGGGATTCAGATCATTCTTTTTCATATGTAAGTTTTTAAGTTAGGAAGGCTCATAAACAAAGATATGGCTTAAAATACTACTTAGCTTCCTTTCATTGGTGAAACAAATCTGTTAGTTTATGGAATTTTCAGAAGCTAGTGTATATTTACATCTTAGCTAAGCCTGAAGTTTGGAAAGCTAATGTATGTTTAAAAATCATGATTATTACAAGGAATTTTTATTTAAACTCAGAGTTTCTATCATAAATTTTTTTCCTCACTGAAATTCAGTTTTTGAATTTCAAAACTCAAGAGCCTTCTTAAGTTACATTTCTATTAGTACTTGTTTATATTGTGTCTGCTCTGTTCTTCAGGATATCATAGTGTCTGTTGAAAATGTGGTGGTATCTCGAATAGAGGCTGTAAGTCTATGTTCCAGTCAACAATCCCACCTGGAATTCAAAGTCAATAGAAATAATTTGGAGCTGTGGACTCCACTTAAAAAAGATATATTCTACTCTGAAGACCTTCAAAGTCAGCTTACCATCCTGGACAAAGCAATGAAAGGAACAGTGGCCACATATCTGGGTGGTATTCCAGGTATATGATTACTTTTTTGTCAGTTTTAAAAATTCTATTTTTATTTGTACTGATGATATGTTAAGAATAGACTTTTACTAAAAAGGCATTGGGAGGGACAGCAAAATTCCAGTATCCATTGTTCTTCTCCTAGAATGTTTATGCTGATGTTTTTTTGAAACATTTTTGTTTAATTGTTTTTTAATGGTGAACAGTTTGTTTCAACAAATTTTGCTGCATTTGACTATTATAGCCAGAAAGGATAAATCATTTCTTTTCATCCACATAATAGTGTTGTAAGTTAAATAATTCTTCTTCAATTTATTCATTATTTATCCACCATTTATTCACCCACTACTTAGTTTATCTATCATTTATCCATTATTTATAAAGAACTTGTGTCCCAGGTACTGTGGATAAAGTAAAAACAAATAGATATTAAAGCTTTTGCAGTATAGTGGCAGAAGCGGACTTAAACAAATGGTTACGAACATACCAATATAATTAAAATTGTGATCACTTCTCTGAAGGAAAAGTGTGGGTTGCTTTTAGAGTTTGAAAATGAGGTCTTGATTTGGTTATGAGGGTAAGGAGCACTCTCTCTGAATAAAAGATTCAAATGTAAATAGAATTTTGAAGGATTAAATTAATTTATCCAGTTGTTAGAATGAGGAGAGGATCCATGTGTGGGAAGGTGTTGGCATGGTTAAGTAGATCTGTGTAGGTACTGCATATTGAGCAAGGGAGATGGTAGTGCAGGATGATGTTGGGCAGATGGGTGGAAGGCTTGTGTATGCTTGATTCATTAGAATCATTAAAAAGTTTTAGACAAGGAAGTGGTATATCAATATTATAACTCAAAAATTTCACTTTGGATGAATAAATGGGAGGCAAAAAGAGGCTACAACTGAGATGGAGGCTATTCAGTAGTTCAGATGAAGAAGCAGTAATAATTGTGGAAATAACCACACTACAATTGGTACAAAAACAGTCTAAAACTGTTCAGAGTGCTTCAAATGTATCAACTAACTTAATTTTCAAAATAGTCAATGAGGTAAGTACTATTTTCCTCATTTTACAGATTAGGAAGCTGAGGAAGCTGCTGGACTATAGAGATGTCAGTGGGGATAGCATATAGTAAATAGATTAGAGATATAAGCAAGAAATAAAATTAATTGTATTTGAAAGACAATGATTGAAAGACAACTATAACTTCTAGGTTTCTGACGTGAGCTATTGCATAGTAGTGATTCCATTTAGCAAAATTGGAAAAATTAGAGGGAAAACAGGTTTATCTTTAACTTAATATTAGAAAATAAGAAATTAGCACTAATGTTTTACTTTAGATGGCAAAAAAAAAGAAGCACTTTCTTTAGAAGCATTTTTCCTGTACTATTTGCAGATTATTCTCATAGGGAAAATTCTGAGTGTGATGCCTGAACTTCTAGTAACCTTCTTTGTACCACTTTATATGTTCAGGGTCTTAATTTTGCATATATGGAATTTTATCTGGGCTTTTAGGGACCAGAAGTAAATGGGCTCCAAAAATTATAAGTAGGTATGTGGAAAGAAAAAAGATAGATAGATAGAGAGATAGATGATAGATAGATAGATAGATATAGATAGATAGATAGATAGATAGATAGATAGATAGATAGATAGATAGAGATAGATTGCATTAGTCAGCGTTCTCTAGAGGAATAGAACCAATAGGATATGTATATGTTTGATTATAAGAGGAGATTTATTAGATTGGCTTACACAGTCAGAAGCTGGATAGTCCCACAATGGCCATCTGCATTCTGGAGAACCAGAGGAACCAGTAGCTGCTCACTCCAAAGAGCTGAAGTCTCAGAACAGTAAGGACAAAATTGAAACCTGAGTCTGAGACTCAAGGCCAGAAACTCCCTGAAGAATCACTGGTGAGAGTTCATGTTGAAAGAGTGAAGGCGCTGGAATTCAATATCCTGGAGTGATAACAGCAGCAACAGTTTTACCCACTCAAGAAGAATCCAGCTTGCATCTGCTGAGGCTTCCTTCCACCTGGTGTTCCACCTGGTCCCCAGCCTATTGGATACTGTCACCCACTTTCAGGGTGGGTTTCTCCCCTCAGTTCTCTGTCCTACATGCCAATCATAGGCATATCTGGAAGTCTCTTGATTCTAAATATATCTCAACCCAATCAAGTTGATAATCTAGATTACCCACCATAGTTAGGTAGATATAGTATAAGTCGTATGGTTAATTATTAGGAAGCATAATTGCAGTTAATATAAGTGAATTCTATATTGAAAACCACCTATTGTCTTATTCACAAAGTAATTTTAAGAAACAATTAAAGAGTTAAAAAGTTACATAAATACCACAATTTCAGTGACTTTGCAATAATACTAAGGACTGATTTCAAGGAATAAATTTTGAAAGAAAGAGACAAGAAAAAATTGAGGGGAACTGAAAATGAAGATATTAAGAATATGAACTATGAGATGGCTAAATTATTGATATACAAAATAGACATTAAATTGCATGTTAATTTAAATTCAGTGAAATTGATAATTCTGAGGGTTCTTAAAAATACATTTTTTTTGTAATTGGTGCATAAATTTATATGTACTATAGGGGTAAGAGGATAATTAAAAAAAAAAATAGGTGAATAGTCAATGATGTTGAGCCATATTTGAAAGGTATTCCTAAAATATCCTGTGGGCTCATAGAAAAGTGTGGATTTTATTCACTAATGGCATATTATAGATAGAAAATTTGAAGTATTTATTTTTTGGTGAAAGATATTTAAAAAGAAGAATAAGAGCTAGTGAGTATGCATCGTGAAAATTAAAATTCATGAAGAAGAGATGTCAGCAAAAGAGGAAGCCAATAGAGAAATGGTTTTAAAATGAACCATAGTTCTTGGGAATCCAAGGATGTTACTTGAGTATTAAGTTTGATGAAGACCCTAAACTGTTCATTGAGGAATTTGTAAAATTGCTCACAACAATATTATTATTACATGAAAGTGAATCTTCTATTATGACCTGTTCTTGTATGCTTAACAAGAAACTAGATTTTTGGAAAATATATAGAAATCTGTATTTACTTTTTAGTTTTAATTTTTTGTACCTGCAATTGAAATCAGAGGTGCTTAACCACTGAGCCACATCCCCACCCCTTTTTTAAATTTTATTTTGAGACAGGGTCTTGCTAAATTGCTGAGACTGGCCTTGAACTTGGGATCCTCCTGCCTCAGCCTCCCAAGTTGCTGGGATTATAGGCATGTGCCACTGTGCATGACTAGAACTCTACTTTTATTACAATAATAATAAAAAGATGTATTTATCATGGCATGTAAAAAAGATTTCTTAGTATCTATAATTTGAAGTAGAAAAATGATTTAACAATGTTTAAACTAGTGTTCAAATTTAAAGAGAAAGTAATATATATTATTTTGTAATAAATGTATAATATTACAAGTAAGGATAGACTTTTTTGTTCTTTCTTGTTCCTGTCCCTTTTTTCTATTGTTAAGTATGTTTATATACCATCAGTTTAGAAGCTACTAATTGTGTTTATGAAATTAGAGGACCCTTAATATACTAAATTCCATGTCAAACGTAAATACCACATACATACAGCTATATATGTATATGAATCATTTAATATAAATTTATTATATAGAATCATTAGTAAATTCTCCTTAAGGATTAGAATTTGGTTGGAACTGGAAAATCTGAATAGTTCCTATAACTGTAAGCAAATAAGATGCAGAAAGTCTTGGACTAATAGCTAAATATTCTATTTTTACAGATGTTCCTTTCAATGCCACACCAGTGAATGCCTTTTATAATGGCTGCATGGAAGTGAATATCAATGGTGTACATTTGGATCTGGATGAAGCCATTTCTAAACATAATGATATTAGAGCTCACTCATGTCCATCAATTTGGAAAACATGAAGAATTCTTAAGGCATCTTTTCTTTGCTGATAATATATCTCTTTTCTGAGTATAATTATACTTAAGTCTCTATAACAACTGGCAGGTTTTACCTATGCTGTGCAGTCTTTGATTATTTTGTGGTACTTTGACCTTCTTGGAATTTTTAAAAGGTTTTTTTTTCAAGAAAAATTCTGTTGTGATGTAAATCACATTAAAAATTCTTCTGTTGCTATTTAGAAATTAAATAATGAAACAAAAATTTTAAATTTTAATTTTTTGCTACCCATGACATTGCTTCACTTTTTGTAAAAGTAAAATTCAATTTCATCATCATTGAACTAGTGTTTAAATATCTGTTTTTCTCAGAAGGCAAAGCAGTAAACTCAAACAAAACACATATGATTGAACACCATTCACAATAGGCAGCTACTACTTTTTGTTGTTGTTCCTTTTTTTTGATGAAGATAGAAGAGATAGTGGCCTATTGAGTATGAATCAAATGGAAAGTCTTCAAACTTTATTCCAAAATAATTCCTCAGGGGGACCAGCTTTGGCTTCACCTTTTTCTTGGATTCATATTTGAACCAGAACCTTCACTGATTTGAAAATCAAGAGGACAAATTTTCATGAGAGCAGCACATGAATGTTGCTTCTTGAGAATTGGATTCTAAGGATGAGACATTAGATTATATTGAGATGGGTATGCAAATCTGGGATGGGTTCATTCCTTAAATTTAGCTGAATAGGCTATACACACTCTAGATTAGAAAAGACAGAAGTATTTACTCTTGATAAGGAGAATGAATAAATGTAGAAATTCATAATTTTCCTTTCCAAATTATTACCACATTCATTTGTTTAAATGTGATTGTTGAGGGGAAAAAAAAACTATGAAAGCTAGAACACATTTTTAGCAAAAGGATAACCACAGAGCAATGTAGTAAATATTATATCTTTGTAATCAAAGAAGGAATGCCACATAGTTGGTGGGAATGCATTTCAAATAACAGATTTTCACTCCTGATTTCCTACTATTCATGTTGGATATGTATCAGATGTTTCATTGACATTTTAGAAAATAAACTTTTTCACCATAGATATTTTACATCACATAAAATGTAATAAATTGATGTATATTTTTAAAAATATGCATGAAGAATATCTTTATTCTAACAATTCTTTGAACAAAACAAAATTATGCATTATACATCCAACTTTTCATGAAACACAGTAGATCTTTAGTTGAAAGATAAGTAAAGTTTAAATAACTGATTAATAGTTATGATTGGTTGTGGAGCTCAGAAAGGGAAGAAAAGCAAAAGTTAACAATGAGTTTCTGACATATGACAGAAATTATTACTAGATCATCTTACTGGGAAATTTTTCTCCCTATTGGCACCTTATGCTATGGGTGATGAATATATTGACAAGTGACTATTGATAATTATGTTGGTATAAAAAATCAAGAAAGGATAAAGACTGAGGGAAATATGAGAAAAAGAGCAGAAGAAAGGAAAAATGAATTTCCTCTCAAGTGGAGTTCTCTGCTTCTCATTTAATAATGCCATGTAACAAGTACAGCTTCAGGGATGAACTCCAATATCTGCTTTACACCAGAAGCACAAAAATTCCTGCATACATTGATGTTCATAAGAGATCTAAAGAAATGTTTACAGATTTCATCTATTTTGAGGTGCATTCAGATATAGCTAGAGGGGAGAGGGTCTAGACCTTCAACTAAGAATCTTTGATTTGATCATTGATCATCATCCTTGCCAAGAAATATAAATTTCCACTTTTAAAGACTTGGTAGAAAACAATGATTTCATGACAGTCAATTGGGATATTTGGTGCAATTTCAGCTTTGTGTAGTGGAAAACCCACTGTTACAGAGTCCAAGAAATTAGTTTGCCATGATAGACAGTGGACCAGTAAATGCAATGGCTAATAAGTGACTATTGATAATTATGTTGGTATAAAAAAGCAAGAAAGGATAAAGACTGAGGGAAATATGAGAAAAAGAGCAGAAGAAAGGAAAAATGAATTTCCTTTCAAGTGGAGTTCGCCTCAGTTCTCATCTGAAATTATAATTCCAGGCTCAATTCTCCAAAGTATTCCCAATCACCTTTTCATTTCATAATTTGGGAACTGGTGTGTTACTGGAAAGAGAACATTTTGTGTATGCAAAAAGGTTTTCTGTTGTTTTGCTTTATTTTGTTTTTTCACATAAGAATTGCCTTATTTCTTGAACTGTTCTGTGGTCAGTAGGAGCTGTACTCATAGAAGAAAACTAAAATATTTGAAAAATTTTGTATTAGATTTCTTCTTATTGCTTGTTAATATAAGATTGGAAGAGAGGACCATCTTTGAGACATGCACTGTAGGGAAAATAGTTCACTCAGCAACAAATATTTATAGCAAGCATCTACTCTATGCATGTGGAGTCCAAGATAGTAGAAGGTCTTAAGGGCTAAACCCTACCGATTAAGAAATGACAATACCCAAGTCAGCCCTTAGAAATCCATAAGTTTTTGTTCTTTGATATTACAAAGCAGCTCTTGACAGTTTGACTTACAAAATTGAAGCAATAAAACTTTTGTTCATTGCTTCTATATCAGAATAGTTTGCTCCTTTTTAAGAAATAAGGGATAGTAATCTTTAACATAGAAGTTTTCTGAAAACTTTTGAAAATTGAATCTTCTATGGAAGAGACAGTGCATAAGGTTCATCCAGTGATGATTGGAGGTCCTGTTAGCCTTGGGCTGTCTTGTGTTAGTGTTTTCGAAGTGTAAGCATGAGGGGCAGTTACCTGGGCCAGCATCCTATGTTCTTTTTTTTTTTTTGGTGTGTATTAACATAAACAATGCAGAACTAGATTGCTAAGTCAAATGGATAGTGGAAAATTTTCAAACAAAATGGGAAGCTAAGATTTTTCAGAAATAGGAGGGAACAGAATATAAGGAGATTCAGAATAGGAAGCACACGAATGAGACTAAGCAGCATTTCCTGGCCATAGTCCACTTCTTCACTGTTTTGGACTTGCCATGTTATAGCATCTGGATTATTTTGTGAGTAAGAATAGCATCCTGTGAACTTAGCAACTTATTTCTGCTAACCTACTTGCCACAACAAGCCCTCTCCAAAGATAATCCTACTTCCATGGAAAAGAAATAGAATAGTAGATTCTTTAATTTACTAGTGCCAATGCCACTAAGTTCTCTTTCCTCCTAAAGTTTCAGACTATGGGATCTGAACTCTTATTCCATAGCTGGGATGTTGTTGTCCACAGTTGGGAAGAACACTTGGTACATCACATTCTTCCTCACATTTACTTGAAGTCTTGGGAGAGTTAGCCAATATTTAGCCATCAGAGGAAGAACCTTATATTATGATCTGGAAGTTCCCAAACAATAAATATAAAAAATTTAAATAAAGTCATATTGAAGATTGGGTCTGAGGATGGAGCCTCCAATGATGTGTGTCTTCCTGAGCCAACTCAGCATGTACAGAATGGTCACAGTGGATGAATAAGCATGGTCTTAGCTTGCCTTGAACAGGTAGTAGCAAGTTGCATAGCTGGGATTCAAAACCAGGATGTCTGGCTCAAGAGCCCAGGCCCAAATTTGAAACTTCACACAGTTTCTATATTCTTACAAATTTTCCCAGTATTTAGTAAATGATATTGTTGAAATTAACAATTCCATTTGTTGATTGGGTTATTTGTATTCTTGGGGTAAAGTTTTTTGAGTTCTTTATATATCTTGGAGATTAGTACTCTATCTGTCTTGTGTGTGACAAAGATTTTCTCCCACTCTGAAGGCTCTCTCTTCACACTGATGACTGTTTCCTTTGCTGAGAAAAAGCTTTTTAGTTTGAATCTCTCCCAATTATTGATTCCTGCTTTTATTTCTTGTGCTTTGGGAGTCATGTTAAGGAAGTCTGGTCCTAGGCCCACATGATGAAGATTTGGACCTACTTTTTCTTCTATTAGGTGCAGGGTCTCTGGCCTAATTCCTAAGTCTTTGATCCATTTTGAGTTGAGTTTTGTGCAGGGTGAGATAGGGGTTTAGTTTCATTTTCCTGCATATGGATTTCCAGTTTTCCCAGCACCATTTGTTGAAGAGGCTATCTTTTCTCCATTGTATGTTTTTGGAGCCTTTGTCTAGTATGAGAAAACTGTATTTATGAGGATTTGACCCTGTGTCCTCTATTCTGTACCATTGATCTACCTTCCTATTTTGGTGCCAATACCATGCTGTTTTTGTAATTATTGCTTTGTAGTATAGTTGATGGTCTGATATTGTGATACCTCTTGCTTCGCTCTTCTTGCTAAGAATTGCTTTAGCAATCCTGGGTCTCTTATTCCTCCAAATGAATTTCATGATTGCTTGCTCTATTTCTATGAGGTCTGTTATTGGAATTGGAATTGGAATTGCATTGAATTTGTATAGTGCTTTTGGTAGTATCTCTAGTAATAAGAGAAATGCAAATCAAAACTACCTTAAGATATCATCTCGCCCCAATTTGAATGGCTATTATCAAGAATACAAGCAATAAAAGGTGTTGGCGAGGATGTGGGGGAAAAGGTACACTCAGACATTGCTGGTGGGGTTGCAAATTGGTGCAGCCACTCTGGAAAGCAGTATGGAGATTCCTTCGAAAACTCGAAATGGAACCTCCATTTGACCCAGCTATCCCTCTCCTTGGCCTATACCCAAAGGACTTAAAATCTGCACACTACAGTGGTGCAGCCACATCAATGTTCATAGCAGCCAATTCACTATAGCTAGATTGTGGAATCAACCTAGATGCCCTTCAATAGATGAATGGATAAAGAAACTGTGGTATATATACACAATGGAACATTATTCAGCCATAAAGAATAATAAAATTATGACATTTGCAGGTAAATGGATGGAATTGGAGAAGATCATGTTAAGTGAAATAAGCCAATCCCAAAAAATCAAAGGCCAAATGATCTCTCTTATAAGTGGTTGATGACACATAGTGGGAGTGGGGGAAGGTACAGGAAGAATGGAGAAGGGATGGATTGTATAGAAGAAAATGAGGGGTGGGAGGGGGCGGGGAAGGAAAGATAATAGAATGAGACAAACATCTATACCTTATGTATATGTATGAATATGCAAATTGTATGATTCTACTTTGTGTACAACCAGAAGAATGATAGTTGTACTCCATTTGTGTACAATGACCTACAATTAAAAAAAAATAATTAAAAAACAAATAAACAAAAAAAAATTCCAACAAATTCAACAGTTTTTGGGCTAGTACTCATGCTATATCCAGTTCCAGATAACTGACTACATCATTGAATCTCAGTTGATAATATTATCATTTAATGATGTAGAAAATAAATCTGATACTATTTAGTTAAATTGTGCAAATGACACTGATTCTCACTTATGTAATTAGATCTCTGGGCTAAATACTGTCCTTGGAAAACAATGGAAAAAATGTTCTAGTCTAACTGTTACTATATCACAATCTAGGGAATAGTAGGCAATATGGACAAGTAATTCAATATGAGCCTGAGTTTGGTAAGAGCTGTGAGAAAGAAATAAACGTTTGCAGGGAATTCTGGGGAGGAAGAAATGAATTCCAAAGAGAAGTCTGGTGAGGTGTTGTTTAAGTAGGTCCAAAAAGACAGAGTGAATTTTCACTATAGCTCTCCAAAAGAGTCATATTTGGAGGTATTAGAGTTACGGACTTCAACACATGAATTCTGGGGAAACTTAATTCAATCAATAACAAGATTTTCTGAAATGGCCTTGGTTAGTTTTGATTTTGAAAGGAATAATACTGAACAAATCAACAGACATTTAGATAGTGGAGGCATCTTTATAGATTTTATAGACTTTCTATCCAAGGATTTTTCTTAAAATGCTTTTTGGCTTGCTAAACTGATCTGTGGAATGAGTCCACAAAACTATTATGTTAGTCTTATATATAAGATAGTATAAGGGAAAGAGAAGGATTAGAAATTACCCATGGCTAACTAGTGTTTCTAATAGGTCATTTATCAAAAGAAATATATTCTGACTTGCTTGTAAATTATGTGAGAAGGAAGGTAAGTAACCTAGAAAATAATTAGCTAGCATAATTCATTTAGATGTATTTCCTTAAAAAGCATTAAAATGTCTTCATTGTTTCTTGAAATAATTACTTTAAAGCATTGATATATTGCGGTTATTTTATTTCATTTTCAGAAAGCTAATTGTGTGGTCTAGAAAGATAAAATATTTAAAAAAGACTCTGGAAAAAAAATTATATTTGAAAGTTTGCCTTCATTTGTAGGCCATAGATTTATTCAAATAAAAATTTATGCCATAATCTATTCAATTTTAGGCAACTATTATATAATGCATTATTCTGTCTTTAAAATTTTTAAATCCCTCTTATTAAGAACAAATATAAGTCCTCTTTGGAATCAGTGGAATGGGACATATTAAATGACTCACATTAATAAGAAAAAAATCAGCTTAATTTATATTTCTGAAAGTATCTTTTATCTATTATTGTTTTTAATTAATTTGAATAGAAACTGGAAGGTGTCAGGTCATTAGACCTACAAAAGTAGTCTCATAATCTTGTACAGCAAAATAGGAAAACACTATATACTTCACTATTAGGGGACCTCTATTACTCTGTATTCAGGAGACTACTCAGTGATACTTCAAGTTTGAAAAAAACTTATCTCTATTAATTGTATAATAAGATAAATAATATCTAGTATATATCTCAGAGATGAGACTAGAAGCTTAAATTACTTTTGAGTTGTACCAGTTTGTTAAAATAAATAGATGCATTTCATTTTTGTTTTTAACAACTATGATGTTTTAGGTGTCAACACAACCACAATAAGAGGTACCCAGAAAACTGGTAAAAAGTATGATTTCTGAGTTTGTTTGTGAGGATGTTTCCAGAAAAGAATACCTTTAGAGTCAGTGAACTAAGTAAGGATAATTTGCCCTCACACTGTGTGGATATTATCCAATTGTGTGAGAGACCAGCTAGAACAAAAAGACAGAGGAAAGGTGAATTTACTTGCTCTCTTCTAGATCTGAGATACCCTTTTCCTGCCTTTTGATAGCAGAACTTCAGGTCTCTGGCATTAAGACTCTGGGACCTACACCAGTGACACCCGAGGTTCTCAGTCTCCTCCCTGGTTGTCCAGTTTGCAAATAGCCTATAGTGAGTCTTTTTAGCATACATCATATGAGTCAATTTCTCAAATCTCTCATCCGTGCATTCATCTATCCATCCATCTATCCATCCCTCTAATTCATCCACTAATCTGTAATCTATCTTATCTTTTTATCTTACCTCCTTTTGGTATGTTTCTGGAAAACCTTGACAAATTCCATGTTTTAGATTTTTAAGTAGCACTTTGCATCCACCTTCTCTCCACGTAGGCTTTCAGTTTAGTATGTAAGGGAAACCCATGGTAATTAGGAACAAGTTGAGATATTGCTACATGTCCTCAATTGTTTTTTCTAACTCCAACTTTTTTTTTAATCACCTAAAAAAAGCTTTAGTCATAGGACTAAGAGTAAATCCTCATTATCCTTAAAGTGGATGAATCCTGTGGTTAAGCCCCTTTTAAAGCAGACTATTTTGCTGACCACTAATTGCTTTGTTTTATATTCAAGCCCTCTGGAGGATTTCCAAGGTCCTTCATGACCTTTTCCCCACCTTCTATCCCCATCTATCACCTCTAACTTCTCAGGATAGTTACTCTGTGGCCCTTCGTGGTGTCACTTAATCCATTTATCTTCATTGTTTAGCTTTTCCTCACCATGTTTTTCATGCCACTGAGACAGCCTTATCTGCCTTTATTCAGATTTCCTAAATCAATCATCCTCTCCTTTATTGCACTTAAGTACATTTGTATATAATTTCATGTATGCTGTTTACTTACATTATGTCTCCCTGCATAGATTAGTATATTTTTATGAAAGGATGAGCATTGTCTGGACCCCAATGCTGTCATCTAGTAAGCAACACATGTTTTTTGAATAAATGAAATAAATTGTATTGTTGACATGTACTTGCTTTTCTTCCCCACTGTCTATGTTGCAAATATTTAAGTTTTACTATTACCCTTTTGGAATCTATAGTTGCTCTGAATAATCTCTTGCCTCCTAAAATACCAGTGACTTCACAAACACATGGAAATCTGTGTTCATTTAAGTCATTAAGCACCAGTGAAAATCAATAGAAGAATAAGAAATAAAAAAGAATAAACCATGTGAGTTTTGGAAAGCACATGTTTAGCATACTGAAATCAACTATAATATGCTTAATTATCACCTCCTCGAGATCTTGAAAAACAGCTTTTTTGGAGATGAGTGCTTATAGCAAAGCATTATCAGGAGATAAAGGGAAATTTTGAAGGCTTCTATGTTTGTCTTCTGTCTATGAAGAAGGAGCCATCCCTACTTAAGACCACAACAGGATGATTTAGGGTAAAAGGCATTGCACTCTAAAGACATATTATTCTGTAAGAAAGATATTGACAAGCAAAGATGCATCCTCTTTTTCTTCTTATTCTTGGAATTTTATGTCCAAAGCAAAACAGATGACTCATATAACTGCAGACCATCCCACATCCACAAATCATGCTAGAACTGTCTCAAAGTAAATTCTCAACTTTTTTATCAGCCTGAGATATGTCATTATTTTTCAAATACTCTTACAAGAGGAGTGTTTCATTATTACTTTGACATCTTGGGAATAACTAAAATGAACTCTATTCGGTCACAAAGAAAGAAAAAAACAATTATTTACATTTAATAGACCTATTTTGTTCCCTAATATAAAAGGCAGCTATCCAACCACATTTTTTTCTTTTATATTTTTGCTCCATGTCTACCTTTGATGATAAGCTCATATTTTATTCTTAATTGTGTTTCATGTCAATAAAGTCAAAGAAGAGCCATAACACATGCTCATTGTGCTTGAGCATCCCAACTTTTCTTCATTCCTTTCTCACACTAACCTTGATCACATACCTTTCATTCTCTTATTTTTGCTCATAGCTTGACATAAAATTCACATAACATAAATCGTAGCCATTTTGAAGTCATTTAGTGTCATTTAATGAATTTACAAAGTGCTCACTGATTACTTTTCTCTAGCTGATACCCTTTATTAGTGTTTTCTAGAGAGACGGAATCAATACATATATATATAATTATGAGGGGATTTTTTTGTGGGAATTGGCACATTAAGTTATGGGGGCCAGAGCTTTCCTTGATGTGTCATAGGTAAGCTGGAGAACCAGGGAAGCTGGGGTGTTATTCAGTCTGAAGACCCAAGAACCACTAGAGCAGATGGTGCAATCTCTGGTTTGAGACAGAAGACCTAAGAACCTGGATCATTAGCATAAGTTTTGGAGTCCAAAGGCCAGAGAATCTGCGTTTGAGAGCAGAAGGAAATAGGTGTTACAGGTTAAAACAGCAAATTTAATTCTGTCTCTCTCTTTTTGAACTATTTGGGTCCTCAATGGATTGGATGATGCTACCCACATTGGTGAGGGTGGATCTTCTTTGCTTAGTCTACTGATTCAAATAGCAAACTTTTAAAGAAATACTCTTACAGACACACCAGGAAAAAATGTTGTACCAGTTCTCTGGGTATCACCACAGTCAACTTGACATTTAAAGTTAACCATCGCACTGCCTTTTCATACATCTAACAAACTTGTAGCATTTGTTGGTACCTGAGTTTAAAATGTGCTTCCAGCCCTCAGCAAATAGACTGATTTCTAAATTTCTTTAAAAGGCAGAGGCATCATTGCTTCTCCATCTAACCTCATTTTCTACTGGCTTCTTCTCTGAATGCATAGAAGAGTGGTATTTTTCCTGGTCAGGACCACTCTCCCCTATTTCCTCCATTTGGTTGGTAACCACGCCACTTGTGCCACAATACCCTTCCCACTTTGCACTAGTGTTTTCTTCCCTTGTTTATGAATCTAGGAATCTACCATTCAAGGGAGGATCTTTGGTTAGTTCTTATCTCTCCATGGCTACCTATTCTTCTTTCCTTCACCACTGCTAAACTTCGTAAGAAAATAATCTATATTCTTTGCTTTATTAAATAAATTCCATGTACTAACTCATGACCCAATGTAGTGATTCCACAAAAATTCCTCTTGTAAAAATCACCAGTGATCTTCAGTTTGCCAAACTAAAGTTATGTTATAGTTCTTATTCACCATTTACCCAAGTTTGATTGACACTTTTTTGACCATGGCCTCCTATGTGATCTAAACTCTCTTTTTTTCTTTCTCAATTTTGATTATTTTTCTCTTTCTATGTTTTTTATTGGTGCTTTATAATTGTACCTAATGATGGGAATTGTTGTTATATATTTATACATGCACACAATATAACATATAATTTGGGCTATATTACTCCCCAACACTTACCTCCTCCTAACCCCAATCCCTTTGATTTTTTTTTCTTTTTTAGAAAAAAGAAGATTTTATTTATTTATTTATTTATTGTACACAAATGGGTTAAAACTCTTCATTTCTATGGTTGTACACAATGTACTTTCACACCATTCAAGTAATCTTACATATCTGTAGGGTAATACTGTCTGTCTCAGTCTACTATCTTTCTTTTCCTCCACTCCCTCCCATCCCATTTTCCTCTACACCATCCAAAGTTCTTCCATTCTTCTCTTGCCCCCTCCCCCTGCCACCCCTGGACCCCCTCTCCCCACTCCATTATGTATCATCATCCACTTATCAGGGAAAACATTTGGCCTTTGGTTTTTTGGGTTTGGCTTGATATTCTCCAACTCTACCCATTTACCAGCAAATGCCATAGTTTTACTCTTCTTTATGACTGAGTAATATTCCATTGCATATATATACCACAGTTTCTTTATCCATTCTTCAATTAAAGGGCATCTAGGTTGGTTCCACAGTCTAGTTATTATGAATTGAGCAGCTATGAACATTGATGTGGCTGCATCACTGTACTTTGCTGATTTTAAGTCCTTTGGGTATAAACCAAGGAGTGGGATAGCTGGGTCAAATAGTGGGTCCATTCCAAGTTTTTTGAGGAATCTCCATACTGCTTTCCAGAGTGGCTGCACTAATTTGCAACTCCACCAGCATTGTATGAGTGTGCCTTTTTTTCCACATCCACGCCAACCCTTATTATTGCTTGTCTTCCTGATAATAGCCATTCTAATTAAATTTAGATGAAATCTTATGGTGGTTTTAATTTGCATTTCTCTAATTACTAGAGATGATGAACACTTTTTTCATATATTTGTTGATCACCTGTATATCTTCTTCTGTGAAGTGTTTTCCCAGTTCCTTAGCCCATTTATTGATTGGGTTCTTTGTATTTTTAAAAGACCCAGAAGAGCCAAAGCAATCCTGGGCAGGAAGAATGATGCAGGAGGTATCACAATACCAGACCTTAAACTCTACTATAGAGTAATAGTAACAAAAATGGCATGGTATTGGCACCAAAATAGACAGGTAGATCAATGAATGGTACAGAATAAAAGACACAGAGACAAACCAACATAAGTACAGTTATCTCATACTAGACAAAGGTGCCAAAAACATGCAATTGAGAAAAGACAGCCTCTTCAACAAATGGTGCTGGTAAAATTGGAAATCCATATGTAGTAAAATGAAATTAAACCCCTATCTCTCACCCTGCATAAAACTCAACTCAAATTGATCAAGGATCTAGGAATTAGACCTGAGACCCTTCACCAAACAGAAGAAAAAGTAGGCCTTAGTCTTCATCATGTTGGCTTAGGACCAGACTTCCTTAACATGACCCCCAGAGCACAAGAAATAAAAGGAAGAATCAATAAATGGGACAAATTCAAACTAAAAAGATTTTCTCTGCAAAGGAAACAATCAAGCCTGAGTGAAGAGAGACATACATTTTTAAAACAAATGTATACAATGTGAATTATAAAGTGTAACAATAACATAAATATCTGTGAAGCCATCCTCCAATTTGTGAAGGAGAATCACTAACATAATTAGAAATATTTGTGTAATTTTTCAATTACATTTCCTACCTTTTTACTTGAATAAATATTACCTTTTTAAAAAAAATATGAAAAGAGAGCCTACAGAGTGGGAAAAAAATCTTTTCCATGCACACTTCAGACAGAGCCCCGATCTCCAAAATTTATAAAGAACTTAAAAAACTTTACACCAAAACTGCAAAGAATCCTTTTGATTTTTAAGACACGACCCCATACACTTGTGCACTTTCTTTCCCGTTTTCCTTTCTAGTTTTCACAAATGAGAGAAAATTTAAAACCTTGACCTTCTGAGTTTGGCTTATTTGACTTAAGATAATGGCCTCAAGTATCCATTTTCCTGCAAATGACATAATTTCATTTTTCTTTATGGGTGAATAAAATTCTGTTTGTGTATGTACCACATTTTCTTTATCCATTCATCTGTTAACGGACGCCTAGGCTGGTTCTACAGTTTGACTACTGTGAATTGTGCTGGTAAAACACGGACATGCATGTATCACTGCAGTATGATGACTTCAATTCTTCAGGGTACAGATGGAGGAGTGGGATAACTGGGTCATATGCTGGTTCCTAATCTTTTTAGGAAACTCCATAATGATTTCCATATTAATTGTACTAATTTACTGTTCCAACAACGGTGTAAAAGTGTGAAACACTCTTCATTGTTTTTTTTTTTTTTTTTTTTTTTTTTTTTTTTTTT
>JAJEJO010004376.1:73080-157196 GCA_020662805.1 Glaucomys volans
TTTTTTTTTTTTTTTTTTTTTTTTTTTTTTTTTTTATGGCATGACTCTGTCAAGATTCTTTCCCAGGTTTTCTGGGGGAAAAAATTTTTAACTCTGGAGAAGTCATTCTTTAATGTAAATTTTATCAAACTCCATCTTCAGTTTTCTATTTACTTTCTATAGCTGTTGGGAGATTTCATAGTCTCACTGCATCTCCTGTCTTTTCTTTTGGTCATTTTGTAAACTAAAAGGCAAAATCAAAAGCACAGGAGACACAACCCAAGTCTTTTGAAGACCTGGAAGCATAACTTAAAATTTCACCCTAAGCGCAAAATTACCTTGAAATTCTGAGTTTTATCTTATTCAAGGTAGATTCTATGTCCCAATAAATATTATATCTGCTATCATTTAATTTTTAAAAGCACACATAAATGTATAGCGAAGGTATTTGATACAATAATCGGTCCTTGAAATTTATTGTTTTTCTTTTCTTAAACCTGATCTCATCACTGTTCTGCCACATCTTTCTGGAAACAGAGAATTTGTTTTGTATGTGGCAGGAAGGCAGGAGTAGAGTAGATTAACCTTTCCATAATTACTTCTGATTTTGACTTCCTACTACTCCTTCTGATATAGTTCATGCTATGTATTATTTCACTATTCATCCCTGTGAGAGCACTATCATCCCAGATGTGGAAGATGCACTTTTTTCTCCAAATTTTCCCAAAGATAGCTGAAAAAATGAATTTGTAGGTATAGTACCCTTACTAAAGTTTTGATATACTAGATAGAAATGAAGCATGCCTGTTTTAGACAGCTATTTTACCTCTGTGACTAAAAGATACAGCCAGAACAATTGTAGAGGAAAAGTTTATTTAGGGGCTCATGGTTTCAGAGGTCTCAATCCATAGACAGCAGACTCCATTCCTTGGGGCTTAAGGTAAGGCTGAACATCCTGGAGGAAGAGTGTGGCAGAGTGAAGCAGCTCACATGATGATCAGAAAGGAGAGAGAGAGAGAGAGAGAGAGAGAGAGAGAGAGAGAGAGAGAGGTCTCCAATTGCCAGATACAAATATATACCCCAAAGCCATGCCCTAATTCCCACCACCTTTAGCCACACCCCACCACTTCACTTACCACTCAGGGAATACCTATCAGGGGATTGATTCACTGTTTGGGTTAAGGCCCTTATAACCCAATCATTTCTCCTCCAAATCATCTTGCATTGTCTCACACATGAGCTTTTGGGGGACACCTCACATCCAAATCATAACACATGCCATAATACAATAACCACAAATTAATTAGCTATTTCTGCTTATGAAATTTCCCAGATATCACACCATGTTATTTTTTATTTGCCTCAGTTACTTTGATCCCAAAAGATTCTCTGCATCTACAATGAACAGTTACAATCATTTCCTTAACATCTTCCTAATAACTGAATACTTTGAGCTATGAGTAGCTACTGTGAGTTCGATTTATAGACTTTTTTCATTGCTAATGCTTGAAATTACTTGTCATCTCTTGACACAGATGGATGGTACTAGAGGGATAATTAAATAGTATGTCAGAGAAATACATTAGAAGAAGCAGGAACTTAAAATCAAAGACTAGGAAAGTTTGAACTATACCATTCCCTGCCACACACTCACAACAATTCCTCAGTTCTCAGAGAGGTAGAAAGAGACTCATAGTACATGGGATGAGTCTTAAGCAAAAAAATTTAAAAAGACAAAAAAAATCCAAAAGTCACACTACCTATGATATATCTTAATTACATAGCTACTTCTTGTATCACCTAGGGCCTAGTCCAGACTTATTGTACAACTAAGTACACCTGTTTTATGCACATTCTTCCATGTTGAGAGTTAAAGCTCTTTGGAGATGGCTTCCAAGTATTTATCTCTACCCTTGATTTCTGTGGAACTTTTATCTTTATCTCTGGAATATTGTCAATGTATGCCTGAAAATTCAAAATTATTGGAGCCTGAAACTAAACTTTGAATTAATTTCTATACTTTTGTTTCCTGTTGGGATTTCTGTGTTAAATAAAAGGATAATTCACTTGAACACTTTCTCTAAAAACCTCATCCATGTATGCTTGATAATTCTATCTCCCTTTGCATCCTTGTATAGCTTCAGTTGGCCACTAAGTTTTGTCAATTCTACCTCTAAATTATTTGAGGTCTTGTTACTACAGTGACTGTTAAAGTCAGCTTTTTCTATGATGTGACTAAAAGACTTGGCAAGAACAATTAGAGGAGGAAAAGTTCATTTGGGGGCTCATGGTTTCAGAGGTTTCAGTTCACAGATGGCCAAGTTCCTTGCACTGAGCCCCAGATGAGACAGAATATCATGGCAGAAGGGTATGGTGGAAGAAAGCAGCTCTGGACGTGGAACTAGAAAACAGAGTGAACTCTCTTCACCTGACAAAATATAAACCCCAAAGGTTTATATGACTCACCTCCTCCAGCCACTGTACCTGCCTATAGTTACCACCAGCTAACCCCTATCCGTGGAATAATTCACTGATCATGTTAGGTCTTCCACGATCCAATCATGTCACCTCTAAACTTCCCTGCATTGTCTCACACATGAGCTTTTGGAGACTACTTTATACCTAAACCATAAAAATGCCCTTTCCTAGGATTACACTCTCTCTCTCACCTGGCATTTTGCAGTTGCCTTGTAAATGTCTTTCTGCCTTAACTTTCTAATTGCTTTGTGTCTATCTTCTCTCTCTCTTCTCTCTTCTCTCTCTCCCCCCCCCACTACTTTTAATTGTTTGATAACAAATATTTATCAAGTTATTTTTGTGCCTTAAAATTGTCTTTGGGTGCTGTCTGGAGGACAAACATGCCTTATTCTTGTATTTCCTTGTCATTCTCTAAAACATTCCCTCGCTTCCACCTGGCAAACTTCTATTCAGTGCGGAAGTATACATTTAGTGAGGTTGCTATGACGTCTTTCATTAGAAAGACAAACCATTCTGTCTGAATTCTGACCAGATATTTTTATGCTCTTGTATATTTTTGTTATAGTAGCTCCTATATATTTCTGAAAATGTCTATTTCTTTCCATCTTCAGTATCACTATGCCTGGCAAAACTACCATCAACTCCTATTGGCGCATTCTGTCTGGTTGCTCTTGATTCATATTTCCTTCTCTCCACCCATTTTCCTCACTACAGGCAAAACTATTTAATTACCATTGTATGGTTAAAAAAGTTCTGCATTGCTTTTAGATGAAGATCGCCATTCTTAACTGTTCTCCACAAGGCCCAGCCTACATTGTCAGCTTGTCTCATATTTTCCTCTCTCCCACTTGTTGCTCTCTAGTCCTCTGGATGTTATTCAGTTTCTCAAATGATATTCACAGGACTTATGCACGTATTGCCTCTAATTCTAGAAATCCACCTTTTATTTCATTTAGCTCACACCGTCCCCAAATTTCAGCTGAATCACCATTTGTTCAGAGATGTCTTTCCTTCCCTCCATGGTAGACTAATGGCCCCTATTATGCACTTACGTAACACCACATTCCTTTCATTCATAGCTTTACTAATTGCATTAATTACTTATTTTCATTTTTCTTTTATTGATGGCCTTCTTCCCTGTACCACTAAAGCAAAAAAAATGTTTTTTCCCCCTTGCCTTAGATCTCAAATTCTTGGAAGAGTATACTCTCAAAGCATATATTAAATTGTGTTAGCTTTTCACCACTGTGACCAAAATACCTAATAAGAACAACTTAGGGGAGGAAGAGTTTATTCGGACTCTTTGGGCTCATGGTTGCAGAGGTCTAAGTCATGGTCAGGTGACTCCATTGTTCTGGGTCTGAGTTGAGACAGCAACATGGTAGAAGGGCACTGCAGAGGAAACTTGCTCAGTTCATGAAAACTAGGAACTAGAGGTAGAGGGAGAAGGAGAAGTAAAGAAAGGAAGGAAGGGAGGGAGGGAGAGTGGGAAAGTAGGAGGGAAAAAGGAAAGGGAGGGCCAAGATAATAGTCTAAGGATATGCCACCAGTGACCTACTTCCTCTAGACATGTCCCATCTGCCTGTAGTTGCCACCTCATAGTTCATTCAAATTCTTAATCCCTCAAATGGATTAATCACTGTTGAGGTTGAAACCCCACTATCTAATCATTGCCTAAAAGTCTCACATCTAAACCTTGTTATGTTGGGGACCATGATTTCAAAACATGAAGCATTAGAGGTCCAAATTATAACATTCTGCCACTTGCTCTGAAAAGTTCGTGCCCATCTGACAATGAAGTATGCATTCAGTCCATCTACAAGAGTCCCCCAATCCTAATATTTTCAGCAATGCTCAAAAGTCTATATCTGAACTCTCCTCTGAAACTCAAAGCAAATTCTTGGCTGTGATCCCCTTTAAAAAGTAAAAGCAAGGTATACACATACAGTATACAGATTAAACATTTCTATTTCAAAAGAGAGGAATAGGCACATAGGAAGAAATGATAAGACCAAAGTAAGACTTAAACCCAGTTGGACAAGCAAACTCTTTTTTGGCATTTGGGACACATGGTGGTGAGAGGTGATCACCAAAGGGTTTGGGCAGCATGACCCTTACAGCTTTATTGGTTGAAGTCCACATGGCCTCTTTCTTTGGCTAACTCTGTAGCTTCCTGCAGTTTCTTTGGCAGACATTCCACATCTTGGGCATCTCTTAATCTCTGGAGTTTTCACTGCAGCTTTAACTTCATTCTCACAGTTTCATTGAATCAATCTCTCAGCAGCTGCATGCCTGGTTTCTAATCCTGCTGCACCATGCCTGGCCTCCCAGGCCTTCCTTTGAAATCTAAATGGAAGCTTCCATCACCCCTTAATTCTAGCAGCCCATATTCCTGCAAAACTAGCACCATGTGGATGATACCAAAGTCTGCCTCTAGCAGTAGCTGGTCCCCTTGATCATGGCTGTAGTGACCTCTGAGCTCCTGAGCGATTGATCATGGTGGAATGAATCCTAGGAAATAACTTTCTAGGCATCCCTGTGTGAGAGGCTTCCCCCATGTTTTCTTAAATGCTTTTTCACTTTTACATCCTTGAGCCTGTAATGGATGTGGTCTTGATTCCTGAGATGCCCTCAAGACATTTTTTTCTATTATTTCTGGAAAAAGTACTTAGCTTCTCTTTAGTGGAGGTAATCTCTTCAGCAACCACATCTTCCTTAGTCCCAATGTTACATGTTCTTCGTCTCCCTGTTTTTCGGTCCTAATCTTACAGTAAACCTAGATGAAAGCCACCAGTAATACCCATGCCACATCTGAATAATATGCTGCTTTAATATTTTCTCTACCAGATTAATTCTCCCATTACCTTTAAATTCACCCTCATAGAAAGTCTCAGGACATGAACAAAATTTAGATGAATTCTTTGACAATATGTAACATAAATTGCCACTACCAAATTCCCAATAGAGTCCTGTTTGCATCTAAAAACTCATGAGCACAGTCTTCAGTGTCCACATACCTATCAACTTTTGGGTGTTCTGTTATCTGCTCATAATCATCCATTAAGTTCTGAGTATAGCATCGTAATGCTTCTCTAGCCTACAACTCCAAAATTTTCCAAACTCCTTCCACAATCCCTATCCAAAGACTTCTGAATCACATGGTATTATGACTAATATTCTGTGACTAAAATTAGTCACAGAAACAATCTCATGTCTTTAAAAATGTTTTTAATTTGTTCTTTTTAGATTCCCATGGCAGTAGAGTGTATTTTGGCATACTATACATACATGTAGTATGACTTATTCTATTAGGATCTAATTCTTGTGGTTGTACATGATGTGGCGTTTCACTGGTGGTCTATTCATATTTGCATTTTAGATGCAAACAGGACTCTATTGGGAATTTGGTAATGGCAATTTATGTTACATATTGGCAAAGAATTCATAGTCACAACATAGGAAAGTTGTGACTGATTTATTCTATTATCTTTTCTATTCTAGTCCCCCCTCCCTTCCCTTCATTCCCCTTTGTCTAATCCACTGATCTTCTATTCTTCCCTCACATCCCCTTATTGTGTGTTAGCCTCTGCATATCAGAGAAAACATTTGACCTTTGGTTTTGGGGATTGGCTTATTTCACTTAGCGTGATAGTTTCCAGATCCATTCAATCACCGGCAAAGTCAGAAAGTCATTCTTTCTTATGGCTGAGTGCCATTCCATTGTGTATATATACCACCTTTTCTTTATCCATTCATTCATCTGTTGAAGGCCACCTATGTTGGTTCCATAGTTTGGCTATTGTGAATTGGGCTGCTATAAACATTGATGTGGCTGCATCACTGTAGTATGCTGATTTTAAGCCCTTTGGGTATATTCCAAGGAATGGGATAACTGGGTCCAATGGTGGTTTCATTCCAGTTTATACTGCTTTCCAGAGTGGTTGCAAAATTTGCAGGCCCACCAGCAATATATGAGTGTAACTTTTCCCTCACATGCTCAGTAATATTTATTATTACTTGTATTCTTGATAATTGCCATTCTGACTGGAGTGAAATGGAATCTCAGTGTAGTTTTAATTTACATTTCTTTAATTGCTAGAGATGTTGAACATTTTTTTCACATATTTGTTGATCATTTATAACAATCCCATTTATTGACTAATTTTTATTAACCAACTTTTCATGGCTAGGACCAAAATGTCTGAAAAAAACAACTTAAAAGAGCGAAAGTTTATTTTGGGCTTGAGGTTCAGTCTGGTTGGTTGACTCCATTGCTCTGAGTGTGAAGTGAGGCAGAATCATCATATCCAAATGGTACAGCAAAGGAAAATTTCTCAACTCATGGGCACCAGGGACTCATGAGAACCCAGGAACCCAGAGAGAAGAAGGGGCCATGGACAGATATAGTCCAGGCCACACCCCCAGTGATCTACTTCCTCCAGCCATGCTCCATCTACCTAGAGTTGCCATCCAGTAATTCATTCAAATTATTAATCCATCAAATTGATTAATATGCTGATGAGCTCTCAGATATCACCTAATAGCACAGCAATAAACTAAGAGCTACAATAAAACAGGTATGTATATGTTTACAGATAGAGAGAAATAAAGAAAAGTATTCAGAAGGCTCTAAAGAACCAGAGAGAAAGCTGGATGATCCAGTTGTAGTTCTTCCATGAGGTTAGGCTGCTCATATTGCCCTTTGAGATAGCCATTGCCTTGCTTTAATTTCCTCAATCTAAGAGGACATTGTATCCTTTGTGTTAGGTCAGTTTCCTCAAAATAAGATGGGATTAAGGAAGGGATTCTCATAAGTAACTTATTAAGAAAGTGCTCCCGAATTTTAGTAATTTGAGTTTTTTCTCTTCTTCTCTTTGTTAGCGTGGGTAAGGGTTTATCAATTTGTTTATTTTTTCAAAGAATCAACTTTTTCTTTTGTCAAGTTTTTGAATAGTTTTTTTGTTTTAATTTCATTGACTGTAGCTCTGATTTTAATTATTTCCTGTCTTCTACTCCTTTTGGTGTTAATCTGTTCTTCTTTTCCTAGGGCTTTGAACTGTAATGTGAGGTTGTTTATTTGTTCACTTTTCATTCTTTTGTTGAATATGCTCCATGGAATGAATTTTCCTCTTAGTACTGCTTTCATAGTGTCCCAGAGATTTTGATATGTTGTATCATTGTTCTCGTTTACCTCTATGAATTTTTTTATTCCCCCTGATGTCTTCTGTTATCCATACATCATTCAATAGTGTATTATTTAATCTCCAGGTTTTGGAGTAGTTTCTGTTTTTCATTTTATTATCGATTTCTAATTTCATTCCATTATGATTTGACAGAATGCAAGGTATTATCTCTATCTTTTTGTGTTCACTAAGAGTAGCTTTGTGGCATAACATATGGTTTGTTTTAGAGAAGGATCCATGTGCTGCTGAGAAGAAAGTGTATTCACACGTTGCTGGACGGAATACTTTATGTATGTCTGTTAAGTCTAAATTATTGTTTGTGTTATTGAGATCTATGGTTTCTTTGTTCAATTTTTGTTTGGAAGATCTGTCCAATGGTGAGATGAAAAAGGAACTATCACAACAGACACTACCAAAATACAAAACATAATTAGAAACTACTTTGAAAATCTGCAGTCCAACAAAATAGAAAATCTCAAAGACATCGATAGTTTTCTAGAGACATATGACCCACCCAAACTGAATCTGGAGGACATACACAATTTAAATAGACCAATTTCAAGTAATGAAATAGAAGAAGTCATCCAGATTCTACCTACCAAGAAAAGTCCATGGCCAGATGGATTCTCAGCTGAGTTCTACAGGACCTTCAAAGAAGAACTCATTCAAACTATTCCATGAGAAAGAAGAGGAGGGAACACTTCCAAACTCATTCTATGAAGCTAATATCACCCTGATACCAAAACCAGACAGACACATCAAGGAAAGAAAATTTCAGACCAATATCCCTAATGAACATAGATGCAAAAATTCTTAACAAAATTTTAGCAAATCATATACAAAAACATATTAAAATGATAATGCACCATGATCAAGTGGGTTTCATCCCAGGGATGCAAGATTGGTTCAACACCCAGAAATCTACAAATGTAATTCACCACATCAGCAGGCTTAAAGTTAAGAACCACATGATTATTGCAATAGATGCAGAAAAAGCATTTGATAAAATACAGCACCCCTTCACGCTCAAAACACTAGAAAAAACATGGATAGTAGGAGCGTTCCTTAACGTTGTAAAGGCTATCTATGCTAAATCCACGGTCAACTTGATTCTAAATGGAGAAAAACTGAAAGCATTCCCTCTAAAAACTGGAACAAGGCAGGGATGCCCTCTTTTGCCACTTCTATTCAACACCATCCTTGAAATTCTAGCCAGAGCAATTAGACAGACTAAAGAAATAAAGGGGGATTTGAATAGGAAAAGAAGAACTTAAACTATCACTATTTGCAGATGATATGATTCTATATTTAGAGGAGCTGAAAAATTCCACCAGAAAACTTTTAGAACTCATAAATGAATTCAGTAGAGTAGCAGGAAATAAATCAACACTCATAAATCTAATGCATTCTTATTCATAAGTGACCAATCCTCTGAAAGAGAAATTAGGAAAACTACCCCATTCACAATAGCCTAAAAAAACAAAGTAAAACAAAAACAAACAAACAAAAAACCCTGGGAGTCAATTTAACAAAAGAGGTGAAAGACCTCTACAACGAGAACTATAGAACACTAAAGAAAGAAATTAAAGAAAACCTTAGAAGATGGAAATATCTCCCATGTTCTAAGATAAGCAGAATTAATATTATCAAAATGGCCATACTTCCAAAAGCGGTATACAAATTCAATGCAATTCCAATTAAAATCCCAATGATGGACTTCATAGAAATAGAGCAAACATAAATAAATAAATAAAGCAATTCTTAGCAAGAAGAGCGAAGCAGGGGATATCACAATACCAGACCTTCAAATATACTACAGAGCAATAGTGACAAAAACAGCATGGTATTGGCACCAAAATAGGAAGGTAGATCAATGGTACAGAATAGAGGACACAGAGTCAAATTCTCATAAATACAGTTTTCTCATACTAGACAAAGGCTCCAAAAACATACAATGGAGAAAAGATGGCCTCTTCAACAAATGGTGCTGGGAAAACTGGAAATCCATATGCAGCAAAATGAAACTAAACCCCTATCTCTCACCCTGTACAAAACTCAACTCAAAATGGATCAAAAACTTAGAAATTAGGCCAGAGACCCTGCACCTAATAGAAGAAAAAGTAGGTCCAAATCTTCATCACGTGGGCCTAGGACCAGACTTCCTTAATATGACTCCCAAAGCACAAGAAATAAAAGCAGGAATCAATAATTGGGATAGATTCAAACTAAAAAGCTTTTTCTCAGCAAAGGAAACAATCAGCAATGTGAAGAGAGAGCCTAAAGAGTGGAAGAAAATCTTTGCCACTCACACTTGAGATAGAGCACTAATCTCCAGAATCTATAAAGAACTCAAAAAGCTTTACACCAAGAATACAAATAACCCAATCAATAAATGGTCCCAGGAAATGAGCAGACACTTCTCAGCAGAGGATCTACAAGCAATCAACAGATATATGAAAAAATGTTCAACATCTCTAGTAATAAGAGAAATGTAAATCAAAACTCCCCTAAGATATCATCTCACCCCAATTAGAATGTTTATTATCAAGAATATAAGCAATAATAGGTGATAGCAAGGATATGGGGGAAAAGGTACACTCATACATTGCTGGTGGGGTTGCAAATTTGTGCAGCCACTCTGGAAAGCAGTATGGAGATTCCTTCGAAAACTCAGAATGGAACCACCATTTGACCCAGCTATCCCACTCCTTGGCCTCTACCCACAGGACTTAAAATCAGCATACTACAGTGATGCAGCCACATCAATGTTTATAGCAGCCCAATTCACTATAGCTAGATTGTGGAACCAACCTAGATACCCTTCAATAGACGAATGGATAAAGAAACTGGGTATATATACACACTGGAATATTATTCAGTCATAAAGAATAATAAAATTATGACATTTGCAGGTAAATGGATAGAATTGGAGAAGATCACGTTAAGTGAAATAAGCCAATCCCAAAAAATCAAAGGCCAAATGATTTCTCTTATAAGTGGTTGATGACACATAGCGGGCATGGGGTGAGGTATGGAAAGAATGGAGAAGGGATGGATAGTATAGAGGAAAATAAGGGGTGGGGATGGGGTAGGAAGGAAAGATAATACAATGAGACAAACATCTTTACACTATATATATGTATGAATTTGCAAATTGTATGATTCTACTTTGTGTACAACCAGAAAAATGATAGTTATACTCCATTTGTGAACAATGAACTAAAATAAAAAAAGTAAAATAAATAAATAAAAAAGAAAGTGCTCCCAGTTAGATAGCCAAGTAAGTGAGGGAAGGGAAGCAGGAAAGGGAAGGTGAAAAGCAAGAGTAGTAGTTCAAGGGAGGGTGGTTGAAGCCTTGCTGAGTAGGGAATTTTGGAATTTAAGTTACAGCACACTGTCCTGACTCAAGGGAAAGAAGCTGGACTTTTATATTCTCACACTATCTTAGTTTGCTTGTGTTATTATAAAAAATATTTGGGACGGGGTAATTTATAAATAACAGAAATTTATTTCTCATAGTCTGTAGCCTAGAAAGTCCAAGATCAAGGCACTATAGGTTCAGAGTCTGCCAAAGGCTGGAACTCTCTGCTCCCAAGATGACATCTGGAACACTGTGTCCTTTCCTACTGGGAGAAGGGATCAGCAAAAAGGTCAAAGGAAACCAAGGGAGATTATGAGGTCCTCAGTAACATCTTCTCCAATTCTATCCATTTACCTGCAAATGTCATAATTTTATTATTCTTTATGACTGAATAATATTCCAGTGTGTATAATGTTAATGTGTATAATGTTTCTAAATACATTACTGAGGGTTTCACTTCCATGACATATCCATTTCCTGAAGGTCCCACCTCTTAACACTATAGCATTGATGATCACATTTCAACATTAATTCAGGGGAACACATTCACACTAGAGCATGCACCAGTCTGTGATTAGCTTGTGGCCATCCCGGAAGGCATGGTGGCTGTGAACACACTTTCTGCTATCTACTTACACTGGCACAGATGCTTCACTAGTACAAGGAACACCTTCAAAGAGGATGCCAGAGTGGCCTCCAGAACAGAGAGAGAGTTTCTATTATTTTAAGCCACCAAGTTTGTGGCAATTAATTATAACAGTCTTAAGAAATATATGCAAAATCTATGTTTTTTTATTAAAGAAGGAGCAGACAAAAATTATTTTTCAAACTGTTTATAATTTTCTAAATACATCATTTCAATTTACATATATATATATATATTTTTTTTTAATTCTAGGGATCAAACCCAGGGCCTCAAGCATGCTAGACCAGCACTCTACCACTGAGTCATATTCCCAGGCCCCATCATGCTCTTTGTTTTCCCACAATTTTTTTTCATCGTGGTCTTTTCATCAAAAGACCATGCTACTCTTTAAGTAGCATAGCGCTGTTTTATCCATACAACAAGTGATCCTTCTTTGCTTCAACTATCTTAAATGAGTTTCTGAAGTCAAAAAAGAGGTAGCTAAGATCACCTCCACTGTTCCTCCTCCTCTACATTTCAGACATGTTTCTGGGAGGCTGACCAGTACTTCTTTCCTAATGATGCTCCAGAGACAGATCTAGTGAATGGATAGCTTCACCTTCATTAGGGTTGACGATTCCGGAGAATTTATTTGTAGCCACACCTTTGACAACATCCCCTGACACTCCTGATGAGTCAAACCCATGGTGACTACGTTAAAAATTTCTGGGTTGGCAGACAATTAAATAATTCGTGGACTGGTCTTTATCGTGGCCTCATCTACCTTAATTATTAATTCTCTTAATAATGTCAATTCTTTCTTCTTGTTCTGTTATTAAATTGTTTTGTTTTCCATAATAGACACTTATGACCAAAATAATGCTTATCTAAATGTTAGACTGGATCATTTCCCTTTCTATTCCATACATCTTTTTCTTTCTTCATTAGGATGTATTATATACTTACTAGATTGTTTTCTTTTTTTCTTTTACAGACATTAATTTTTACTAAATGTAATCTAAACAAAGTTCTTTTATAAAAAACTATTATAAACTCATTAATATGTAGTTAGAAAGTTGAATATTAAGTGGAAGTTATAGAAATAATGACAATTTAAGACCAACAGTTTGAATTTATATGTATGTTCATGTAGACTTCATATTTGTTTATTTATGTCTTTTACCTAATAACCAATTTGGGATTGGTGTTCAATAGAGAAGGGAAAAGAAGAAGGGAAATTTTGGTTTTATCAATGAAGTTGACTGATGTATTTGGATTTTACATTCTAAGATGATGTGTTGGAAAGTATTTAGTATTTCTTGAGATAATATATAAAGACAATACAGTTGAAATAATGATAGCTCTCCCTTCATACTACCCATTAAGAACAAACCTCTTCTCACTTTATGTAATGCTTTCTAAGATTAGAGAAGTCATAAATAGAATTACACTTATGCTTAATTTTTGCTACAATTAAATTATGGAAAAGTGATATTTCTGAATAAAATTTGAGAGTTTCATAAAATAACAATATGTATTTAAGCCCAGAATCACTTCCTCACCAAACTGAGTCTTTGATTTCCATGTTCTGAACTTGGAAGAAAAGTTCTAACTCATGAAATATAAGTTCACTAAAATAATCTTATGGTGATCATGATCGATTGCTTACACCCTGCTTCAGTATTAAAGTTGACATAGAAAACTACATAGAAGGGAGTTGGACTTCAGTTCAATTTTCTGCTATTGAAAATAGATGCAGATGATCTAACTGAGAAAAATTACAATGCTGTGTGTTCCACATTTCCATTTAAATTCCTTTGATTCACCCCACATATACATTTATATGTGTCAATTGAGGTACCCAGGTTTTTAGTTAGATAATACAGGTACTGCATTTCTGGAATAGCCTTCTAACTATGACATGTGGTTTTGAAAACAATTTTATGAGGAACTCAGCTTTGAATATTTGATAGATCTTTTATGTACAATTCTCAAAACATTAAACAGTTGCATAATGGGAGATGCCCGTTTGCTTTCTGTGATCTTATCAGGTAGGTTGACTTGGTTCTGACTTCAGACACACACTCTGTGCCCACTGGTACCTGAGTGCTTGGGCTTGGCTCTGTGGTGAGAGATTACTCCAGCTAACTCCTTTGCTAGGCTCTGACGGTTTTAGGCCTGAACCAAAACAAAGAGCGCATTTCATAGATTTTTCATAGATTTAATACTTCAAATAAGCTGATATGTGCTTGGTTTACCACATGGGGGCAGTACATGAACACCTTATAAATGAAGCACACTCTGGAAAGATTTCAGACTATTACATCCTAAATTATCCACTTAAAACATGAATGTGAGCAAACTAAATTCTCCTGTTTCATAGGACACTCTTCATGTGAAAGTGTTGTAAATGTATGTTCATTATATTCAGATTTCCCCTTACATCACAGAGTGAAAAAAAGTTACTATTCAGTGAAACAGGTATATGTTAGAGGACATTGTTTTATTTTTAGTTAAAATGATGATCAGGCATTCATATTCAGTAGAAAAATAGCAGCATTGACTCTTTATTAACCTACATCTCTTGAAAAATTCATTATTTCATTTCATATATACTGTTAATTCTCATTACATCCTCAAAGGTCGGTAACACACTAAATAAGTATCACATTAATCATGAAAAATGTTACTTAGATGTTAAAATTTCAGGATAGGTGGGAAGTTGCAAGAGCTATCTTTTAGAAGGGAACATATTTGAGGCTAATATTTGTACTGTTGTCAACCAAATTGAAATAAAATCAATAGGTAGGAGTATAAATATGTTCAAATATAAATGAGGAAACAAAGTAAATAAGATGTATTTGATTTTTTCTATTAATGTTAAGTCTCATTCTACTTACTTATAAAGTGTAGAGATAAAAAAGAAAAAAAATCATTCTTATTATTCATACATTTTTCATACACCTTGTTTCTTTTCATTGTTTAATTTTCAAGCACCTTATTAGTTCCCCCCTTTTTTTAATGCTTTAGTTTACTCAACCTGCTGTAGCTAAACTTATTTTTCATGAGTTCATCCAACTGGGAAACTATTTCTGGTTGCTTGTTTAGGCAGCCCTTGAAATAATGAAAATTTCAAAATCTATATAATCTGTGCACACTATCCTTACCTTCCTCATTATTTTTGTTTATTTTAAAGAGATATAAATAGAGACGTATATCTTGTCTTATTCATTGGTAGACACCACTTGACATGATGTTTTCTGAGCCTCTTGGGGGATTCAATCATTGGTATGAATTCCTCTATTTTTTAAAAACTGTCTGAAAGTGGAAAACTAATCACAGAACTCCTAGTTATCTTGGGAATGCTCTGAGAATGGATAACTGTTGATCTGTTTCCCTTTACTAATTTACGTGGATGCATAAACTCCACCATGTGCATAATCGCAGAGGTTGTCTGTGAAAAGCAAAAGAAATCTTGTCCATTCTGACTTCATCTTTGAAGGAGTCTATTCTGTTGTGTAGTGTGCTCTCTTTCATCTCTTTTGTGTGCAGAACATCAAAGCTACACAAGTAGGACTCTGAACAACTTAGTTTTCCTTCCATTCCTGTCTTCCTCATGTTCTTTCCCTCTTACCTTCTTTCCCTTTTATTTGTCTTCAAGTTGAAATTTTAGGTTTTCTAAACAGATGAGAATGACAAAAATAAGCAGGGAAGTACCCAATTGTCCAATTACACCCTCAAGGGATGCAGTAATAAGCATCAATCTGAAGTTAGATTGTATTGTATTATAGGCAAATGCAAACCGTATGTAAATAAACTTGCGACCCACTTACATATTGATCTTGGAAGTCATAACTAACTTCTTAAATGCTGCTCAATCTATTCTAAAATTTCTCTATCCTCAGCATGAAAGATTATCCCTATTAAAAATAACATCAATATTATCATTTCAATTGTTTTAAACATGGAGCCAAAATAAGCATATGTGAACTGTTGCTTCATCCGGTCACCCTCATCTATTTTGCTGTGATAATTACACTATTGTAACTAGCTCCATTTTCTTTTCATTTTAATTCTGAAAAGATCCATGTTACTATGATGAATATGTGTTTTTATGGAGCTGGCTCCATTTCCTCATCCTTAGGATTGGGTGATTGTGTTTCCTCTCTGGATGAATTAGAGAAGTATATTTGAGATTATATTTCATTAGTTTTATTACTGCTTGTTAAAGTTTTATTATCCTCTCTGTTTTATATTTCAGGTTGGTAACACTTGCCAGCAGTGCTAAGTGACTTGATATATATGAATCATAACTTTGTGACCTAAGAATATGCTGTCTGCAAATATAACGGTGCATTGAAAGTGATATTTTATAATGCTATGAAACATGCATTCACAGAATAGCTATCCAGAACCAAGAAACTTTATTTCAACACTTCTCTCATCCCAGCTGCAGTATTCAGCTTTTCTCATAAGTGGTACATAATATGCCTTAAAGAAGAATTCATTCCGAATGATTTTCAATTATATCATGCAATTGTTATCTACCCTATAGTTGCAATTCAATAATATCTAAAACCTGAAGTCCCTTCATGTAACTTAGGCTGATATGTCTACTCATTCGAATAAACAGCTGAGTAGCTATAATGGGTAGTTGCACATCATGGAACTGAAGTAGAACTGGACAGGATGAGCAGGAAATAACACAAGGTACCATAGTTACAACCCCTGTTCCTTTAAACTTGGTTCACTGTGGTTTCTCCCTCTGTAAGTGGAACTACCTGGGACATTCATGATAATTATTAAAATGCATGCAGTTATTATCAGAGAGGTCATAATTCAAATAAACTACTTGAAATTGCACTCTTTAAAAAGTAGTTTTGTTTTTAAAATATTAGCTTTTCAGGAAAAAAATTAGTGTTTTAGTTTTCTATGTCAGAGATTATTTGGAAACTTTCGATACTTTAGTCTGTTGAAGAATAATTCACTTATGAATATTTACTGGGGTTTCTGTGTCAAAGGATATCTTGGTATTGATTTTAACACATTATTGTTTTATGTTAATATTTTTATGTAATTGAAATTAGTAAATAATATAAAAATTTCCAGGTTAGCCAGAGATTTAATTACTAATAACAAAATTCTTTGGGGGTTTCAGAAAAAGTATCTTCTTCATTTTTGTAGTCCTTCCTTCCTTCCTTCTTTCCTTCCTTCCTTCCTTCCTTCCTTCCTTCCTTCCTTCCTTCCTTCCTCTCTCTTTCTTCCTTCCTTCCTTCCTTCCTTCCTTCCTTCCTTCCTTCCTTCCTTTCTTTTTTTTTCTGTGAAATTCTTAAAAGTTAAACAAAATTTGATTAACCATGAAATCAAACTTCTTCTTACTTATTTAAAGCAAAATAGACAAAAACTGTGGGTGTGTGAGCCACAGGGGCAACATGGCAACTTGAGCTCACTATTTCATGAAACAAGAGAAATTCCACACCTGCCTTTGGGGAGTGGCTGCTTAGCCAGCCACAGGTACCTGAGCACCAGGCAAGCCATGCACCCCTCTGTCCTCCCCCACCCCCACCAAGGAGTCAGAGAAGCAGTGAAGAATTTGGCATCTCCAAGATTGAATGACTCAACAGGTCTCTATGGTTTGAAGTAATATGAAGATTTTTATTCAGTTTCCCACCAATTCATAAAACCAGAAGGATCCTAAAAGAGAAAGACCTGGAGAGATCCTGAGAATTCTAATTGTCTTCTGAGGAGCCTGGAGTTTGAGAAAAAACAAAACATAATAACAGTAAATTGTTTTGAAACTATACATTCTTTTAGGATGAGAACAAAAATAAATTATCTAATTTTTTTGGTGCATTAAAATCGAACATAATGGTGGGATTTGTTGTTACATATTTGTACATGTGTACAATATAACAATGTAATTTGGCCAATATTGTTCCCCAGTATTTCCCCCTTTCCTCCCCTCCTCTCTCCAGGAACAAAAATGTGTGCAGACTTACCCCTCTGGGTCCCCCACCTCCCATCTTTTTTCTGCTTGCTTCTGACCTCTGAAACAGATTCTTTCATTTCCTATGTCACTTTGATGATACTTAGAGCCAATAAATTAAAACAAAAAGTGAAAAGCCTGCAAAAGAGAAGGTGAGGCATTTATTTTGTTAGTAGGCATATGAGGAAAGTGAGAGAGGAAGGAAAGATGAAAGAATCATGGAATGACTGGACTGAGTACAGAACTTGGTTCAGAGTTGAGAGTATCATAGAGGAAGATTTTAGGAGCTGCTGTCATTTATATGGAGCTATTTAAGATACTTTGTGATTTTAAAAGTGTACTTTCATCCTGTTGCTGTTTTTAAAAGGGCATCTTCAAATGATTTAAATGACTTGGAATTATTTCTGGTTATTGTATTGCATTTCTTAGACCACAAGTCTGAGCTGAGCCTGGATCATATAGATATGGTAGTTACTTGGGTTGTTCTGTATTTCTGAAAGACATCAGGTTGCTGAACAGAGGAAACTTGGGGATGTTATCTCTTGGTGGGGAGCTTGCACCTTCCCATCTTTCCAGGCAGGTTCAAGGATGGGTATGTCATAACGTTCATCTTCTCCTTGATATTTTAGGCCCCTGAGGCACATCCCCAGCCCTATTTGTTATTTTATTTAGAGACAGGGTCTCAGAGTTACTGAGTTGCTTAGCGCCTAGCTTTTGCTGAGGTTTGCTGAAGCTTCTGCTTCAGCCTCCTGAGCTGCTGGGATTACAGGCATGTGTCACCACACCCTGCCCCACATTCTTAAAGTTCACTCTCATGACTTAGAAGACTCTTGGTAGAGAGGGAAACTTTTGCTGTGTATGGGAAAATGAGCATATAATAAAAGTCTTGGAAGGAGGCTTCACTCAATGCTCTTGAGTTAAGCTTCGTTCACCAAAGATGTTAGAAATTGGTGCCTTGAGATTCCACTGAAACTTTAATTGAATCTATTTCCTGCTTTATGTTTCATGGTGATAGAAGAGACACTTAGCTATTGTGCTTTTCTCAGGAGCAGAAATGGTGGCAGTTGTCTTCTCACGTTGGTCCAGCTTTAATACTACTCTTCATTTTCTTTTCGATGCCAAAAATAATTGAAAATTCAACACTTTTGAACCCAAAGACTTTTTCCTCTGACTTTCTTTGGCAGTGTTACCCTGGTCTCCAGTTTGGAATTGAGAAATAAACTTTCATTTTCATCTTCACTCTTGCCCAATCCTGCATGAGTGATTGTGTCTCATTTAAGCTGTTTCTCAGACCCTGATTATTGCCAATCTACTCAAGGAATTCCTCCAAGTGGAGAGCCCTTCCTCTGGATCTAATTATTTTAAACACAAACACAACTCCCCTTAGTGTGTTCAGTGTAATGCTCAGTCTTGGTTCCTACCCCATATCAATTTAGCAATTGTTATATTGTTTGTGGGAGCTATTGTGTGCTTTATTAAATTGTATTATAACATGTCCATCTGTCCCACATGCTCAAATCTGTAAGCCACAAAAATTGCTTTCTTTCTTCAATGATTGTCTTATCTTTGAGTATTCCTTTGAATGCATACTGAAGTGCTGGGTTCATAATAAATTCTGATTCTTTCTTTCTTTCTTTCTTTCTTTCTTTCTTTCTTTCTTTCTTTCTTTCTTTCCTTCTTTTTTTTTGGGGGGGGGGTTACTTAGGAGTGAATTCAGGGGCGTTTAGCCACTGAGCCACATTCCCAGCCCTTTTTTGTATTTTATTTAGAGACAGGGTCTCACTGAGCTATTTAGGACCTTGATAAGTTGCTGAGGCTGGCTTTGAACTAAAGATCCTCCTGACTCAGCCTCCCAAACCTCTGGGATTACAAGCATGCCCAACACACCCAGCTCTGATTACTTCTTGATTTAATCAAATAAACAATATTTTTTACTGGTATAATGAAGGGTGAGAGATGCAGTTGACAGTTCAATGAATAAGGGGGAGGGAATCTAGTCACACCTCTTCAATTTCTCCTCTGAGCACCACTTGAAGCAGAGGAAAGTAGATATGTATACTGGGCAACAGGAACGTAGTCAGACATATCCAATATGTTTGATTCCTATCAAATCCTAAAAATTCTGGGGAATAATTCTTATCTTTAAGACATCAGTAACTGTTTTAATATAAAAACAGTATTTTGAATTTCATATGAGTTTAAGAACTTCTCTTCCCACTTGGCGCCTCTCAACTGTTGCAAGGAAAATGCTGTTCTGGGAAGGTTTGCCTGCCTAATGCTGTTTCTTACCATTTCAGAGACATCTCAGTTTGAGATTTTAGGAACTTGTTGATAGCAAGGCCAACTCTAAGCAGAGAATGAACAGTATATTGAAGGCTATTAAGCAACAGTGAGTCGAAGTTCTCTATATATTTTCCAAAAGGAGATCTGTACCTATTTTCACTAAGATTGTGAATAGAGTCGCACAGATTTAAAACTGACAACATTTATTTGACTCATAATAAATCATGTTTTATTTTCTTATTATGAATTCAAATGTTTACTTGTTATACAATTATTATTAGAGTATATAGTCTTAAAATATAAAATCTAAGTAAAATAAGATTTTTTTCTATTTAGAATTTAGTTTTACTTCATTTATAAATTATTTGTTCTTTTTAGATATACATGACAATATGGTATATTTTAATGTATTTATACAAACATGGACTTTATCTTATTCTAATTAGGATTGCAGTCTGTGGTTGTACGTGATGTGGAAAGTCATTTTGGTACATTCATATATGAACATAGAAAGTTATGTCAGATTCATTTCACTGTCCCACCTATTCCCCTCCCCATCCCTTCCTTTCATTCCCCTTTGTCTAATCCACTGAACTTCTATTCCCCACCACCTCTTATTGTGTGCTAGCATCCACATATCAGAGAGAATATTTAACCTTTGGTTTTGGGGATTGGCTTATTTCACTTAGCATGGTAGTATCCAGTAGAATTTAGTTTTACTTCTAAGGAGATTTCTGTGAACTTAATGTTTGAATATACTGTTTCTTAATCACCTTTCAAATGAAAGAATTTATCACAAATTTAGGACAAAAATATTAATATCAAAACAACTTGTGATGATAAACATATATAATGTAAAATGCTTTAATTGTTTGACATTTAGTATTTTGCATGTTTTTTGTGTTATTATGTATAATTGATATTAATATTTTTACCATATCTTCCATTTTTTAAAATTTATTTTTTGTTTTTGTTTTTTGCAGTGCTGAAGTTTGCACTTAGGGCCTAAAGCATGCTAGACAAGTGTTCTACTACTGTGCCACAGCCCCTACCAAATAGAGTTATTATTTTTTGTGGTACTGGAGATTGAACACAGGACTTCGCATGTGCTGGGCAAGCACTGTATCACTGAGATATATCCAGCTCATTTTTGTATTTATGAATCTGGTTTCAAGTTTGTTTAGTTAGGGCACAATTGCAAAAAAAATGAAACATTACTGAAAAGTTAAATATAACAAAATTCATCATAAAAATTTCATAAATATTGTCCACTTAAAAAAAAAGTCATATATAAATGATCTTTGTTATCTTAAATTGTATTAAAATAACTTAAATGTGATTCTCAATTTTATTGTAGACTGGCTCCTGACAGTCCTCTATAAATCCTCTATAAAGTTTTCTTTTTCTTATTAACAGGTCAATTGCCCCAAGTCTTCTCTCAAATTCTGTTGAGTACATGGCTCTTGACAAACTTCTCTTGTTTCTACATTTAAAGTTATATGAAAAATACATTAGATTTTGAATTTTCAGCTCTAACAATTTTGTTCAAGTAGTTAATTATAAGTGGTTCCAATATTTCCAATAATATTGGCACCTTTTTAGATGGAGATATTAATCTTGAGAAGATATAAGCGTGTCTCATAATTTCAGTTTCTGAAAAGTAGACAAAGGTAGACTTAGGTATTATTGTGAACCCCCTAGTCCTGTTTTTCAAACCAAGTGCTTTCAGGCCATAGCTTGTTAAAATTACTTTAATTCACTGGGACTGCTAGTTTTCTCAGGAGCATTTGCAACAAGTGATCAATGCTTAAGCTATGCTTAGCAACACTGGTGACATTGTGGGCAGTCATATTTGATGGGATTGTGGGTGGTATTATAGCAATTGCCTCTATAATCTAACCGTGCATATCATTGTCTACTCACAATTTCAAACTTGGATTATTCTATTTCTTTGTGGATTACCTTCTTTGAAAAAAAAGTGATTTTTACAGATAGCTTTAAGAAAGATAAAGATATCCTTTCTCTTTAAGATAACAGTTTCATAACATTTCTTATTCTTTGTATGCATCACTTCTTTGAACTTTTTGAACATTTTCTTCTTTGAGACTGGTAAAATCTTTTGTGCTAATTTTTTTCCTAAAGATTCAAATTGCTTTTCTAATCAAAGTTCAATATATACTTTATTTAAATACATGTGTTAAAAGATATGTATTTAAAATACCTTAGAAATGAAAACAAACACTTAGGTTAAAACAATTCATCCTCCATCAGCCAATCAATAAATACTTAATTGAGCTCCTGTCTAGACTAGAACTGTGGAGATTCCTCAATTGATTTAGGACACAGCCACTCTGCTAATTGATCAAATGTTCCGAGAAAACTTCAGGATGGTTACAAGCATTTGTCTTTCGAGCTCTTCAGAATAGCAAACAAAAGCAAACTAAAGCAGAAAAAAGTTCTGTTTTTAATCATTATTTTATTTAAAAAGTTACTATTATGCCTAAGAGCCTGGTACATTGTACATTCATAGTAACCATGAAATAAGCCTTCTTATCTCAGGGTGTATCAGTTATAAAGCTGAGAGGATAAGTTAAAAAGAGCTTGAAAGCACTCTATTTGTTTTTCTCAATGTCTCCTCCCATATTAGACTGTTTGCAACTTCAGTTGGATATGAGTATCAAGTTTTTGACTATATATTGTAAAACCAATACTGTAAAGATTGTATGTATTTATGCTAGACCATGTGGTCCATTTGCTTCACAAACTCGGTGAACTCATGACTAATGGTTTCTTCCAAATACGAGATGGTGTTTCTCATCCTTGGTTGCATATAGAACCAACTGGGAAGTTTTAAAACACAGGGACCACCTCCTCCCAGCCCAGAGGTTCTTAATTGGATTAGGGAGAAGCCTTGGCATCTGCACACAAATAAACTCACAAGGTGATTTTTAACACACAAGTAGAATTGAGAACCATTGATAAGAATAAGAGGGATTTTATTTAAACCATGTGGGGCAATCTCATCTCTGGGAATATTCATACATCCTGTGTGCCTGGTGATACAGCACACGTCTGAAATGCCTCTCCTACTAATTCTAATGCTTGCCAGAGGCCCATCTTTGAAGTTCTTCATTGCTTAGTTGAGCTTCCCAGTCATAGCTTTTTGGAAAAATAATGTTGGCAAGGAGTTTGGTCACAACTGAACCACAAATTTCAAGTCAATGTCAGCAAATTATATCTTTACCTCATGACATAAGTCACACTTTGATTTGTCATGAAATTTACAATTGAGATTAGAAGTTTTTGAGATTAGTGCACAGGACAGATATGTTTTAATGAAGAGAAGAGGAAAATTTAGAGAGCTTAAGACAGCAGTGGAGTACATCATCTACTTGGAGGAATTGCTGGGCAGGGGAAGAGGAGTCTCAGTTGTACTGAAAAGGAATCTTGTGTCTTTTTCCATAAACATCTCAAAACTGTATTTAGAAACCTGTTTCTGTAGGCTCTCTACATACACTGACAACTTGGTTCCTGATTGTGACCAAAAGCAATCATTTGACCACTGAATTCCGCTTATTGTTTCTACTGATGTCAGATTAATCTGAACTTTTTCAACAGTAATTCATAATAGGAAAACAATTCGAAGAAGAAAGGTTATTTCTTTTTCATATTAGATTCAACACTTGTATATGTTTAATTTTATCTGACAACTTGGCTGGGCCATGGTGATCAGTTATTTGGTCAAATATTTTTCTGGACATTTCCATGAAGGTGTTGGTAACATTTGAGTAAAGCAGGTTGCCCTGGGTAATGTGGGTGGGACTCATCTAATCAGCTGAAATCCTTAAAAGAACAGACTAACTACAAGTAAGAAGGGATTCTGCTACAGACTGCTTTTGGACTTGAACTAAAATTCTTACCAGGATTTCCAGACTGCAGGTCATCCATGCAGACTTTGAATTTACTGTGTAAGCCAATTCCTTAAAACCTCAATCTCAATCTCTCTTTCTGCATACACATAAACATGCACACATGTGTGTCTAATTTGTGTGTGTGTATGTGTGTGTGTGTGTGTGTGTCTGAAGAGCCATGACTAATACAGGACGCATTATAGATATGGACGCCGTGGTAATTACTACAGGCTCATTTACTCCCAACTGCTGTCACTAGACCAGCAACATGAGCATTCCGTGGAAACTGTGAGAAATGCAAATCGTTGGGCCTTATTCTAGACTTACTAATTCAGAAACTCTGTGGGTATTGCTGGTAATCTTTGTTCTGAGTTCTCCCAGGAATTCCTTTTTAAGCTAAAGATTAAGAACAGCAGGATGGTTTGAATTCAAGTGTCCCTCCAAAATTGTTATGTTGGAACTTAAACCCTAAACGATAGTATTGGATACAGGGTGCTTTGAAGGTGAGTAGATCGTGAGGACTCTATCGTCCTGCATGGAATTAATGCCTTTATATAAAAGCTCAGGGAACTGTCTAGCCTTATTATGTTTTTCTGAATTCTGCCATGTGAGGTTGTTGCAGCAACAAGTTACCATCCTGGAGGCAGAGAACAAGTCTTCACCAGACACTGAATTCACTGGAACTTGATCTTGGACTTTGCAGCCTCAAGAATGGTGAGAAATTTCTGTTGTTTGTAAAATTTTGTTCTGTGGAATCTTTTTAGAACAGCATGAATGGACTGAGACAAATATTACCCGGCTATATAGGATTTTGGGAATTAGTATTAACTACCAGCAATTCACTGGGACTGTATTTTCAGGAGATAAGTCATCTAGATAAGAAGGATTAGATCAGTTGTATTAATCAGGGATCTCTAGAGGAACAGAATCAACAGGAAGTATGATTATAAAAAGGGAATTTATTAGACTGGCTTACATGACCAGAAGTTGGGTAGTCCACAATGGCCATCTGCAGCTGGACAGCTTGAAGAACCAATAGCTGGGCAGTCCAAGAGCTCCACAAGCAGAGTGATCAATGGTGTTACCCTAGTCCAAGACCAAGGCTTCTGGAAGCCTATACAGTTATGAGTATTTCTAAGATTTTCCCAGGTGATACTAATATGCAGTAAATGTGGAGAAACAGTGGGACAGATAAGGTATGTTTTCTGCTGGGCTATATGGTCAGAATGTCCTCTGAGTAACTATAAATTATGAAATATAACTGGTGTATATTTAAAAAAATTTACAGACGTGTTAACTCATTTAATGATCATAATGACCTTCTAATTATTCTCCTTTTGCAACGAAGGCAATCAAGATGCAAGAAAGTTTAAGTAGTTTGGCAAAAGTCACAGTGGTAAAACAGGGCCTGACTTGATCTCAGGTTCTCTGCTCCAGAGCTCATGTTCTTTATTATCACCCAATACTACCCTGCAAATAGAGCTGGCTACAATGCTTTTGCTGCAGCTGGCTCACTGCTGGAGGAAATTTGGCATTTATGACCATTAATGATTTCATATCAGTGATCTATACAGACATTAAAAAATATTGCTAAACTAAAAGGCAAAGACCTAGGTTAGCACTCCTTAAACATTTGAACAAAAATAGACTACTGGAAAATATCGCAAAGTAGAAAAAAATCAGAGTGACAAAGAAGTTCTTTTGTGTTAAGGCCAGAACAACAAAAAAAATGAGAAGGCTCTGGTCTGTGACAAGGGACTCTCTACTTGATTCATGTTATTAGCCTGGCATTGGTTTAGCTTCCTCATTAATGAAACTGTGCAGTATCATCAATGATGTATTTGTACAGAGAAAAACACACCCACAGTCTTCGAAAGGTTCAAATCAATTGCTACATGCTCTCATTCACAAGTGTTGTGTGTGTTGCAAAGAAAAATACTGCATTTGCATTTTATGCCTGTTCAAATTTGAGACTTTAAAACTATAATACTTACTGAATCCATTTAATGTTCACCATGTTAATCAGGTTTGGAACTTTTTCTATTTTACTTATCATTTTAAGCATCATTAATTTGAGGGGTCTGGCTATTGCCATTCTTACAGTGTTATTTATAGATCTCTCTATAACAGGTTTTTAATTCAAGTTACTTGATTAAAAAATATTAGAGTATAATTTGGGGGGACAAAGAAAAAATAAATCAAAGGAAAAGTTGAAGAACAGCTACAGTGACTGCTTTGTGGACTTCAAACATCTATCAGATGAATATTGTGAATTAACATGATCTTTGTGTTATTTGAGTCTTTTTATACAGCAATGATTGTTTGATTCTACAATATGGGTTTGTCTTAAACATAATTGCTGGATATCAGTGTTGCTGGGTGGTAAAAATTTGCTACTTCCCTTCCTGTGAACGGAAAACTCATGGATATGAAACTTGGTGTATATCCTATCAAGTGATTTAATCTCAAACTCAGTGAGAATAACTTTCAAAATTTTTTTTAGTTTAAAAATGGCACTTGGTGCTTATGTAAGTCATGGGTGTAACTTACACTTTTAAACATTCTTTAAATGCTTTAAAGTCCTTGACTAGTTGTTTTGTTCTTATTGAGGTAAGAGAGTTTCTGAAGAAATTGATTGCTTGACTTTGGAAATGTATCATTTCTTCAATGTACATTAAGCGGATGGAGAAATCTATTCTTGGCAATCACATCACAAGAATTCCTAAGAAAAAGTCTATACTGAAGAAACAGCTGGCCTGTTTCCTGTTAAATGAAAAATTATTGGTTGTAGAATAGCACTGGTGATCTTTTCCCTAATCAAACTCTTAACTTCATCTACTGTTTATTTGCTGACAAGTCAAAATCTATAAGTTCTTGCTTTTTTTCTAAATGCAATGAAATGGAGCTTTTAAATTATGAAATATAAAACTCCTCCCCCCAAATAATAGAAATCCAATAGGTGTGATATATACATATATAAAAATATATCCACTTTCACCATTAATTCATCTTAAATAATTTTATTAAACCTAATATGTTTGCTCTAAAATATAGGATATTATCTACCTATTTTCTACTAGCTCTTAGTTTATAAATTCATAGAATAAAAGAACTTTATACATTAATAAAGTTTTTTTTTGATATTTTTTATTCTAGGGGTATGTGTGTGAAAGAGATGGACATGGAGACAGTGAGGGAGCAAGATGGGGGAGGGGCATTTAGGTTTAGTACTTAGTTTGGAGGTAATTAGGCACAAGACCTTTTCATAAGAAGTCAGAGCATGGTTAAAATAGAATTGCACATGACTTATCATTATCCCTGGAGGTGAATGCTAGCTTTCTAACACAAAAATGATGCGTCTACAATGGTAGTGTGAGCCTTCTTATAGTTAAGATACATTTGTGCTCTTGAGAAAGGGAAGATGTTGTATATTACATGAAATTACTTTTACTTGCTAAAAATAAAGGTATTCCTATGAAATTCATTCTCATATTTATGTCACTTTTGTTTACTCCATGTCAGGAAAGAGGAAGAGGTAATTACTGGTAGAATTCAATGAAACAATGTCTGTAAAAATATACTGTAAACACAACATACTTTTTCAATAAGGGGTACCATTTTGATTAAAAAAAAAAAATCCAAACCCACAAATACCTCTGACAAAGCAAGTAATCCATTTGAAGTGACTCGAATATAAATCTTTCAGCAATGGTTTGAGGCAGTAGACAGCTTTGAAAGGGGATGATTAATTTCCTAAAAAAAAAAATTAGCAAATATATTATTTATACAACTTCATCATATTTCTCTTCTATCTTCCTTGTCTTTTTTCCTAATGTATTAGCATTTTGTATGGCAATGACCAATTTAGTTAGACCCCTGAATGTATCAACATATAATGATGAATAAACATTAAAATATTCAAATACAGTTTGAATTAAATTGACTTTATTTTTGTAACAACAGACTTTTTAGTGTTCTAGAACAGACAAAGCAGAAGCATGGGCTTTAAAAATATAAAGAAAAAAGTATTTAACACAAAGTAGTGGATGAATGTATTGGTTAAGAGTAAGAGCTCTGGAGCCCCAATGCCTCTATTCAAATCCCAGCTCTGTCACCCAATAGGGAGCGACTTTTGCCAATTTACCCTCTCCTTCCCTCACTCTCCTCCCCTGTAAAATGGAATTAATAGTGTACTTTCCTCATAGAGTAGTTGTAAATAAATCAACACTTGTAAAATGGGCAAACTTTAGTTCTATTTAAAAAATGAATCAGATACGTACCTGAAGCTAATGATAAGTGCAAAAGGAATGAGCTAGCACATAATTCCAAGGAAATGGTAGAAGAGAAGTCATGAAGATTTTGTGCTGCAGTTGGCAGGAAGGGGAATGTGCCAGCTCCTTTTGTTTACTGTGGACAGATTTGAGGAGGAAGTCAACATGGAGGCTGCTCAGGAGAAATTATAGATAAAGAAAAGAGAGCAGGTGTTGAAAGAAAGAGAAATCAGTATAAATTCCAATGTTACATATGAGAATATAGATTTTAGTTATAATCAGATATGTGGTGGAAACTACTGGAAAAGTTACAGTGAGATGAGTTTGAAGAAGAGAAAGGATTAACCATGGCTTTGTTGATGAGAAGCCTTTTACTGGAAGACAGTATGTACATAGAAATACTAGAATTTGCCAAATGAATATATACAGGCACATACAATATGTCTACAAACATATATAACATGTATATGTTAAATATATGTATTATACATGTATAATATAATATTATATGCATATGTTAGTACATATTGTATGTGTATGTAATATATACACATGAGTAGAGGTAGATAAGGATAATTACGAGATTTTAAGATGAATTTTTTTGGAAAGTTTGGTGGTTGTTGTTTTGTAACTCACTTTGTAGGTGTTGGAGAAGAAAAATCCCAACTATATTAATATTGGACATGAGTTGATTATAGGCAGACTCATACACCATTTTGCATACAGGCCATGAAAGATTTTGTGACCTCTATCTGTATATTTTTGCTGTTTTTAAGTAAAAGAACCTGAAAAAATTATAATATCATAGATGTGACATACATTGATAAATTATAAAAATATATGTTTGGTTTTTTTCTGGGAAAATGTAACAAAATATAATTCAATAATTGTGTTACTGAATAATGAAATAATTAATTTAAGCCATAATTTATTTTGTATCAAGCTAGTTGATATTAGTATGGCAAGATTATATGTGGCAAGACTGTCAAAAATGAATAGAATCATAAATTGGAGGCTACTTTTTTTTTTTTTCAATGCTAGGGATTGAACCCAGGGCCTTGTGCTTGTGAGGGCAGGTACTCTACCAACTGAGCTATATCCCCAGCCCTAGATGCTTTTTTTCAAGACTAGTACATACTGTTCATACTGTATTCCTGTTTTCTCCATTTAATTGATATTTTATGCTAGTTTCAGAAATTTGAAGGCAAATGCAAGTGAAATCTATTTCCATAGTAGATTGCTTCAGATAAATACATAGGAGAGTCTTAACTTGGGCAAAGACCTTTGATAGGAGGGAAACGTTGTGAGGAAAGCTGGCACTTTAAGGAAGAATTGTTTCATAGCTGCCATTTATGTCTCCGAGCCTAACCACAGTGACGTGGGGAACTACCTCCACATGATGCATGGTGGAATGGGGAGGAAATGGGCCAAAGGGGAAGATGTGTGAGTTAAACAAAAGCTGGAGAACTTCAGCTAATCTAGAAATGACCGGCAGTAAAAAGTGATTTTCAAACAGAAATGTGACCAATTTTACCTGATTTTGACAAGTTGAACTACTCAAAGTAAGTCTTATTAAAGCAGTAGGAAGATTTACCCACCAGCTGAAGATAGGATTGGCATCAATCAGAAACCCCAGGATCATGTTCTGTTAGAACTAATGATGATATCCTGCTAATCATCTTCCTCTCTCCTTCCCATCTACATTTGAACTCTGGTGAAAAACAAAACAGAACAACAACAACAACAAAAAAACTGTGGGATCTTGAGACTCAAATAAAACATTAGTAACATATTACTGGTAGTGATGGAAGAGAAATTAGAAAGTTAATTTGTGACAGTCACCAGGAGAGCTCTTTTCCCTTAAAATATAGGGTAAGAACTGCCAGAATAGGTTAGACTACCCTTTTCCCCACACCCGTGACAATATTTATTGTTATTTGTATTCTTGATAGTTGCCTTTCTGACTGAAGTGACTTGAAATCTCAATGTAGTTTTAATTTGCATTTCTATTTGGTAGAGATGTTGAATATTTTTTCATCTATTTGTTGACTATTTGTATTTCTTCTTTTGAGAAATGTCTATTTAGTTCCTTTGCCTGTTTATTTACATATTGCTAATGGGACTACAAATTGGTGCAACCACTCTTGAAAGCAGTATGGAGAATCATCAAAAAACTCAGAATGCAATCACCATTTGACCTGGTTATATCGAGGTTATATCCTTCTCTGTATATACTCAAAGGAGTTAAAATCAGCAAACTACAGTAACATGACCACATCAATGTTTATAGTAGCTCAATTCACAAAAGCTAAACTATGGAACCAACCTAGGTGCCCTTCAACAGATGAATGAATAAAGAAAATGCAGTATACACACACAATGGAAACTTAGTCATAAAGAAGAATGACTTTATGATATTTACTGGTACATGGATGGATCTGGAGATCATTATGCTAAGTGAAATAAACCAATGCCCCCAAAACCAAAGGTCAAGTGTTCTCTCTGATAGGTGGATGCAAACACACAGCAAGCTGGGGGTTGGGTGGGGTGGGAGAATGGATGTTCAGTGGATTAGACAAAGGGGAAAGAAGAGAAGGGACGGGGGATAGGAATAGGAAAGACAATGGAATGAATCTGACATAACTTTCCTATGCTTAGAAATGAATACACAACCAGTGTAACTCCATAACATGTACATCCACAAGAATGGGATCCTAATTAGAATAAGATATATTCCATGTTTGTATGAATATGTCAATATTGCTCCTACTTTCAGGTATAACTAAAAAGAATAAAGTTTTAAATTAGAGTAGTTTAGATTAACTTTGGATTTCATTTGCTATCAATGAGCAGACTGTTAAATTTCCATTTGGTTTGGTTTGCAGTAAATTGTAAATGGATCTTTTTTTAACAGGACAGGTAGATACTATTCCTGATAGGTACCAATCAGGAAGAAGGAAGTAATATGAGAGGTGATGGTCATCAAGGTGTCTTGTAAACTGAGTAGCCTTGTTAATCAAGTGAAATGCAAGGATTAGAATTATAATGGCCAAATCATGTCTTACTTCCATCATTGAAAGGTTTGTCTTGATAGTCAAAGGAAGAGGAAATATCCAACTCATTCTTACATAATTTTTCCTTTTTAGATGTCAGCATTATTAGTCATAAATCAAAATAATTATATGTCTACTGACACTAATTTTTGAGACCCAAAACTATCATATTTCGGAAGAGTAGACTTCATAATGTCCATAAAGTAGAGTATTCAAAATAACCAAAAAAAAAAAAAAAAAACCCCACAGTTTCCTCTTAACAGTATGTACATACAGGATGACTTTTTAGATGAAGTTGGGTATCTTTCACATGCTCGCAGTGAAGATTTCTATTTATCTCTGCAGATTTATAATTGAAGTTTTAAAAATTATCTGGAACACTTTTGTTTTCATTTTGGTTAAAAAACTCACTTTAAAAAAAATTGTGTTGTTGTTAAGGCTACCTGTCTTCCCTTTTAGATGGTAGGATGTTGCATGGGTCTCTTTACCTGACCTGATCGATATCAGGTGAATTCCATCCTTTTTAGTTCTTCTCTATCAGGGTTCAGTACTTAACCTTTTCTTCATTAAAAGTTTTCATGCCTCAGTGTGAACTTTTTTTTTTTGTCTCAAAGTTGTTTAAAGGATTTAGATGGTTTTAGAGATCTGTCTATGTCCTGCTGATAATGATTTTCACCTACAGTGAATCAGGGCATTTCTGAAGGAATCTTCATTGAGCATTATGGATTTAGACTCCTTAACTATGGGGAGTAAACTGTTCTTTTAACCAGATAGGGCTTGAGGCCAGTCTGTTTTTATGGATTTTCTTGATCTCTACAATAGTTTTAAACTAAGGGTAAATTTTCAAATGATAAACTCTGTGATTTACCTTGGAAGGTAAGAAACAAAGATTAAATGATCACACTGCCTGCAGTATATTTCTTCAGCCTTAAGGCTAAACCAAGAACAGTGTATATAAAAGATTTACTATAGGGAATATACATGCACATAAACAGTTTTGGTATAACTGGTTGCAAATCTATTTTCTTTTAAAAAATATCCTATTAGGCTATTTTAATCTGGGAATCCATATTTTGTAGAACAAAAACGCTTTTTATTGTTTTATAGACAATATTTATTTCTGAGTCAAAGAATGTACAAAGGTCAGGCACTGCATGCTCTGGCTCCCACTCCTCAGGCATCACCTTCGACTTCTCTTCCCTCTCTTCTCTCCATGTCTGCCATATTTCTCCTTGTTCTTCATCCTCCTGAGGCAGGGATGATGCTTTTGCTCCTTGCTGCTTGCTGCTTCTCCTCTCTAACATGCTATGCCTTCTAGTATCTGCAGAGTTTGCTCCTTTACACAAATTTTCATCAAAATTTATGGTCACAGTGAGCCACTTTAGTAAACCTTTAGAACCTCAACTTTTCATCTCCATACTTCATGTTGTCTCATTACTTTATCTTCTTAGCACTATTATAGTCTAACACATCATGTATATTATTGATTGATTGATTTTCTATTTTCCATACCAGAATTCAAGCTCATGAGAACAAGGCATTTCATTCACTGTCATGTTCATAGTGCCTGTGAGTGTGTTGGCACTTCTGAATATTCTTTACATATTTGTTAACTTAGTGATTGATAAAAGAATGATTTCATGATGTCTGCAAGTTTTTTTCCTTCTTTGAGAGTAATCTATGCTGCTTGCAAATCTTTCCTTTTGTGTTATAAGTCTATACTGAAGAGTTGTGGAATCATTGAATTAGTTTAGAAATGGTATTAGAAATCTATGGTATTAGAAATCGTCACTCTAAATAGAAGGTCAGTGTATTAAAGATGTATATGCCTTTTCTTCTAAGAGCTTTGTTAAGTGAATCATATATTTTGTCTTTTTTTAAATTATATTTTTCTGAGAAATAAATAAATAAATCAGCAGAAAAAATGTTTAGATAGGTGGTATGCAATGACACCATAGGGAAATGTATTTGATGAGTTCCAATAAACTATGTTCCAACAAATTATAATTGCTACCCAGGAGAGAAAAGCAAAAAAACCAAGGAATTATTTCTGCCTTTGTTTAGTGGGAATTATGTGTACATAATGCACTTGACAAAAAATAATGACAAACTAGAGGTAGAATGATCACAGCAAAATATTCATAATTTCACAATTGAGTGCTAGTCAAATGTGAGTCTGCCTAAGATGGAAGGAAGTCATAAAATTTTTCAAAAACACTTTCTGGAAATAATAATAGCTGATTTTTAAAAGCACATTTTATATATATGGTGCTACAGTAAGGACTTAGTAAATTCTCCAACAACACCGGAAACTGAGTACTGGCTTCTCCATTTTGTAGATGAGAAAATCCTCTCTCAGAGAGGTTATATATTCAGTTGCTAAATGACAGAGTAGAGATTTTGACCCACCTAGACCTAAGTCTTAATTACAAAATACATTGCTGTTCATGGAAGTCATAACCTGGATGATGGATCTAACAGTCATTTTTGGCTATTTAAGGTTAATTCTATAGGGGTATTTCAACACCTCTGAATGTCAAATTATCCAACTGACATGGATGGCAAATGTATTTCATAGCAAATTTTTAAAATCCAGTTTTCCATAGATATCAAATGCAGCTGGTCCTGAATTTGCATTCTTTAATTAATTTATCTAAATTCTGAAGTCAAATTTTTGATTAGATTCAGTGTTTGCAAGAGTTACCTTTACAAAGAGTCAGCAATTGAAAATGAGAAAGGAAGTCAAGAAAGACAGCTAATTAACCCTGCTGATCCATAAATGGAGAATCCTCTTGGACCCAAAAGATTAGTCTATATATCCTCTAGACAGTGAGATATCCTGTCCTCTCGATAGAAACAAAGGGAGGCGATAGGGAAGTAAATCAAATGGCAAGCTAAAAAAGAAAGGAAAACACCACCACCATCAAAAAATTTGGAGTCTGATCTGGGTATGGCAAACATTTGGAAATGGAACAAAGATGGTGGAGATCTATGAATGCAGAGTCCAGTGGAAGGTTTTGGATAAAGCCATTATTTGGTTGTTTGTTGCTCTTTTAAATTGGACCAGCCATTCCTTTTGTTGGAGGAAAAGGCTTTCAATCTCTACTCTTCCAAATTGTTATTTACTTCCATCCTCATTAGCATCTCCCCTACCCAGATATTTCCAAACACCCTTGATCTTGTACACCCATTCTGCTAACTCAGATGCTATCAAGCAATCATTGATTTTTTTCTTAAACTCTGGAGAATGTTTTATATATATATTATATATATAATATATTATATATAATTTATTACATATTGAGGGAGAAATTATATATATATAATTTATTAAAAAAGAGGGAGAAATTATATATATAATATACTATATATATAAGAAAGAAAAGGGAGAAATTATATATATAATATATTATATGTAACTTATTACATATAATATATTATATATATGTATATATATATATAAAATTTCTCCCTCTTTTCTCTCTCTTATTTTCTTTTCTCTGGATATTCTTAAAACTATGCCCTCTTCTCTCTAGTTGTAAAATCCTTCATATATTGAATTAGGTTAGTCATACACTATTGTGGATTTTGTATTTTGTAGTAGTAATTTAATAATTTAATCTGTGATAGAATAAGCAGGTTCACTTTGTTAACTTCAGTGACCTAGTATGCTTGAGAAGTTTTAAAAAGAACAACCAAGTTCCCTGTGAGGGTTTTCAGCTGAATGTCTTCTGTCCAGATGGCTCCTGCTACCAAGCCAGAGACATTTAGACCCTATTTCCTGCTGATTTGTTTATAGTGGCCCTTGATTGCTATTAATGATCCCCAGCTGTAGTGGCTACTTAGTCCTGACTCCCATTTCTTACACCCATTAACCCTTTGGGGGTGGATTCCAGCTTCTCTGCTGTTCATTTTTCCTTCACTTGTTTGCAAAAGAAATAAAATTTTAATTTCCAGAACTTCCTAGGAAAATAGGAAAGCAAAAATAATTAGATGATTCTGGAAAGAGCTTCTTTGACTTATATTTTTCTTAACTCATAAACCAAGTGCATGTTCATTGCAATTATTTTTAAAGAATGAATTCTGAAGCACCTAAAAATACAGGAGACTCATGCATGCACAGATATCTATCCATTTCAGATTGTTTGGAGGAGTTATTTTGAGCAGAGTTCTGTCAACTCTGTAAGGTTTTTCATTACCCACAGCCCACTCCTAACTACCACCTCCAACTCCTTTCTTCTTGCTTTTTATTTTAGGTGCTGAAGATATAAACAAATAAAAATATCATGGGGTTAACCAATTTCCCTTATGTTCAGAAATGGGATATTTCTGTAGCCTCTGCTCCGAATAGCATGTTCTGAATAGGAACGAGGATGAAATAGAGGATTCACTTGACTTCCATTCTTTTAACATTTAGATGGGGCAACAGGTGGAGATGGTGCCATGAATTAAAGTGAAATGAAGTAAAGTGCCTTGTGCCTTTGGTGTTCTTCTGTCTCCTCTTTTCTGCTTTTTTTCTGATTCTTTATTTAATGGTTGAACTACAAAATTCTTTGGAGAATTTTTATGTGCCTCTTTGTCTTTTAGTGGGGGCACTTAAAAATAAGCTAACATTCTCAGACCATATTCTAACTGCAAGGTGCCGGGCCATGTGTTTTACATGTGTTAGCTCTTATTTCGTGCAAGGACTTTTTTGAGTTAGATTTTTAAATCTTTCCCTTTTACAGAGGGAGATACTGAGACTTAGATTGGGTAAAAATATCATGGGGGCAGCAAATCTTTAAGAATAATTAAATTACATGCATTATCCAGCAAATATTCCTCAAGCTTCAGCTCTGAAGACAAAACACATGAAAAAGACATTGTAAACATTTTCTTAAAAAAAAGTTGTGAACTGGGGCCAGGGAGGAAGCTGCAAAGTCTGGAGGCCTAGTATTAGAAGCAGCTGTGGAGGGATGTGTTGGATTAAATTATTTAATCTGTTGAATCAAAGAGATTCATTACTCTCATCACTTTTCCTTTCTAAGAAAGGAAGAACAGATTGCTTTTTTCCCATCCCACTGGATGATAGGAAGAAATCTCCACCTAATAAGAATTTTAAACTTATAATATACATTTAAAAACTAATATACATTTTTAAAATAGACACTTTAAAATAAGAAGATTGAAAAGTTCTCTGATTGACTTAAAATGCCATAAATTAACACTTAGGTGGTAACAAGTCTTATAAGGTAACTTATTATTTTAGCTTTCTGAATAATTTCTCTGGTGTATGGTGACCCAGTTCTCTGAGGGAATTGCTTTTTACTTGCACTAAAATTCAGTCAACCCTTGACTATTCTCTTACAAATAGCTTCTCTGTCTAAAAATAACGATTATCAGATAGTGTGCATTTAGAGCTTGACCAACAGGGTTGCTGAACTAATTCCCCTGGTATAAATACACTATCCAAAGGCAGCACATTACAGTGTGTTTTAAGTGAACAGATACATTCCAAAATCAAATGAGGACTTGGGGAATTGCCCACATTTAACCAAATAACCAGCTGTGCAAATGCTAACATGCAATTGATCTACTGCAGTGTTTGAGAATCATGGAGGTCCTTTAGTTCAATACTCAGATGGTTACCCAGCAGGGCCGGAGGCTTTGCAGGTCCAGCAGTGACTGATATTAGTCATTACTGGAGATGATCAAAAAGGCTGACTGAGCCTCTTTGAATTCAGCTACCATTCCATTCACACATTCCTCTCCTCAATTCCCAGACCCTGTAAATTTCCTCCCTAAAATTTAGCTAAGAGATTTTTGTTATATGATTTTCCTCTTCGTTTGATTTCTTACTCCTAGATAAAAATGAGAAAATGTAAACAGACATACAAAGGGAATATACGAATTTTAGGCCAAAAATATTTTTTCTGGTATCTCTTTCATGGTTTTTTTTGTCCATCCCTCATTCTTTTTTTTTTTTTTTTCTTTTTGCCATGCTGGGGATTGAACCCAGGGCCTTGTGCTTGTAAGGCAGGCTCTCTACCAACTGAGCTATATCCCCAGTCTCATCCCTCATTCTTTAGTCAATTTTCCTTCTTTGATGATGCAGACCCAAGGCAGTCAATTAAAATTTTTCTTATACTTAAAAGGCAATTATAGCAGAAAATGTTGAAAAGTTCTACCTTCACAGAGCCTAAAGTTTCATGGAAAGCAGTGTTGATATGTAAAAGGGTCTAGGAATTTAAAAATAGAAGGAAAATTAAACTATCAAGCTGACAGAAGCTTTATAAAAAATAATAATGAAAAATTTTGTTCTGTCTATTTAAACTGTCCAAGGTGATGTTTGTTTACAGATTGATAGTAAATGGTTACCACAGTGAAGCTACTTAACATGTCCATCCTCTCACACTCCCCACCCTCTTTGTTTATGTGGCAGATTCAACTAAGACTACTCATGGAGCAGGAGTCCCAAACAGTACAGTTTTATGAACCATAGTCCTAAGATTATAATTAGATCATAGACTGTTTCTCTTACATATCTGCTACTTTGTTCCTCTGACCTACATCTTCCCATGTTCTCCCCATTTTATGACAGAAATTTTTCTCTCTGAATTTGTGTAGAAGAGAACTTCTGCAAGAGGCAGAAAACCTGGTATTACAGCCCTCTCCTCTCATTGGTCATGAGATTCCTTTCCTGTCATGAACTTATCTGCAGGTGATTTCTTTGGTCCCCTTCCTCTAAGATTGCATGAATTCTAGGAATATGAATCTAGGATTGTTTCATAGATCAGGTGGACAACCAACCAGTTCAATCACAGACACTGATGTCCTCAGACTGAGAACTGACCATGAGGATTTTCCAACATCATAACCTTGGTTTTAGAGCAGGGGGCGGGGGAGATCTTAGTGATGATGCTGAAATGTTGCATTTGAATGATGTTGTAGTAAGCTTTTTCACTGCTGTGACTAAATGATCTGACCAGCACAATTATAGAGGAGGAAAGGTTTATTTGAGGACTCACGGTTTCAGAGGTCTTAGTCCATAGAAGCCTGGCTCCATTCCTCAGGGCTCAAGGTGAAGCAGAACATCATGGTGGAAGAGTGTGGCAGAGGGAAACAGCTGGAATCATCAGGAGGGGGGAGGGGAAGGGGAGACTCCACTCTCCAGATACAAAATATATACCCAAGAACCACGCCCCAATTCCAATTTCCTCCAGCCACACCCTACCACTTCAATTAATCCCATCAGGAATTAATTCACTGATTGGGTTAAGACTTTTACAACCCATTCATTTCTCCTCTGGACCTTCCTGCATTGGCTCACAAGTGAGCTTTTGGGAGACACCCCACATCCACACCATAACAAATGAGGAAATGTCAGGGATTTTGAACTCTGACTTTTGGGGGCAAACTTTGGTTTTATCACATATCATGACCTTAGGATTTCAAAAGATAATCTCTTTCTTATATGATTTAAATAGGAAACAAGGGATACTTGGTGCTTCTGTTACACTCTCATTGCTTGAAGTCAATCTTCTCATCATCTCTTTCACCACCAAGTACAAGAAATTTTCAGGATGCATAACATAGAGCATCTTTTATTATCTGGATTTAAAATCCAGTGTCTGATTCTTCCTGGAAAGGATAGTGTGGGTTAAATTTCCAAGGTCACAAAAATGCTTAGAACCTTGGATCAAGTTGCAGACATTTCTTTGTCTGCTTTTGTGCAGGAAAGAACACTATTTATATTGAAATTATTGCTTTCTCACAAAATCTATCACAGGTGACTGGCACTTACAGAAAACCACAAAATATTTGATGAGTCTGGTTGAATTAAATTGCCATGTGATAATAAGTGGTAGGTGGTGTGGGGGAAATAATTATGTTCACCAGCCAAGCTACACTTGTTTTGCCGTTTTGAGAAAAGCTGGGCCAAATTTTCTATAAACTTATTTTTAAATTTATAATCTAATATTAGACATGCTATACTGGTGCCTTTAGTTTAATTTACATTATTTTCCTCAGGTTAAACTGATAGCTATTCAAATACAATGTTCTTTTTGGAAACAAGATTTTGACACCTGCATTCTGCTACTCAGCAGTATAAATAAATTTGATTCTTCTCTGTTACCTAAGATTAATTAATTCATTGAGTTATTTGAAAAGACCATCATTATAAAACCAGTCCAACTCTTTCAATCCAAAAACTAATAAACATGCATAAGTTTTCTGGGTTTGGATTAGGATAATCAAGTAAAAAGGAGGAAAAGTCTAGCATTGATTAGAATCAGAGAGAGAAGTTGGACAAGAAAGGAAATGTGAGTGTCAACTAAAAAGTCTGATTTGGAGCTTACCAGGCAAGAAAAGTGGGAGCAAGTGACGTCATAAAACATCTGAAGGCCAGGTTATGTCGAAGGTGGAATATAACAGATGAAGTCATGTCGCACAAACATGTCTCAGTTACTGAAATAAATAAATAAATAAACAGGAGGGCTAAAACCAAAAAGGCAAGGTTAAAAAATGAGAAAATGCTTAGTTTTAAAGATAACTAGAAAACAAGAAACCACATGACCTTAACAGAAATAGCCTGATAACATGGCTTATTGCTAAAAAAAAAATTTAAAGTAAATGTCATGAATCTTTTTATGACTGAATATCATTAGATTTGCATTGTGGATAGGGTAGTATATATTCTGGGAAATTGTAAGACATTCATGCAAACTGCATCAGTGTTTACATTATTGAGAAATCAAAATTATGAGATAATGATTAGCCATGTTAAAATAAAAACCTCTCTGTATATCGATAGCCACATTAGATCTTGTTATGATCTATATTATAGTCTATACTGCCTTCTAAAGGTTGAAAAGTTTGGCTGTAATTTGGTGTTTTTCTTAATTTTTGTTGGGGTAGCAGTTTTATGTTGCTTGTTTCTGCTGATTTTGTTGGTGAAATGTCAGTAATGTTCAGAATTAGTTTGTTATTAAACTGGAAAGAGATTTCATTTTCTACTTACTATTTGCCAATTTTTATTTTAAAACAAAAACTCTACTTTTAACCTACATGTAGCCTGAGGGAAATGGAAGTTCAATACAATAAATTCAGCCATTATTTAGTTGTAATTAGTATTCTTCTCTCAATTATACAATATTCATAGTCAACAACTTTGCTAAATTAATTTCTTTCATTCCTTCAAACTGTATTTTCCTTAAGCATGTTGTCAGGGGTGAGAAAATCTGCAAGGAAGAAATATGATCTATGGTGTCAGTGATAAGTCTTATTTTTGCCATATTACTTCCTTAACCACATAAAAATCAGTGCATTGTCCCCAGCATTGGTACTCTTACTTTAGTTAGATTCTTCAATACTGCAGGAAAGAGGCACAAAGGAATTACTTCTGACAAAGGGAGCTTATTAAGTTTATACAGAAATATATTAGGTGGAAAGCTATAAATTTGGGATGTAGTATTCCTTCTGGAAAATTAAAATCATAACTAAGTATCACCTATGATCTAACAGAAATGGGAACCATCTTTTCATTTAAGCCATTAACCAGAGGCTTTGTTTGATTTGTTTTATCACCTTTTTGATAGGGGCTAGCTAGACACGGATGGTGGGAACATGAGGTTGAGGGAATAATCCTGTAAACTAGGCCCACTGTGCTGGCCCCCCCTTCTTTTCTATTCCTCCCTCCCTCCCTCTTCCCCCCTTTTTTTTTTTCTTCTTTTTTTTTAAGCAATTTACCTACATCCCTGCCTGGCTTAACTGGATAGGATATGTTATACTCTTCTCCTGTTATCTGCAGGAGAAATGCAGGCCCAAAACGCCTATAAAAAGAACACAAGTTACCCTGGGGATTGTGGTGGGGGGGACTTTTGTGAACCTTACACAGACCATATCCCACAAATCAGAGAGAGAAGGATAATCCCCACCTCACCATAAAATCTGTAAGTACAGTTCCAATTAGAACTGGTCAGTGTGGGCCAAAGGGACCTAAAGAAGTCATGTACCCTGGGGGACTTGAAAGTCTGATATCATCCTGCTGTTAGTGGAAAGTCAAGAGGTGAACCTGGACTGGACTCTAGGGAAACTTACTTGGGACCCACAAAAACAGAAGGATAGGAGGGGTGCACTGGCCTCTCTGAGAGGACCTGCTCTCTCCCTCAACAGTGTCCCCTTTTCTCTTATCCTATCCTTTCAATAAACTCATGCCTGCTAGTTTGAGCTACATGTCTGAAATCTTTCTGGTGTGACTGAAAGAATCAGGGTGAAGAGGAGGCCTTCCCGGCTCAGCATGGTGGCATGGCTTTTGTACTGTAACATTTTAACATGGAGTGACATGGGGTAGAACTGCAAGCAGAAGTCCTCTAGAGATGGCTGGCTTCACTTTTCTCCTGTTCTGATATATTTAATTTGACCAGCACACTGAATTATTACATCTATCAGTTGTGGCCAAAAGACTGAAGCTGGTGTCACTGAATACACATTTGATAGTGTCCTGCACAGGAGAGAGCCAGTTCTGCTTCTTTTCTCCACAGGGCCAGAGTCTTGACAGTCATCTGGGGTTACATGGATCTGTCACTGGCTTTACCATTTTCCATTAAGTAAAGATCATCTTTCTTATTGAAGTCAGTTAACTTATTTTCTTATTTAAATTAGAAAATGTGGTGAAAAAGGATTCAAAGAAAATAGTTATATGTTAAAATACTAAAATCTATTTTCTAATCGAGAGATGTTTCCAATTGCTCAACTTTCTTCCTTGAAATCACACATATTAAATTTGTGTGTATTGTATATATGAAGGAGTTGGTAAGTATTGTTTTATGAAAGCTAAGTTTTCAGGGTTCATTATATCTCTGAGCTTTAGGCTTAGCTGTAAAGTGCTGAAAATATGAGAAGGAGAATTTGTCAGAGACTTGCAAATTTCAGTTGATAGTTTATGAGTTGAGTCTAGAGAAACCTTCTCTCAGTTTAGAATTCAGTTTTATTGGTATAAATAAAAACACTGCCTATTTTATTTTTTAACAAGATATTCATAGGGAACAGAGCAAATATAAACTGCTGGCTTCCCTCCCACTGGTTTTTGCTTTTTTAATGGAATGTGTTATGAGGCAGTTAGCAGGAAACAAATGACACTACATTCTTGGGTAAGGTAGGCAGTAAAACAGTAAGTGAAAGGGGACACGCTCCTTGTATATTTTGGTAGTCTCATAAAACTGAATTCTACAAGGAGCTGTCTGATTAGATTGTCACATCCTGAAAGAGTTGCAGCACGCTCTGGGAGAAAGTTTCTAACAGGTTTAAAAGAGAGTTTTGACACACAAGCCACAAAATGTGTGGGGCTTAACACTTCCACCTTCCCAGTCACACCAAATCAAAAACAGAGGACTGGGGAGGAAGAGCTTGCAACTCTGAATTATGCAGGGATAAGAGCTTAATTATTGAACCTCTCTGGCCATCTGCACACATTTAAAGTTTGAGAAAAGCAGTAGGCTGAGTTATTTTGATAACTATGGGAGAAGTACACTTATTTTTATAGGATATGGGAATAAAGCTAACATTTATGGCAAGCTTATTATATGCACCATACTGTGTGATACAGTTTTTTTCTATTTCACTTATAATCCTCAACAATTTTGTGCTGAATCTTATTATCTCCATGTACATAGCTGAGAAAATGTGTCCAGAGAGATTAACTGATTTACCTAAGACCCCCCAGGCAGGAAGGAACCTATCCACCTGAAATTGGGATTCAAAACTGTCTGATTTTAAAACTCAAGGTTCTTTCAGGGACTTGGAGAAATTTATTTGCTATTGTTTTAGGAACAATGAGAAACTTCCTCATAGAGTTACTATGGAGAACTGCTTACTAATTAAACAACTAGTAAATAAATGTTTAGTGTTTTCATTTGCTCAACAAAATCCGCCTGGAGCCAATGCCATACATATTTATTCTAGATGAGGCAAAATAGGAATAATTAAGACACAGTATTCACCTCAAGTAAACTTACAAGTTAGGAGGAGAAACAGACATTTGAATGAAAATTCAATATAATATAAAAAGAACTAGAACATAAGAGCCTCAGATAAGCGTATAATGAATTCCATATGATGTTATTTATTTAAACATATTTTTAGTACTTTTAAAATTGAGCTAAACTTTACACTGTGAAATGTATAAACCTCAAATGTACCATTTAGTCAATTTTGATAAATGAAGGTTCCTGCATAACCAATACCCAAAACAAGGCATGGGACATTTTTATTATCCTACAAAATCCTCTAATGCCTCTTTTCAGTTGTTTTCCAACCTTTAGTAACTATTGCCGTAATTCTCATTATAATAGAATTCTAACCTGAACTTCAAACAAATGAAAACACAATATATATGTAGAAATATACCTAATATGTGTACACATATATATATATAATACCCACATATACACACATATACCACTTTATGATCTAAGTCTTTTTCTCAACACAGTATTATGGAGATTTGTCCATGTCAGGTTTCATATGGGTAATTCCTTCCATGGAAGTGCAGATTAATATTTCATTGTATAGATATACCACAATTTGCATATTCAATCTCTTACTGAGGAATAATTGGGTTGTCTCCAGGTTTTTTCTGCTTATTGTTATTTGAACCCTAATGAAGACTCTAGTGTAAACTTGTATATCAAAATCTTGTTTTTTTCTTTTTTAAATAGAGAAATTACAAGTGATTGGCAATTTTCTCTACTTGATCTACTTACATCCTGGGGTGTATACACTTCCCTTGGAAACTCAGATCTAGAACATGATGGGCAAACTAGTGGTAAGAACACCATTTTTTAGGTATGCCACACTCACTAGCTTTCTCTAGAATATTATATCATTCACTCCATACTTTTGGGACTCATCTGCAAGATAAGGCTTTTGGACTAAATGACCTCTAGGTTCCCCCTTGACCTAACATTGCATAAAGTGAGTTCCTTGTCTTTATCCTTTGACCTTCTCAGGAGATTCATCTCTTCTTAAGACAATCTCCCCCTTGATACAATTATGCTTTCCAAAAGACTTGAAGGCAATTTTGTGAGCCAACCTAGTCTTTCCTATATCTTTTTTTTTTAAATTCTAATTCTAGATTATTTTTCCTCAAAACACTCCCAACTGATACTCTGTCAAAACCAGTATGTGGGGATCTAAGGTGGCCAAGTCTAGGGACACACAATTGGGAGGATTCTGAAGCAAATATCTAAAAGTCAAGAATAAGAGAAAGAAGAAAATTCTTACAGTGTGTACTCACTGCCTTGAAAGAGTTGATGGTAACTGCAGAGCACTTAGAAGCAGGCGTGCTTAACAATGTGGAGAAGTTTCCTTGACCAGGACTAGTTCTCTCTTTGATGCTTGCCAGTAACTACTTATTTATCTAGAGAAAGTTCTGACAAAGGAAGTCCTTTTTCATAAGAAAGTTTACCATAGTTTGGAAGATCATTATAATAGCTGGCACCTTAGAGTATTTTGATTAGATTTCATCTTGATCAGATTTCATGTCAGACTGAATTGCTTGGGCTTCATCTTACTGGTAATGGGAGCCATTGATATTTTTGGAGTAGGACTGGAACTTGTAAGCCAGACTTTAGAAAAAAGGAGATTTCTGATTTTGTATTAGAAGATACGTGGGCATTAGAAACTGAAACAAGGTATCTTGAAGAGGGTAGACACATAGTGATGGGAATATTTGAAATGGAAAGACTGAAATAGGTCTAGAGGGAAAAAATATATAAAAAATAAGTGAGTATCAGAAGGAAGGAGAAAATGTTAAAGATGGTGCTGAAATAGTCTAAAAATTACTTCCTCTGAAATGAATGCCATTTAAATGTAGTAATTATAAATATGTGTTTATATCATATATAGTATGATATATATGTATGTGTCTACTTTGTACTAAATTCCATCAAAACTAAATTTACTATAGGGGAATTATTGTTCCTTAGAAAAACACGCATAAGGAGTATACTAATGAAAAACATGAAGGTTTGCTTTCCCCATAGTCTTTTCATCCCCTCTGGCAGTGCTGTAATGAGGAGCTATTAGTATTTTAGTTGTCACTAGCTACTCATGAAAACTACATTAATTTTGTTGAAAATGGTCATTAGGAAAGTTAATTATTTTAAAGTGTCAGCTGATTATTGTGTAAGTACTATGTATTCACTAATTATTATTCCTTTCCATTAATTATATATAATTACATAATTCCTAAAAGCAGATGATTTTTATTCTACCGTGCTGTTCGCTTCTGTTAATTTGGCTTACCAGATAATCCTCTGTACTAATACAGAACCATACACTTGAGTATTCAGAGTAATTTGATGAACATTAACTTGTTAACCCTGATAACTTCTTGGTATCAAAATGAAAAGCTCTTCCTTGCTAGCTTGGGATTTATATTTGCCATCGAATTGACGATTGAATAATATCTGAATAAATAAAGATAATGAAACCATATATATAAAATGCTTGACAAGCCAGGAGAGTTATCCTGGTTCCCCAGTGAGGGAAGGAAAACAATCCATACCTGAGAATCGAAATTATTCTGTTTATCCTGTAAATACAGAAACTTTTAAAAAAAATCACAATTTTAACATAAAAAAGTTAGTGAATCTAGACAAACATTAGTATAAATAGAGCCTTCCTTACATTCACATTTTATATCTATGAACAAAAACCTGAATTTATTTGCAGATCAATTTACTTTTGGGAGACAGGGTGACACAATTTATTGCTCCTTATAGATATAAGCAAATGTTGTATGAAACAATCTAATATTATGCTATTTAATAATGCACCTTTTTTTCCATTTTTGGCATAGGTTTCTTTGGCAGTTCTCTCCAAATGTTAAAATAATGGGCTTGTGTGTCATCAAATTTCATCTGTTATTCAAAACAGCCTGGGCCTTCCTTTTCTTATACTGGACTCCTACTGATTATAATTTTAACACTGATTGCAATTTTAACTCTTTTTCTCCTAAGTAATTTTTTTCTGTCAAGATACTGCCATCAAGTTTTTATACAATGTTTAAAAGAAAATACTTAGGAGTGCATAATAATCAACATCCATGAATTAGAATAAAGTGTTTCAGTTTCACATTTTTAACCATTATAGTAAATTAGGATATACTTCAAAGATTGTTTCATACTCTTTTGATGAGTATTTTGGGATACAATACAATTTTACAAATATAGAAATTTTGTAAAAATGATTCAGCTTAGGTCAAATGAACAAATAGTTTACAAACTAAGAAACATTTCAATTATAGAATATTTGAAGTAGAATCTCACTGTTCTCATTTGTCAGGGTCAATACATATGGATGTTACTGATTATCATATTAAAAAAATCACCTCGCTTAAGTTGTGAGAATGGCATTTATCATTAAAAAATGAGCTGTTCCAGTCATGTAAATGAAACCAGGTAGTGAAAGACTCATTATTCCCTACACACAATCCTACAATTTACTTAGAATGAACCTAAGAAACCAGTTTGGTGTGCAGAAAGCCCACTAGGTAAAATGATGTTTGTTTGAAAGTGTTTTTCTAATTGTAATGCAATTTACTATTCTAACTTAGACTATTATTATTCTTGTAAGTCATTAGATATGGATTCTACTCCCAATTTGGCAAACTAATTAGCAGTGAAATGTTGGGCAAGTATTTCATCTTCTCTTGACCTAAGTCTGTTCCACTTATCTAAAGTAATATACTTGGACTAGACAATAAGTTCTCTTCAAATTAAAAATACTATTTTATTAAAGTTCAAATAAATAAGTCACAGCTTAGATGTGTTCAAAACCACCCAATTAATTAAGGTAATTAAGATCTATAGACCCAGATCCACATAAAAATGATCTACAGGTTTTAAGTGTTTCAGATTTTTTTTAAGTTTTTCAGATTTTTATTGGTGTTGATTGTTCTCTTAAATGTGGACATGTGTGAGTGACTTGCCAGCTACATTTTTAAGATTCTCTAATTTCAGTGATTATAACAAATGAAATTACGTTTCTAAACTAAGGAGGGTTTTACTTCTCCACTGTATTTTCTAATATTACTTTTTCTTTGTCACTACATAGCAGAATATATTTAACATGTAGCTATGTTAAAAGTTACACAATAGAAAAGATGAACTATGCAAACATTTAACACAGGGAAGTTTGTGAGATTAACTAATATCAGGAAAAATAGATGTCAGAATAAAGAATATTACTATGGAAAAGGAAGAATATTAAAATAATGATAAAGGGGTCACTTCAAGACAATATAATAATTTCAAATATGTATGCACCTCATAACAGTGCTTCAAAATATTAAATCTAAAAATAGCAGATGTAAAAGAATGAATAGACAAATCTATAATTATAATTAAGATCTCAAGCCTCAGTTTCTTCCTGTGCCCTCTCATGGCCTTTCTTCTCTGTACACATTCTCCTGATGTCTCTTCCTCTCCCTAAAGGACACTGGTCTTCTTGAATTAGGGTCCCACATTGATGTCTTCATTTAACCTTAATCATCTTCTTAAATGTCTCATTTTTAAATATAGTCAATTTGGAGGTTAGGGTTTCAACATATCAATATTGGAGTGCCATCATTCTGTCCATAAGATTCCACTCTCTGACTGATAATATTCATGGCCTTCTGTAGTGCAGGACATTCACTCCATGAATGTGTCACATTTTATATGTCAGTTTGATGGCTTAAAAATGCTCAGAGAGTTGTTCAACATTATTTCTTGAAGGACCTTTGTGAGGGTGTGTTGAAAGATATTATATTTGAATAGTAGACTGAATAAAGAAGATCTACCCTCACCAATGTGAGTGGGTATTACCCAATTCTTTGAGGGCCCAAATAGGACAAAAAAGCAGAGCAAATGTGAATTCTCTCTCTTCTTGAGATGGGATATCCATCTCCTCATGACATGGGATATCAGAGCTATTGATTGAAACTCAGACTATGGTGATTACACCAGCAACCCCCAGTATTTCAGGTCTTCAGCTTTGGAGTGAGAGTCACAACATTGGCTCTCTTGATTTTTCAGGACTTTGGACTTGAACTGAACTATGCCACCAGCTTTATTGGTTCTCCAACTTGACAATGGCATGCCATGGGATATCCTGATCTTCATAATTGCATGAGCCAATTCTTGCAATAATTCTCTTCCTATGTGTATATGTTGGTTCTGTTTCTCTGGAGAACCCTTATTAATGTACGTCCTATCCCAACAAACCTTGGAGGGTTAATGCATTCTAATATAACTTCTAAGTCCAAAGTCTAAACTAAATGCCTTTTAAAATAGGTATCAGTGAAATTTAAGATAAGAGTCATCCAGAGGCAAAATTTCTCTCCAGCTCTGAACTTGTGAAATTAGTCAAATTACATTCTAAAACATAATGATGGGACAGGCATAAGATAGACATGTCCATTAGGAAAAGGACAAATAAGAAAAAAGAAGGGTAATGGGTCTCAAGTGAGTTCAAAATTAGTAAAAGGAGGTGCAAAAATAATCCTTTTTGTCTCAGTACTCAAAGCTTTGTGCCCACTGGTCCACCTTGTGGTCCATTTGGTGCCCACTAGGTGTTACCTAGACAGCTGTGAATAGCTGCCTGGCCCCTGAGGTACTGGGCAGTGGCATTCTGGCCCTATCCTCTGGTACCCAGGAAGACCTCTTTGGGTCTGGGGTAAGAGTGGCAGTCCTGATGGTCTTCAGGATTATTTGTCCTTTTTCTTGAAGGTAAAAGATTTATAGGTGGATGACTCTATTGTCCTGACCTGTAGAATCCCTGAATTCCAGAGGTCTACAGCTTTCCTTATTTCCATCCTTTTCTTCCTGTCATTTTTAGTTCCAAATGGCAGTGTTGCTGCTGGTAAAATCCCTGCTTGCAATCCAAGCTTCAGCTGACTGATTAAATCCATAGGTGATCTCTTTATAGAGTGATTTTTCCAGAATACTTTTGGTCCAGAACACATTCTAATTTTTTGACTATAGATATTGCTATGGGTTAGTTATGAGGTGCCCCCCAAAAGCTTAGGTGTGAGACAATGCAAGAATTTTGAGAGGTGAAAGGATTAGAATATGAGAGGTGTTATTGCCCAGTTAATTCATCAGTGGTTTAATCCACTGATGAATTAACTGGGCAATAACTGTGGGCAGGTAGGATGGGACAGGAGGAAGTTGGTCACTGGAGATGTGACTTTGGGGTTTATATTTTGTCTCTGGTGAGCTGACCTCTTTCTCTGCCTCTTGGTGTCATGTCCTGAGCTGTTTTCCTCTGCTATGTCCTTCTGCCATGACGTTCTGCTTCACCTAATGCCCAGAGTAGGCCAACCACTCATATGGAGTAGGCCAACCATGGACTCTGAAACTGAGAGTGAAAATAGACTTTTCCTCCTCCACATTGTTCTTGACTATTTTTTTTTCTGTCAAAGCTGACTAAAATTAGCTTTTTTTTAATCTTCAAATTCTAGTTGCCTCTTGCATAACAAATCCTTCAATTTGTCTCTTTTCTCTTGCCTTTACCTACGAATCCTGAGGAGAAACCAGTCTGCACCTTCGGTATTTTGCTTAGAAATTTCCCCCACTAAATATCTCACACCATCACTTACATGGTCTACACCCCACAGAACACTGGAACACAATTCAGACAAGCTTTTTGCCACTTTATAACATGGATTGTGTTTTTTCAGGTTTTTAATAACATGTTCCTCACTTCCACTGAAGACCTCATATCCATAGAAAGACCTTTAATGTTAATATTTCTAACAACATTCTGTTCATGATGATGTATATATTCTGAGATGACAGATACCTATTGATGGCTGCCCTCACATGACCTTTCTTTCTTCCCTGTACACGTAAAGATGAGAGTACAACAAGTTCTGGTGTCTGTTCTTCTTACAAGAACACCATTCCTGTTGGTCTGGGGCATTGTCCCTATGACCCAAGTTTTACCTTAACTACTCCTTAAGAGTCCTATCTTTAGATACCCAGCTGCTTTGGGACTTAGGGTTTCAGCATGTGAATACAGTAAGGGGGCAGGGAGACATAATCCTATCTATAACAATAGCAAACTCAATATTCAGTTACTTAAAAACAAAAAAATTAATTAGGTCAGGAATTTCAACTTGGGTGGGACTTTGTCATTTTGACTTGTCTCTGCTTCTCTCAATGTCAGCAGGGGCAGTCAGAATAAATATGAATCATTTATTCATAAGGCTGATAACCGATGCTGACAGACATGTAGGATTTTAGCAGAACCGTCAGTTAAACACCTACAAGTTCCCTGGGGTGACTAGTTTCCAAAGTGAGTGCATAAAGAAAGAAAAGGTCAAGCAGAAGTCCTATTGCCAGCTATGACCTGACTCCCTAAGTCATGCAGCGTCATTGCCTTACATTTAATTCATCAAGTCCTGCTCAGTTCCCTTTTGATGGAATGATAGCAAGGATCCCAAAATATTGCTATGGAATGAGAAATGTTGCTGTGACCATTTTTTTTTTGGTTTGGTTTTAAAAATACAATTGGCCACATTAAATATGGTTAACAAGCTCTGAGGATTATAAATCAGTAGCTTCTCTTTGGTTTACCACTAATCACATCTCTTGCAATTTTGTATCACAGCAAGTAATCAATCACAGATATTTTTCTTTTCCTGCAGAATTACCAAAAAGACAAGGGCAGAAGCCAACAGGAGTTTATGCATGGCTCAGCAGTTTGCAGATTTATTGGACACCATTTATATTTAATTGAATACACCTACTTAAAAAGAAAGGCAAGAATTTTAGCAGGCAACTATTAGATTTATGTTTAACCTTGAAGGTGACTGATTGTGATAAACTGGAGGGAAACAGATAAACATAATTCTTTGGAAAATATTGTGAAAGCAAACTAAAGCACCCAAATTATTCTATAGTTAAATAATATACATTAGTGCGAACTTGTGACTTATTTTCTCAAGTTGGTATGCTAAAAACAGGTCCTTCAAATTAATATTCTAAGTATTTAACAAAATTAAACATGTATTTAATAAAATAATAAATGTAATAAAATACCATTTTATATTTTATCTAGTTTTGAACATTGATCATTTTAATTAATCATCTCTGAAAACTTTTCAGTTATGCATAGCTGTACCTCATGTGCAGTGGTCCCTTACTCTGCATCTTTGCTAGAGTTCTTTGCAAAGAAAATCAGAACCCCATTGCTAAATCTTCCTTCTTTCCTAGCCACTCCCTTTTTCTACTGTTTCCCTCAATATTACTTTCTTCCTCTCTTTTCTCTGAGGTGACATAACATAATGAGGCACTCCTAAATGGCTGCCTGTTCTCAAGGACTTCCCAGGTTGGAGGCCAGTTAGCTTGTGGTTAAAGGGAAGTATAAATTGGCCTTTTGTGTCCCCACAGGAACTGCCTCTGGGTTTGTCTTCACTCAACTGACTTCAAGCAAAAATGAGAAGCCAAGTTGTATTGAACTACATAATAATTCTGATGGGCTTAAATTTTAAGTTTACTTAAAATGCTGAATCTTTCGAGTAAGAAGTGGAAACAAAATGAGATGTAATGAGTTTTGTGGGTGATGTCACCGGTACTGGTTTTTTTTTTTTTTTTTTTTCAAATACATTCTTAATTTTGTATGTAAAATGCAAATATTTGATTTAGGCAAGTTCTTGGTGAGGAAAAGAAAAAAATTGAAGCAAAAAGATAAAAATGAACTCATTTTTAAAAGAAAGTAACCTGACATTTTTAGAACAGGTGAAAAGAACAAACTTCATTATTAAAACAGAACAATATAACATTAGTTTATAAGATACTTATTTAGAACTATAGAAACCTATCATTATTCAGTGGAGACTGAGTGTATTATATAATAGGGTGGCAGGCAGATTAATGCTAGAGAACTTTAAGAAGCAGACTGCTATATGCCACCTGGATTTAAGAGAATGAATAACTTATTCACCACTGAACTTTTCTCAGGCTAAAAAGATAAAATAAATAGATAGACAAAGAGATAACAACTAAGCTTACAAAGACAGGTTCTTATTTTAATTTGGAACAGTTCTCTTCAAAAATTTGTCAACCAAAGCACACAAATTGAATCTTGTTTATTTTATTGCAATTAAGTCATGAGTGGACATTTTCCACACCATCCCTTAAGAAATAAACAATAGGTAAGTTACTTTTTATACTATTTATTTTCCCAATATGTAACTAATTAGTGAGCTCATTCTTTTAACAGCTGTCCCTGTTGTTCAGGAATTTTCCAGGAAGCTTAGGGCCATGAGATGAAAAATAGAACTTAAAAATCTAATAATAATAATAATGAAAACTCCACAAAGCATGTCTGAAGAATTAAGTAAAAATAATAAATAAGTCATTTTTACAAGAGCTCAGTGATCTTGAACTTCCTTTTCTGCTTATCCACATTGCGGTGGTGTTGGTTCGTGTCAGTGGGAAATCTCACTCCAAAATGGAAAAATATTAGCAATGAGTCAACCTTGAAGGGTTCATGATGAGTTTGAATAAGTATTCTGAGTTCAAAAGTCTGTTGGGATCTTAGTCAAACCTCCACAATCCACTCGTGCACACCAAGGACATAGAACTGGCTTTTTAAAATACTGACTCAGCATCTTCTCTTCCTATCAGAATATTAATTTCTAAGTTTCTTTCATCCTTTAAGTTTAGTATCTTTTCATTCATGCTCAGTTTGTGTTCTTTCTTCATGGATTTAGTCTTTTGAAATCAAATTTATATATGCAGAAGATCAGTAAGAAAAAGATAAAGTCTAACATCAAGGTGGTAAGGCTCTTTTTTTAGAACCTCTGAGTCTAAATGCATTTGAGAAACAAATTGGAGGGAAAAAGGTTAAGACTTTCTAATACCCTGCAGAAATGCATGGTAAAATGCAATAAGTTAAAGCAGCATTAGCATTTGATTTTTTTTTCAAAATAAAAACTATTCAGCTCTTTGGTTTACATTGGCAAACAAAATTAATCCATTATTTGTTCTTCATTTAATCAGAAAATTTCATATAAGATATCTCAAGTAATTTTTTAAAAAATGATTGAGGTTTGGGACTTCTGAACATGATAATCCTATTAATTTTTCAGACTCTCCTTATTCTATACCAGCCAGACCTTAAAGTAGTTTCTCTTCTATCCCAGAGTACTTAATTCTCTATCTTTGAGAACCCAAAATTTCATGCTGGTATGTTTAGAGTTGAACAAATGAAAGAAAATGGGAAATAGAATAGGCTCTTTTATAATCTTAAAATAAATTATTGGATATTCTAACTTTTTCCAACTTCTAGTAAAAAATTGATTTACACAATAATCATGAATGGATGATAAAATAATTAGATAGAATATTCCTGTGATATATATATGATGCCAAAATATCACATGAGGAAAAGGGAAATACCCATGATTGAAGTGTAGGAAACTATGTTGTATGTATTTTTGAACATTAAAACGAACCCCACTACAACTATATTATACTAATAAAAATTTTTAAACAATATTATCACAAAGATTGCTGGTCAAAAAAGGGGAAAACATATAACCCCTCACAAGAGAGGGATCTGGCTATCATCCTCTTAACAGAGTTCAGTGTTAGCATGTCTAAACATGTAGCAGGCAGACATTGCATGCTTCCTGTTACCATGCAGTCTGAGGTAGACACGTTGACTGTAAAGCACTACATCTTTTTCTTTTTTAAAAAATTTATTTTATTCTATTTTTATTTTTACAGACTGCATTGGATTCATTGTACACAAATGGGGTACATGGACTTTATTTTATTTATTTATATGTGGTGCTGAGATTCAAACCCAGTGCCTCACACATGCTAGGGAAGTGCTCTACCACTGAGCCACATCTCCAGCCCCAAGCTCTGTATCTAATCACACATTAAATTTGTGATTCTTGGCTTCTTGTTCAAATGATTTTTTTAATTATTGGAAGAATTTTAGGATGGAGTCAGTATAAAATGATACAAAGAACTATTAAGTGTATTAAGTGCAACAATGGTATTTTCTTATGTAGGAAAATATTATTTTTATAGATTATGGATAGTGACTCAATGATACTGATGTTTATATTTGCCCTAAATTAAATTAAATTTCATAACATTGTACAACATTAATTGTAATTATGTGTATGTGTATATGTGTCTGTGTGTGTGTGTGTGAATGGATATGAGTGAAAGATTTAATTTAATTGACTGACAAGATTATGGAGGCTTTCAAGTCCAAAATATTCAGGGTGCACTAGGAAAAGGCCAATGTTGCAGTTGACATCTGAAAAATCTGAAGGTTGTGTGCTGGCAGAGTCCTTTCTTACTCAGAATTTTATTCTATTCAGGTCTTCAGTAGATTTTGACCGATTATTTGATGCTAAACTCAACCTTAAGCATTCTTATAGAAGCATCCAATATACAGTTTGACCACATATCTGGGTAGCCAAGTTGACAGGAAATTAACCATCAAAATGGGCACATTGGAATTTATTATACTACTATTTCTAGTGTTCTGGAGGATTAAAAATCTTCAAAATAAAACTTTCAAAGTATTTAAAAACTTATATTGTGGGTATTCATATCTCATGAAATGGTTCTGAGCTGAAAAGTATTTTGTTCCACTAGGTGTATGAAAAATTAAAATGAATTCAAAAAGAGAAAAGTTGCTATGATCATTACTCTCTTAATCAACCCTATTCAATGACACACAAAGCTCTTTATAGCATTATATAGGCAACAGAAGAAAAAAATGAAGACTTTGATATTTAAAGTAGGAAAAACAGAGAGCCCGTTGGCTTAGGTTTTGGTGTATTTTATGCTGCATCTATGAAAGAAAAGTTCTAACCTCATAGAAGCTCTCCAGATAATCTCTTGTTTTTTCAAATTGCAAGTCTGAATTAATGATTTCACTTAATAATATGTATATGGACATATTTATGCAGGGTTTGAAGTAGTATCTCATAGTTTCATGGCTTGTAGTTTGAGACAATTTTTAATTTAATTTATTTGAATATTCTCTTTCCAGTAATCACAAAAGATTACCCAATCCATTTAGAAGTCCTGGGAAAGAACTAAGACATGGTATGATTGCTCTTGAGATTTCTGACAGATCAAAAAAGAAAAAGGTATGGTTTGTGATTATAACTAATGTGCTAAGGAAATGATTTTAGAAGAAATAATACCTCCATCAACAATTGACTGGGCAAACCTGCAGATTGGAATTAACTGTGCTCACTGAAGAAGTGTCACTGGAGAGAAGAAAGCCTCTTGCTGGAAACACTGGATCTAGAATAGGAAGCTGACAAGGAGCTGTGTTTTTCTCCTCTTGCTCCTGCTAGCGCCCCCTATTGGGCAAAATCCAAATGTAGTCTACAGGCTTCCAGCTCCAGTAACACGAAGAGCAGTGAAGAGGATTGGGTTTGAAGCTTCCTATGCTGTATGCACGTCACTGATATAACAGCAGCCAATATGATTAAGAATTAAATTTTACCTCAGGTGAAACCATGTCCTATAGAATTCTGAAACAACTATATGTATCTTAAAGTGCTGGCCTCATTTCCTTTACTTTCTCTACTTAGGTTGCTTTCTTTATAATGGAGGAACAGAGACATGGGAAATGGCAGATATAAAAATAGAAAGAGAGCCAGGCTCGGTGGTGCACACTGTAATCCCAGTGGCTCTAGAGGCTGAGGCAGGAGGATGGAGTTCAAAGCCAGCCTCAGCAAAAGCAAGGCACTAAGCAACTCAGCGAGACTTTGTCTCTAAATAAAATACAACATAGGGCTGGGGTTGTGGCTCAGCTTTTGAGTACTCCTGAGTTCAATTCGCTGTACCAAAACCAAACCAAACCAAAACAAAAGAATAAATATAGAAATTACATTATGAATAGAGGATTAGGGACCAAGCAAACCTCTCTCTCTCTCTCTCTCTCTTTTTTTTTTTTTTTAGAAATGTGGATTTCTTGGGAAGACAAATACCTTTATCTGTAATGTGGTGTTTATAGTTATAAAATCTTCCCCTTAAAGTATCAAGCATAGCTGAAAACATGACCATGAAACCTAGATGATGATCTAAAAAACCTTCTGCAAGAACATCTTTTTAAAAAAATAATATTGAGACATAAAAGGCTCACTTTATTATATTTGGTTGCTTATTTTAATATGAAATATTTCCACTCTTCATCTCTAAAATACTCCATGTTTAGTCTGTGATTTTGAGGAACAACAGCACACAACTACATAACCATGGATACATAAAAAGTATGAAAGTAAATCATTTGTACATATATCACTTAAATATATAAACAGTTTAGTCTATGTTAATTATAAACAGGATGTATTTATAAATTCTATAGGGTCTCTCCTATCTATCGAAATGATCATATGTAAAGTATTTATATTTGAAGCTATATGATAAAGAACAAAAATCACAGAATAGTAGATCTGGATACTATATTGTGCCTAACCCTTCTATCTGTGAAGCCGATGGCAAATTATCTGACTTATTTGGGGTGTTGTCTTCTGTCAAATAGTGTGATTGCCCACTCCAGCCTGTGTAGGGAACTCTCACTTGAAATCCAATTTGCACCATGCACTATATTTTTAAAAATATTTGTAATATTTCTATAATTGTTATTATTTTCTTATAACAGAAAAGAAAACCAAATTTCAAAAGGAATTGTAAAAGGAAAGTTCAAGGTCACAAAGCTAGAAAGTGATAATAAATGCTGGGACCTGCTAGTCTCCTATCTTGGATAAAATATGTGTGTAAATTTTACAATTGTAAAACGGGAAGTGCTATATAAATATGATTTCCATATAACTCCTTATTCTGCTTTCATTATTTTAGCTCAATAAATAAATTTTAAATATTCTCCTATCAGGCTGTAGGCAACAAATCTTCACATAAAAATTCAATTCCTTCCCAATACACAACTTAGTTTGCTATGATTTGCTTTATTGTCTCACATAGGATGAAATTATCCAAACCATCACTCAGTTTTTCACCTCCTAAAAGTTTGCATGAAAGGAAAGAAGTAATATTCATTAAGGTACCTTCAAAGTATGTTTCCTCTCCTAGAAAAAGGAGAAAGTCTCATGTTCCAAAGATAAACCATGGTCACACTGTGTGTTTGACAATATTTTTTCACAGGCAATGCACTCCAAATCTAGTTTAAAAATATACTGTCTTTTATTCTGAAATATAATTCACAATTCATATACTTCAGAATTTCTTCTTTATCTGAATTTCATCAGTATTTAGAGTTCATGCTGCATTTGTATGTATTTTTATATATGTATGTGAAAAGATTCTCTCTAACGTAAGGAGACTAATTTTCATAAAAGCATTCAGTATTTAGTAGTAATACTCAAGTTTTGTTTCACATTGCTACATATTTTATATCCATGTATTATTATTGTATTTCCAATTAGACTACAAACAGCTTGAAAAAAAGCTATATTTTCATTATTATCTTCCAAATGCTGGTGATATGACTGTCTTATTACGATTGCTCTGTGAATTCAATTAGTATCAGTATTCCAGCAGAATTTTCATATTATAATGGTGCTTCAAACTCTATTCATAACGTTTTAAAAGAGTGCCCATAATATTTTAAAAGGTAGAAGAAAAGTATACATGAGAAAGTGAAACAATGTCTTCCATCCTTTTATTGAGCTCCTATAATCTTTTCAATGAAAACATTTAAAAGTTATAAATCAGTTACTTGTAAGAAGGGGTTAAGTGGAAAATAGATCAGTTCAGAGAAAGTGATTCTCATTCGAAAGCTGCTTATTAGCAACCGGAAGTCATTATTACCTGGATGGCAATATCTAACTGAACACAACCTTTACTCATCTTATTCCATAATTGTTCCTTAGTGACAAAGAAATATTTATTCCTGTATCACTAAGATTATTGATGCTAACCTAAGAGCAGATTAAGTTTCTGTTCAAGTAGAAAGGTAGACTGTGCAAGTATAAACTTTCCCAAATGATTTTCTTCAATCTGGTAAAATTCAGGTCAATCTAAACCACATCTGAGATTAGGCCCATAGAACTGTTATTGTTGGGGCCAAATCCAAACCAGCTTTATCCTTCAATAAGTGTCCTGACCTGAATAAATCCAATCAGAAAGCTTTATTCCAGTTCCAACTGAAAAGAAAAAAAAATTCTCTTAAAAAGTAATGAATAAATAAATAAATAAATAAGTAAATAAATAAATAAAACCTCTTTTATTACATTTACCCTCACACTTATCAGGGCTATCAGGAGAAAGGGAATTGTCAGAATAGATCGTGATCCTGATACTACATTTTTAGAATCAGCTTATTCGGGTAATAGTTAAGGCGTTTCACACAGTAGACTGTAAAAGAAATTGCAGTCATTGCCCTGCTAAACCTTGGAAGGATGGAGAATTTCAGTCTTTGGTGCTGTCAAACTGACACCATTCATCATCCTTGAATTGGCTTTAAAATAAATAAACCATTTCCTTTCACACCCTCATAATAAAGGCAACTACCTACTGTAGCTCATCTTGGTTTTAGAGTTGATAGCAAAGAAAGATTTTATGACCTTAATACTCCCAAGACTGCAACTCATGCTGGTGTCAAACAATCTCAAGGAGTTACTGAAGTAGGTATTGATTGCAGACACTGGGCTGTTTGCTATTTAATTTTTCAATTTCCAAGGAGTGAGGTGGAATTCACAGCCTCCAAAAGAAAGCATGCTCTGGTTCCTGGAAGCCAGAATTTACGTGACTTGAGTTCATTTGAAGAGAATAATTTATGTTGGCATGAATAAATAATAGCAGGGAGTTCCAACTGTCTAAACATGACATATAATACTCTGAGAAAGAGCTTGGACCATGTTGTAATGTCTTCTGTATTTTATGTTATAAGTTACTAAAAGAACTAAATCATTTGGAAATCACCTACCCTTAAGTTGGATTTGTCAAATGGCAAGCTGGTATTGGTTGGAGATACAGGGGAAGCTTACATTGTAATCAGCTGTCTCCTGTCTAAATTTGCCTGGAAAACTTGAAAGTAAATGATTGACAAAGGATATCAGTGACACTGTGCTCTTTTATCAAGTCTGTCTCATGAGAAAAGAGTAGATAAATAGTGAGTTTTTAGAGAACCACAAACCAACTTATTTGGTGGGAGAGAGCAAATTTCTGCTTCTTTAATTTAATTTGTAGATGGAAACCTCCCCAGCTGTTATAAATTAAGTCAGCTCACTCTGTCTAGTGGATATATCTCTACTGAGTACATTTGCAGGCTTTGTTCCTCTTGTTCACATTAAGTTTTAACTGGACAAACTCCTTTGAATTAACCTCAAAGAAGTTGAAAATTGTCCACCATTCTTCTTGAGTTTTCTCCTCTGCAGATCAGACTTTGGTATGTCAGGGTTCAGTAAGAATATTTAGAAATAAAGACTTAAATCCTAGTTATCCTGATTTAATTGTAAATCAGAAGATCCTTGGATGGGAGAGTAATTAAAACTAGCTTTTACTTCAGTGAATGAACAAATAAAGTTGCATAGGTCAAAGGAAAGAGCATGGACCAGGAGTGAAGATGTGTTAATTCCAGTCCCTTATGTCTGAGCAGTGAGAACTGAGGGCAGTCATTTCAGCCTCGATTTTCTTATCTAAAAATTAAGAACTGAGATGAACTGAGATCCTGCCTATGAGCTAAGGTCCCATATTGAGCTATTTTATATTTTACTACCCTAAAGGGACAATAAATTTACTTTCCTTATGGAAAACTCCAAGTAGAAACGATTGTGAGTGATGGAATTTCACTATACTCTGGACAAATCTTTACAGAGACTATTTACCAATACCTGTTGGCTTTCAGAAATCTATTCCATTCTTACTATTGAGAAATAAAAATCCTACTTATAACTACAATGTGAGAATTTATTACATAAATTAAGGTGTTATTGAAATTCACCATGATTTCTGAATTTAGAAGGCTAATTTATTACCTAACAGATATGAGTGGGAAAAAAGTCTTATTCTGCATACTATTAATATACCTAATGTTGTTCACGCATGGTTTGGGTATGAGGGGTCCCCCAATAAGTTCATGTGATAGACAATGCAGAAATGTTTGAAGTGAAAAGAAAGATTATGAGAACTGTGACCCAATCTATATTATTAATCCACTTAATGGATTAATAATTTATAGTATTTCTGGATCATAACTGTAGGTAGATGGGGCATGGTTGGAGGAAGTAGGTCCCTGGGGGCATAATCTGTGGACTATGTATCTTGCCCCCAACTCCTTTTTCTCTCTCTGCTTCTCAGTTGCCTTGAGCTGAGCAGCTTTCCTCCACCATGCCCTTTTGCTGGAACGTTCTGCCTTATCTTATGCCCAGAACAATGAGTTGTCCTGCCTTGAACTGAACCTCTGAAATCAAAATAAACTTTTTCTTCTTTCAGTTATCCTTGTTAGGTATTTTGGTAACAGTGACAAAAACCTGACTAATAAGAGTTCGTGTGCTGTAGTACGCTGAAAAATGACTTCTCTCTAAAAGATAACAACTGGAATTTGTGAATATTACCTTATACTGGGAAAAAAGGAAAAAAGAAGTTTGAGATCAGGTGAGATTTCCTAGATTATCCAATTGGTCCCTAAATGAAATCCTACATATTTTTATAAGTGGGAGGCAGAGGCAGATCTTACATAAACCAAAATAGAATCAAGCAATGTGATGGTGAAAACAGAGATTGGAGTGGTACAGCCATAATCAAGGATGGGGATGGCCACCAGAAGCTGGAAGAAGAAAGGAATGGATACTTTTCTAGAGTCATCACAGGAAATGCAACCCTAACCCATCCAATTTCAGATACTTTAAGCCTCCAGAAGAATCCTCTGTGAGAAAATAAGTTTCTACTATTTTGAGCCACCAAGATTATAGGAATTTGTTATAGCAGTCACAGGAAAATAATGGCATTTTTCAATATTTGTCAATCTTTTCATTTTTACACAACTTAATATGGGTAATGCAAGTTTTGATGCCAGAGATTTGCTGAAAGGTCTGTTTACCACAGGCATCTTTGCTTTTATTTGGCTTCTACTTGTCCTCTGTTTTGTAGATCTCTTATATACTGAGTAGTTTTTTAGAGAGTAAACCTAGGGAAATTTGGCATTCATGAGGTTTTTGACCTTTACTCTTGATCAGGGAGATTATATAACTGAAGTTTTCTTGTATTGCTTTGGTCTCCAGGAAGCTGAATGTGGCACACACCGTGACTTTTCTGTCATATAATGGATCTTTCATTATCTTTAAGTTGGAACATGGTCTCAATTTTGTAAATGAGAAATCTGGTCCTATATTCATAAAAATTATGAATTTGATTTACATTCAAAATTTGTTCTCTGTCCCCAGCTCAAGCCAGCCTCAGCACGGAAGCCTGCAGTAGACAAGGAGCCATATTTCTGGTTTCTCTTTTTCACTTCCACTAAGGCCTAAACTACCTTAGGACTTCCTTCTCATCATTTGTTGGCTCCCTCCATTTCCAAGCTGCTGATTTTTATCATTCAGGGATAAAGAAAAAGAGAAAAGAAAGGAAGTGGGCGATTGGGAGAGTTCTGGCCTGAAAATGTACCATCATTAGATGAGTGCCAGTCTGTGCTGTCTAGGTCAAATGGTGTGTGTAGCTGTGTGTGTGTGTGTGTGTGTGTGTGTGTGTGTGTGTGATTATATATTTGGAGGCTGACTTTCCTGGAATTGTTTATTCTTCTATAAGTTAATCAAAACATGATCCAATACTATTATTTTGTTTGGAAGAATATAAATCCCTCAAAAGGATCTAAGTTGAAGGTGTGAGTGAATGCCTGTCTTCTCCACTCAATACCTCCAGTTTTGCAATGAAAAATATCAATAAATTTTGGATGTGGTGATACATATTTGGTTATATGCTAAATGACTCTGTAGTAAAAGGAAATTAAAAGGAAAATCCAAATCATGTACAGGTATAAACCTTCATAGACTAATAGTTTATCTACTCATATACTGTTAAAGTTTCACCACATTTTCATAAACAAAAATAAAATTTTAGGGTGCAAACTTTTTAGAGTGAACTGTTTTTAAGAGCACCATTCAAATAGCTATGATATTTGCATTGAAGCATCTCACTCTTTATGCCTCCTCAAATATGCCTATCAATGAATCAAAATCCTGTTGCTCTTTTATAATTATTTCTTGAGCTTTCAAAACTTTGTAATGTGATTCATAGCCTCAGAAAGAGTTTAGATATGTATCCTGTAGAATATATTTTGTGTGATTCTGTGGATAGTCAGGGCTGAGGCCATAAATTATTAGGATTTTTTAAACCAAATCATTTTACCTTGCAAAATGATATGAACTTGTTTTCTCACAGAGGTTTCTTCTAGAGGCCTAAAGTGCCACTTATCTGAAATTGGATGTATTAGGGTTGCATTTCCTTTGGTGGCTCTAGAAAAGTATCCATTCCTTTCCTCTTCCAGCTTCTGGTGGCCATCTCCATCCTTGATTATGACTGTACCACTCCAATCTCCATTTTCACAGTCATATTGCTTTATTCTATTTTGGTTTGTATAAGATCTGCCTCTGCCTCCTACTTATAAAAATATGTGAGGTTTCATTTAGGGATTGTTTGGATGATCTAGGAAATCCTTCCACATCTCAAGCTCCTATTTTCTTTTTTTTTCCCAGTATAAGGTAATCACAATTTCCAGTTATCTTTTGGGGAGAAGTCATTTTTTAAATTATCATTTTATATGCTATCAATTGTTGTGGAATAAATTCAAAGGATTTAAGTTAATATCCACACATTATCTGTTTTTGTTGATCAGGAATCTACAGTTTGAAGCCTCTGCTTTGTGGTCTCTTAAAAGACTAGAATCAAGGTTTTGGTCAGGGTTAGGATCTCACTTGAAGGTTAGGCTTGGGAAGGAATGACCTCAAAACTAACATATGTAATTCTAGACAGGATTTAATTCTTTAAATGTTTTTAGAAAGAAAACCTCATTTCCACACTGGCTGTTGGCTATAGGCTGCCCTAAGTTTGGGATATGTGGGCTTTTCCAAGATGGCAGCTTACCTCGTCAAAGCCAGCAAGGGAGGGATTCTGCTAGCAAGATAGAAGTCAAAAAATTTCTAACCTAATGTTGTGGTCTGAAAGTTTGTTCATCCAAAATTCACAAGGAGAAATATTCACCTCCTCCCAGGTATTAGGAGGTGTGGCCTTTGGGAAGTGATTAGGTTATGGGGTTAGACCCTCCTGAATAACATTAACATCCTCATAAAAAAGTGGGGTGGGGGGGAGAGAGACCCTTACCCTTTCCACCTTAGAAACACACAGATCTCACATTTATGTGGAAGCTTGCCAGTCACTGAATCTGTTGTTACCATGATCTTACATTTCCCAGTCTCTAGTATTGAGAGAAATAAATGCTTGTTTTTCATGAGCCACACAGTCTTTGGAATTTTGTAATAGCCTGAATAGACTAAGATACCTAATTCTGAAAGTGGCATCATATCACCTTTGCTATATATTGTTAGGAGCAAATTGCTGGATCTAGCTCACCTCAAGAGGAAAATGTTACAGAAGAATGTGAATTATTGAAGATTGGGGGCAATCTCAGAAAACCACAGCCCACTATGTACAAATACTTCTTTTCTTGTATTTTCATCATTTCAGTTAAAGGCATCAGTGGGAAGCTTCTCATGCTTGAAACTTGATGTCATGCTCATCTGTTCTCTATTTTCTCTCTCCACCCACATCCAGGTCATTCCTAAGTCAGACATGTGCTTTGACCAGCATTGTCTTGGATCTCTTTAATCTACCTAACTGTCACTGTTCACTACTGAACATCTTTCATTTGTCCCACCATGAGAGCAATCAAAGACTCTTCCATGTGTCGTTCTCACATGGAATCTATTGCTTCCTGAACTTGGTACTTTGCCAGGGTTGTTTCTTTTCCAGGGACTACTCTCTCTTCCTAGCACTATAGTTTGTCCTTAAAATTCTTATTTTTTCACTAAGATCCAGTTCAAATGCCACCATATCAGATAAAGTCTGGTTTTACCACATATAACATGGCAGTCTTATCTCTAAAATGTTGGAGATTGGTGATATTAGTAAAAAGATTACAAGGAAATCTTACTCCAAGGAGTAAACTCGTCAGATCTGGGCAAAGACTTGTGTTCATTATTTTTTTTTTTCTAAATTTAACTATAGCAGTCTACATGCATTTTCAGAGTAAAGAATGCCATTTCCAGTTAATAGGCGTTGCCTAGAGGTGCTACATTTTTCATCATGTTTGTCTTTCTATTCTTTGCTGTTTCTTTTGCTGTTGCTCAGTTGAAAGCAATGATCAAAAACCCACACACCAGCATTTAAAAATTTTTTAACAGCAGGAAATTAAAATATCTAGTTTCACAATATTTTATTTCATATCTAAAGACACTCAGAACACTTTTTCCTGAAGCATATAGTGGAGTAGGGAATAAAGGGGAACCAGGAGAACTAGATTTTAGTCCTAATTCTTCCATTAAGCATTTTTGGCACTTGGGAGAATTATTTTCCATTTTCTTAAGGATATTTCTAGAACAGAGAAAAGGGATTAGCACAGTTGTATTTCACCTTTATTCTGTGGAAGGTGGCAGAGTTTTAAGTGTTCTAAAATAGAATGCTGATCATACAATAGACCCATTAAATATTTACTCTTTTACTATTTATTTCACCTGTACCACTAAGCATTTTTAGTTTCACCTCTATAATGGGATCTGCGTCTTCTAACGCTAACCCTTTTGCTTATGCTGCCAACATCAACTAAAAATAGAGACAGCCAGAGTTAGCTGTCCTTCCTCCCCTACTGTGCCTCTCCTGTGTTTTTAAAGCTCAGGCACCCCAGTCTACACAAATATTTTTCTACAAGCAAATTACTCTTAAGGAGATTTGGATTTAAGAATTGTTAGTTGACATATACCCAAGCTTTTTGATTACCACAAAATTGATAACTCTGAGCAACGTAGATTTTTTAAGCAACTATTATAAACTCAAGCTCTCCTTCATTTTTATTTAATACTTTGATTTATCCTTTTCTGCAATTTTCTGCACAACAGACCAATTTCTAAAAATTTAACATTAAAAAATGAAATCATTTTACAGTAATTTCTTTAGGTAAAAGCCTAAGCCTCTAAACTTGGAAAACCATGCTTATTATTGTGTTACATAAATAATTAACATATGCATTAGTTTACAGTAAGCTAGCCTCAGGGCTGGATCAGAAGCAGATTGACTTAGTCTGTTTGTGTTGCTATAACAAAATACCATGGATTGGATAATTTATAAAGAACAAAAGTTTATTTTATCACAGTTCTGGTAGTCCAAGAGAAAGGCACTATCAGATTCAGCCTCTGGTGAAGGTCTGTATCTGACAGATGGTGCCATTTAGATGTCCTCACATGAGAAGCTGCCATAGGGTGCAAAGGGGTTGAATTCTCATCTGGTGCAAGAGTGAAAGATCAAGGGCGACCAATGCCTGTTTTCTGCTGCCCTATTACAGGGCACTAATCCATTCATGAGGGCAGATTCCTAGTGACTTAATCTCTTCCCCTAATGGTCTCAGGTCTTCAGACCACCATAATGGGACTAAGTTTCAAAACGAATTTTGGAGGGGATACGCAGCACAGACTGAAGATTTGCCTTAACTTCCCACTTATTAATTAGAGCTAGAAAAACATTTTAATTATTAGTTATGCTATGAATTAGCAATAATGTTTTTATTTACCTGAAGTTGCCTTTAGTATCATTATCATCATCATCATATTTTTAGTACTTTTGTTCTACTGAGAATTGAACACAGGGGAGCTCTACCACTGAGCTATATCCCCAGCCATTTTTATTTTGAGACAGGGTCTCACTAAGTTTCCCAGGAAAGCCTTGAGCTTGCAGTCCTCCTACCTCAGCCTCCCGAGTCACTGTGATTACCTGTGTGCATCACCACAGCCAGTCACCTACTATATTATTTACAGTGGCAGAGGGACATGTAAGGTCAAGGTGCAAAAATGAGAACATGGAGCCATCCTCAAATAATATTGGATCAGACAAACTTTATTACCATAGGTTTTACTTTACAGCATCTTATTTTATCGTGACGGTGATGCAAAAAAACAAAACAAAACAAAAAATGGGTGAGAGCAAGCATTGAGATTCTCTATTGAGAATCGCCCAGTCAACAACTGAATGTGGTCAAGGCCTGGAAACTGAATAGCTCCTGTGTCTAATTAACATCTTTGATACATGACACATGGAAGCTATGAAAAGATTCCATTCTGTAACAAATAAGATAGAGAACTCTCAATAGAGATACCACTCCTCTGGCAATGAGGAAGCACTACTATTTGACATACTAGATCACTCATGTGCCTGATTCATCATAACTTTGGATATTTAATTGTTTTGTAAAATAATTGAAAAGCTACTTCTAATATGCATCCTGATTCTTTGGTGATAAATATAAATTTATATGAAGAATCAATAAAAGTTTATCAAGAAGAATCAATAACCTTGCAAGTTATTGTTATACTAATTTGACTTTTTCAAGATTGTTGTAGATCTATTTAGAATGTGTTTATTGACTGTCTATTCAGTGAAAGGTACTAGCATCAAATACATAATTGCAATGTTATTATCTGAACATATCCTGCTATGCCAGGGGAGAGACTATAAGTGAAAAATGCTGGCTATTTTATTAGGGTCTAACCTACCAGCGCACTGAAGCCCTGTGAACAGGCTGTGATCATTGAGCTGTTCGAAGAATTCTGGCAGTCCTGTAATTCCAGCTATACCAGCCATCCTTCTTTATAAAGGTGCTTCTATTTACTGTCAGAGCTGGAGTTTCAGGCCCTGGAAGAGGACAAAAGCAAAAATATAAGGTGAAAATCGTGTGTATGGGACATATGAGGAAATATAATATTGCAAAGAACAAGACTTTTGGATAAGAAGAATTAACACTAAGGGAAAACCTGCATTAATGCTGTGGATCAGGTGAGGGAGAAATTTCTTAGTAGAAGTTGAGAGCTAAAAAGAATAGAAAAGAAAAGAAAGCAGTGGAGTGCTTTGAGGCCTACCTTCTCCAATTTTGCTGCAATGGTCAAGTACTTTTTGGAAATTGCAAGTAGCCTAGGCAGAAGCACCACAGCAAAATATTATAACTTTAGAGTCAGATTTAACCTGTTATTTCTTCTTCTTCTTTTTTTTTTTTTTTTTGTACCAGGGGTTAAACCCAGGGGCACATAATCATTGCGTCACGGTCCTAGCCCCTCTCCCCACTTTTTAAAAAAAATTTGAGACAGAGTCTTGCTAAATTGATGAGGCTGACCTTGAACTGGTGATCCTCCTGCCTTGGCCTCCTAAACTGCTGGGATTACAGGCATTCAATTATTTAGCAACTATGTGCCCGTTTTATCACTGTACAACAGAATAGGCAAAGTTATGAGTAGAGAGAACATCCTAGAACACACACTTTTTAGTGGCTGTATGGTTGGTATTTTCCAAAAAAATCAGAAACAAACAGGAAGTATCTATCTATATATCTATGTGTCTATCTTTCTGTCTCTATGAATATTTACCTATGAAAATATCTGTGAATATATTTATGTTGCCAATATGAATTGGAAAGGATTTATCATAAGATATTGGGTTATACAGTTATGGCAGCTGAAAGGTCCTATTGTGTCTGTGGAGACTCAGGAAAGCTGGTGGTGTAGTTCAAAGGCCTGGGAGCCAGAGAACCAGTGGTGCAGCTTCTTCTCCAGGCTGAAGCCCTGAGAACTGGTCATTCTGTGGACAGGAGAAAATTCAGGTAGCAAGTCAAGCTGTCAGGAAAAGTAAATTCAATACACGTTTTTGTTGTAATCATGCCCTCAACTGATAGGATAGTGCCCCACCACACTCGGGAGAGCCACTGGCTTTCCTTACTGCACCAATTCAAAGACTGATCTCTTCTAGAAACACCCTCACAGACAAATCCATAAAATGTTTACTTAGATATCTAGGCATCTCATGGCCCAGTCAAACTGACATGAAATTAAGCATTACAGTGGCTAAAAAAGCCTCATATCTAGCCCCCAATTGTAGCCATTAAATGTTAGCTCTATTTCTCATTACGCCTTAGTTTGTGCTCCAATTTATACAGATTCTGTGCTTTTCTAAGAATGAGCTATACTCCTAATTTGGCAGTGGTGAACCTAGGTTGGAGTTTTTGGTATAATGAAAAGTGGTGGTTAGGAGCACAGGCTTTAAACCTTTGCTGGGTACAAAACTCAGCTCTGGTGTTGCCAAACTGAATGACTATGGGAAAAAGTCTTAACCACGCTGGGACTCAGTCTCATCTGTAAAGTGTGACCTCCTTCATAGAATTAATATCAGAATTACATGAATGAATAAATAGAGCATCTGGCACATTGACACTTTTTTAAATTCAAGTTTATAATAAACAAAACAAAAAGAACCTATGGCAGGATTGAGTGCCACTTTTTTTTTTTTCCTTTTTATGACAGAGCCTTGCTAAGTTGCCTGGGTGACCTCAAACTTAGAATCCTCCTGCTCATCTTCCTTAGCCTACTCTACAGGGTGACACTAAATGGGATGCTGTAAATCAAATGATGCACATATTTGAGTAATTTTATTATTTATAATTGTATTATTTTAATTATTTGCAAGGTACCAGTGTTATAAGAGAGTCATTTATTAAGCACACATGTTTATATTGTTTTAAACCCTTCAGGGCTGAGTCTAGTGTGACTCATTCCCGTAACCACCAGAGCAGGAAGACAACCATACAGGTCTTAAGTTTTGTTGAATTTATGCCCTACATCAGGATGGCTATGCTATCCTGACCAATATTTTTCAAATTTTTCTCCTGGTTGTAACTTTTTTTTGAGTAGTACTTGGTTATAAGCAACATTTTCTTGACTTTGTTCCTAGGTTTCAAAGTTGAATTTTGAGATGTAAGTTTAAGGTGAGTAACTTCTTTAACATTTTCAATTGTAAAATGTAATCATTTAAATTTGGTAGAAGAGCCATTTATACAAGTAAAACATTTAAATTATTCTGCGAGTGCTTAAAATTTGAAGTACTTTAATCTAGTTAAAGGAACCAGTGCAGTGCTGGGATTAAGCCAACCCAATTAATTTACTGAAAATATATGAAAGATGTTTTTCTGTATGTAAGAACAAAAGGTGCTAAGGGGGTTAGATAGAAGATGACTGATCTTCACATGAATTAATCTGAACCTTCCCACCTTTTCACCCTCAAATGCTCACTGCACGATTTCTTCCCAACCTCATTAATTTCAAAGCGAATGCGTGTATGGTGCAGATCAACAGGGTTAGAGGAAGAACAGGGCAGGGGAAGGAGAGACAGGTTTGCAAGGTGAAAAGATTCCTATGCGCACTTTTAATACAAAGAATTTGTCTTCAGTTTTTAAAGTCTCCTGGATTTATACGTATAAATCACCTATTTTTCTACACATAGGATCTTTTAGAGTTGTGCCATGCCTTGAGTTTTTGTTTTTCTTTTTCCAAGAAGTCCATTTGTCATTGTGTATGAAGTTGGCATTTCTTTTTAAAAAGTGTCAGTCTAGACAAACCCTAATTTTCCATGATCTGTATGTCAAATTAATTTTAATTAGCTATGCTATCCTGACCCATTTTTTTCAAATTTAGCTAGAGTCATTATTTGTACAGATTTAAATAAAAATCCTCTGCTTCTTTGTCTCTGTTTTATCTTTTCTTTCTCTTTCACTTTTATTATCATTTTCTCATAAACATTTTCTCCCTGGTGTATTTTTAAAAGTTAATTCTTTCTTTTCAATCTTTTAGAATTAGAGTTGAGGTTAGGGTGTTAAACCCAAGATTTTTCTTATATATTTGAATAGGTTCTATCAATGAGTAACAAACTTCTGGGTATAATTTAGGATATTTTAGAGTCTTGAATGCATTTGTGTTTGCATGGGTTAAATCTCCAGTGCTTTGATTTTACCTTTTCAAATTTCCATCTTCAAGTTTCCCTATACTCTTTGAAAATAATTTGCTGAAAGTTTTAAGTTTTTTACTGGTTCATTTTATATGTTAATTTGTTCAAACTATGATGCCTGCTTCTTTGGTCAAATATGAATCTAGATGTTACTATAAAGGGATTTTATAGATGTTATTAACCTTGACAATAAGGTGACATTTAAGAAAGAGAATGTTGATGGATAATGTGGGTGGGCCTCGTCTAATCAGGACTTCAGAGCAAACTCAGGTTCTTCAGAGATGAAGGCATCCTACTCTAAGACTATTAGGTAGAAATCCTGCCTGAGTTACCAGGCTTCACCTCCCACCCCTGCAAATCTTATTTATTTATTAATTTATTTAATTTGTTTAACAGTACTAGGGGCAGAACTCAGGACCTCACACTTCCTGGGCAAGTAGTGCTGTAACACTGAGCTACGTTCTTTAGCCTTCCCCTACAATTTTTTTTTTTTTTTTTTTTTTTTTTCGGAACCAGGAATTGAACTCAAGGACACTCGGCCACTGAGCCACATCCCCAGCCCTATTTTGTATTTTATTTAGAGACAGGGTCTCACTGAGTTGCTTAGGGCCTTGCTAAGTTGCTGAGGCTGGCTTTGAACTTGCGATTCTCCTGACAGCCTCCCCAGTCGCTTGGATTATAGGCGTGCGCCACCACGGCCGGCCCTCCCCTACGAATTTTAAACTCAACACTGCAACATTTTCTCTGAAGTCTAACCTGAGGTTTTCTATGTCCTTTGGAAGATTTTGGATTTAGCCCTCTCAGCAACATCAATGAATTCCTTAAATCTCTCCCTCCACCCTTCCCATTCCTCTCTCTCTCTCACTGTCTCTCTCTCTCTTTCTGTTGGTTTTGTATGTCTAGAGAACCCTGATTAATGTTGATGTACATATTATAATATTCTCAAGTTATTAATTACTTAATTTAAAAATGTCATTGACCGCAGCTTGAAAACTGTAGTTCACTAATTCTAGTAAGAGGGGAAAAAGACAACCTCAGAGACAGAGGGGCTGAAAGGCACACAGACAGGTAGGAGGGACCTCTGGATGCAGCCATGGTGGAAGCAGAAGAGAGAGCCGCTTAGCCCACACAAGCCTTGAGATGACTCAATTACAGGAGGCCCAAACCCTCCAAGTCCATCTGTCTTCTCATCCAACCACACCAACTTACACAAATCTCTGGAGAAAAGAAAACCTAGAATTCACCGTGACTCATTTTATGTCATTTTAGTAAAACATGGCTCAACATAAAAATGAAATTGAACAGAAATATAATGTGAGATTCCTTTTTTAAAACTTTATTTCAAAATTATTTCAAATCTATTGATACATTGCTAGAATAGTACAAAGAAATATCCCAACTTACTTATCCTGAGTCAAATGTGTTCTATGAGCCCTTCTTACCGTAAATTCATACCTGTCCTTTATTTGAAAGCAAGTTGCAGCTCTGATGCCCTGTCACCTGAAATACTCCAGTGCTGACCAAATGATTTTTTCTCCTGACCACACTCAACTAAGTGTTCTTGGCAGAAGTAGCACAGAAATGATCCAGCTCTCTCTTCAGTAACATCATAGTGGAGATGCTTAAATTGAGTCATCTTACACTGATCTTTGATGACTTGGTAGAGACTAAGTCTCTACCAAGTCATCAGTAGGTACCATTTTCCTAGTAGGTACCATTTTCCCTTTTGTAATGAGTTTGTAATGTAATGGGAGAAATTCTAATATTCACTAGTACTTCCCTTTTACTCATCAAATCTCCAGACTTGCACCTATGTTAGCCACCAGTCTATGATAGTTGTCAATTGAAATGTAATTTTCAATTTTCATCATTCAGGTTTTAAGCATTAGTTGTCCACTTTAAGGGAGACCTTTTCCTTTCCTTTATCTATTTATATTAGTATGGACTTATGAAATCCCATTTTACTGTGTAGTTTAGAAATTGATTTTCTCTGATTTATTATTATGCAAATTACTTTAAGGCCCCCTTTAAGCTGACTCCTTTTTTGTATTGCATTTTCTTCTTATCCAGCACAACATGTCCCAGGCTCATCTTGTGTTGTCTTATCTCAGCCTTAAATCAGTCATTTTTATAAAAAGTTCTATTTTCTATTAATGGAGGATATTATTCAGAAACCAAGATCCAGGTACTCAATATGTTCATTGACTTGGCTTGCTTCAAAGTCTTCTTATAAAACAAAACTAGGAAACAAATGTATATAAACATGTGTATATTTAGCTGTATCTATATGAGTATTTGCATAAGAAGAAGTTCATATTAATATCTCTTATTTACCCACCCCTGAGGATTCTTTCTATCCTTCTCTGGCAGTGAGATATCTATTCCCTTTGTCCTCTCTCTTTTTTTTATTTGCATAATCAATGTACTATTTTGTTTAGCATCCAAAGTCCTAACCTCCCTGAGAGCCTCTGCACCTACCAGCTGTGCACCATGCACCTTACCAGCTGCCGTGGCTTCTAGCTACACAGCAAGTGCTTCTGTAATGACCTCACCTCTAGGCTGGCCTGTGGTGCTCAGAATACATTTTTTATTTACTTGATTTTCGTGGATGTTTACATGTTCTTTTCAAACTTATTACCTGTCTGAAACAGTTTAATTCAAGACTGTTCAAGTGACAGCTTCTTGAAACCTCCCAGATCCTTCAAGTGGGAATAGAGTATTTCTAACTTTTGTCTTTCCCCCTTCTCTCCTGTGCCCTCAGAGCATCATGTCTTTAGGAGAAACACCATGCACTCCTTTGGATGACTAAACACTATTTCTCTTTGAGTTTTGCTTTTTGTGAATGATACTAAAATGAGATGAGTTGGGTTTCTTTTCACCATCTAATACTGAATTGGTTTTGTGGATGATTGGGTCGTATGATGCACACCATCATTACATCATTACATCTCCCTTTCATTTTGCAATTGCCCTCACCATTCAATATGTTTTCTATGTATTTCTATGTATTCTATGTTTTCTACGCGAGTTCTGGGAGCTAGCTCATTCTGGATATGCAGGTTTACCCAGGTTTTGCCCCCATCCACCCCAACACCACATTGAGATTACATTTTTTCTTAAGGCATATAAACGTATATCTCAAGAACCCTATGCCTTTCAAAGGGCTGATCTCTTCCAGGACTGGTATTTAGTGCTTCCACCACAGATGCATGAACAGTTGTGCATATTCTCTTCCACTAAACTGTAAACTCCAAGGTCAAAACTTTTCTCTTTGATTTTTATATTTTCTGAGGACTATAAAAAAATCTCACACGTAATAAGGAAAAGATTTTTTCTAATGTGAATTTGTAATGAACTACTTTTTTCTGATATCCCAAACTGAAATTCTTTCACATCTGATTTATTGATGGATGGCTCGGATTTGTATAATAATTATTTTGAATATTATAACTTTGCCCAAGCAAACATTCACTTTAGTGAAGAATGAGACAGTATAATTCCAGAAAATTTCTTAAAGACAATGAAAATAATGAAGTTTTGCTGCATTCAGTGTATTTTTCATCCTCTATTTGGAACTGCCAAAGGCTTGAATTAATGGTAATGTGATTTTTTAAAGAAAACCATAATCAAGGAAAAAACATTATTGATTTGTGATGCTCTTTTCAAAATCTCAGAGTATTTTCACCCATTTGTTAAAGTAGAATATCATATATATAATTCTATTGGACATTCATATGTTTTCCAGGCTATGATTTGTGATTCAGAGCCTAAACTCTTTCATAATTCAGAGATATTCATTTATACTATAAAAAGTTTAAACTATAATATGTAAAATGCTACTTATTTTAATAAGTCACCATATATTAGATAACTGATTTACTACTAGGCAATATAGAAATACTTCAAATAAATAAAAAATTTGAAGAATATCCTACCTTTTCTTGTTTGAGATAGAGTATCACTATGTTGCCCAGTTTGGCAAACCTGTGATCCTTCTGCCTCAGCTTCCCAAGTGGCTAAAATTATATACTTTTGCCACCAGGCCTATCTTCTAATGCACTTCATCTCTGAAAAATAAAGGTTAATTTATGTCTGGCTTTCTTTCTACTAGTCAATAAGAAGCATTAAAAATAAACTTGAGGTTTTAAACTGAGCTCCATGTTCAGCTATCCTAACTACACTATTTTAAAGATATTTTTCCAAATAGATACCCAGTTATCTATCAGAGTTGGTTGAATAGAGTTAATATTTGGTCAGGTAATTTAATTCAAAACTAAAACTTGCTTATATCCAAATTACTAATTACATGGTTATTTTATATGTTATCCACTTAAAAACTGATATTATTTATTAGAGTTTGGCAACTGTCAAGCTGTTGTTCCCATGAATTGTTCACTTACCAAACTTGCCAGGAGAGATGGGTAAATAGACTTTCTTGAGTTACTTTTATTCCCCTCTTCTTGCTCAACTTCCTTGCATTTGTAAAACTCATTCTTGTTTAAAAGATCCTTGAACACACAAGAGAAACTGCTCATTAGCTCTTTTTAATTTCTCAATAGAAACCGCAAATTTTTTGCTAAAAGCACAAGCTTTTATGGAGTTTGTTTTGCAAATACAGAAGAAAACAAAATGCTTAAGAAAAATAAGGTGAAAACTTTGATTTTTCACAAGCAGTCACCATGAGTGGTTTCATATTTCACATATCAATTCTAAGATGTCCAAAATAGTATGAAAATTGAAAATAAAATCTTACCTTTTTTTTGGCGACTCATACATTCTTGCATTTTGACAGTTATTCAGATTTGCTCATAGGATCTTTTAAAAGAGGAGGAGTCGAACATTGTTTTCCTACTTTGGTACAACAACTCAGATTTTTGTTTACTTCTCTTACAGGACTAAGCATGTCCACAACTGGGATATTTCAGAATTAGTTCATTAAAAAAAAAAAAAACTAATAATAACCCAGAATAGATTTGGCTTACTATAAAGTATGCTGCCAATAAATACCTGTTGAATTTAAATGACCCTGAATGACCATGTATCTATGGTGTCTGTTGACCTTTTCTCAACAACTACTTTCAAGTCAGATAGAGCTGACATAATGTGTTCAATCTGTAAAACCTATTATCTTTAAAGGTTTTGTTTGCAAAATACATTATCAGTAAAAGCAAAATATGCTGTCGCAAAATACGGTGTTTACACAGAGCTTTGTAAACTATTTCACACGGTAGTGAAAAATAAAACTAATCATGTTTCATCTTCCATGATGCAAGGTACTAACAAATTTCTAGAGCTCAAAAAACTATCAAATGTGTTCCTGGGAGAAACCATAATACCTTTAAAAATTCGTGTATGTATTCACACTAGAAAATTTTGCATTTGATTGATTGTGTTGCAATCATTCCAAGTTTTCTTACAAAATGAATTTTGCATATTTTGCCAAGAAGACTCAAGTATTGGAAATTGTAAGTCCAGAATATATTGTAAGGCCGAACATTCTCAGTTATAGTTCCAAATTTTATTTCATCTAAAGGTTTTAATACAGGTGGAACTGAAAGCAGAAATTATGGACTAAGTGTAATAAAAATTGAGTTCAGTATCAATATTATGAAAAAGCCTTATTGTCCTATAGATTTTCTGCTATTGAATAAAGGAATTACTGCGAGGGAGCCCTTGCTTAGAACACAGTAGAAACTTCCATAGCTGCGAATCTTTATTCGTCAAATCTGATTCCTGTTCCTCTCATAAGTCATAGTTTACTTTCACCCCAGGAAAACTTTGAGGAATGAACCGAGCCATTATATTTAGAGTTTTGTTCCAATGTAATAGAGTTAAAAGACAAGACCAGCATAATCTAGAGAAAGTTCTATGAATGTTAACTTAAAAATGAGATTTATTTCAAATGACAAATTTTGTTTCTATGGAGTATATCATATCTAAATTTCAGAATCAGAAGAAATAAAATTTTCTAATAGAGGCTAGTGGGTATTAACTAACAAAATTCTCTAAATATTGGAATGAATTTCTATATTGTGCCCAGAATGTCAGAATATATTTATTTATATTTTCCCCTTCCAAAATGCTTCACTTTTAATTTTTCCTTGGCTTCCCACTACTTGATATTACAATGGAGAAAATAATAAACTCAGAAATATTGGTTTTGTATATGAGTGACCAAATAGAGTATTAGAAAGAACATATGACCAGGGTAAGTAGGTCTAAGTCTGATCCAAGCTCTGTCTCTCATTCATGGCATAATCTAAAACATTTCATGATACCTTTTGAGTCTTAGTTTACTTTTGACAAAGGGAAGAATCAAGAAATGTAGCCTCTGTTACCTTTTCTTGCTTTAAAATTTGATAAGACACTTCATCACTATTATTTTTGTCTCTGAGAGTCATTGATGAATTTTGCACAAAATTAAAACAGACTTTATGGTTTAAAACGTTATTGTGTTGGATATTGTTGAAAAAGAAAAGAAGGATGGAACTAAATTTCTTGGTTGTGTTCATGATCTAAAGCTTGGAGTACCTCTGAGGTCACCAGAGCAGTTATGCAGGTGAATACAACTTTCTCATTTTCCCTGTGGAAAATTGAGTGAGTGGCAGGGTTATGCCAGCCCATTCTATCTGCCCATGTTTGCTGGCTCTTCTGAATCTTCTCTTAGTACGTCACAGTTACTTTCTTGTTCTGTTACATGACACTCGATTTTTCCCTGCCTCATTCTGTGCTCTCGGTTAGGACTTAATTTCTAGGTGCTTTCCCCTAAATTTATAGAATGTTAGAAGTTTGTCTATGTTCCTACCTATGTCTTGAGTGGCAGAGGGTAGATAGAACACATTGAAACCCTTGGAGACAGTATTTGAATAACTCTGAGCTTTTACTGTGGAGAGGTCATTCAGCTTAAAAGGAGATTTTTGCATGTGTTAGCAACCTAGTTGGAATGATTGAAATGACATTTATGTTTGACTGATTTTTAGAGTCTGGCCTTAGGGACTGTTTGGAAAAGAGCATAGTTTGTGTAATTAAAATTTCTCTGTTAGGATTTCCCATGTCAGAGTGAGTAAGTTGACATTCAGTGGTAGTTATTGAGCTTAAGAGAAACAAAACGTTTGAGTCCTCACAGGATACATGTGACTGTGAGCATCGGGCTGCCAAAAAAAATTATAAACAGCATCAGACACAGACTTTGACTTGTGCAGGAAAAACTGCCAGACAGAAAGAGAATTATTTAAAATATCAGAGTTTCTGCATTGGTTCTTCTTTGCCTTAAGGGAAAGAAGCGGAAGTAAAGACATCTGGAAAGCTTTCATAAAGCGAGATTTTACTTATCTACCTCTGGGTAGATAGTTTTAATTTTCAGACTCTTTAACCGTAAGGGGAATACATTTGCTCATCACTCTATGGAGCATTGTAGGAAGGAGGGAGGGCAAGACCTATTACAATAATAGTCCAATGTGACTGCATCTTCCGCATGTTGAAATTAAAGATTCGCTCAACTGGAGAATGCAAGGGTACCTAAGAGACTTATTTATGTAGTACTGGATATTAAACCTAAGCCCTTTTGTCCATTCTGTAGTGTGAATTGGAGAACATGCTTCTTTTCTTTTCCCATCTGGATCTGTTTGCTGTGATGGATCATTGATTAATTTTAATACAAGGGAAGAATGTGCCTGTGTGTGTGTGTGTGTGTGTGTTTGTGTGTGTGTTTAAATATAACAAGATGAAGGATTGCCGTGGGACTTGCAATTAGGACATTTTTGAGAAACAGCTCCTATTTTAAACTCTTCCCTTCTGTTTTTTTTTTTTTTTACCTGAAGATGTTACTTTTTGCTGGTTTGGGAATTTGTGCTTATTTTTGTGTGAATATTCTTTGATGTATGGTAGTAATCTTTAGAAGTTTTGCAGCTGAAATATAGATTGATGTACAGAAATGTGAGTGGTGAAAACTATTGGAATAGACCAGAGATATTTTAATCACTGGTAATGAGATGAAGAGCAGGAAGGGAGAAAAAAAAAAGCATATCTTTGGTGAACAGATATGACTGTTACTAAGCAGTTTCAAATATGAGGAAGGATGTTTAGTTCCATACTTGCATACTACCTCCCATTGTTCAGGGGAGGCGTTGTTGGAAAAAAAAAAACAACTTAGACTGCATATTTAAGTAATAAATGAATTGTTAGCAAAATAGTGCTTTGAAAATGAATTATTTAGGAAGAACATAGCAAAAAAATTGAAGGGGAACTTTAATGCAAGTTGCTTGGAAATTAAAATTTTTTATAAAGTGTTCTCTAGAAACCTACAAATTTGAAAACATTTTCCCACTTCATGATCCTATTCAAACTTTCCTCTTTAACCTAGAATTCCTACTGCTCTGTAATTACATGCAAAAAGGAGAATGGAGTTTTGAACTCCTGAACCTCATAGTTTGAGTTTCTAAAATGGTCTGGGTTGTCTCGGTAGAGTGCCAGGAAATGTGGTACCATGAATAAAATTTGCTGGTTTAACCCCTGTACTATGGACCTAATTCCCTATTTTCCCCAGAAAACTTTGTCTCTCTCCTTTTGCTTATTAGTTTTCATTGGTTATCATGCATTTTGTTCATGCAGGGATAGGAGAAAATTCAAAGTTGTATTTATCTTCCAGCACACCAGAAACTTAGAAGAAATTATATCATTCAGAAGTGCTATTGATGGGTTGGCCTTAAGAATCCTGAATTTACAAAGGCCTTTCAGGTGAAGCCTGCTATTCTCAGAATGATTTGCAAATATTATTTCATTTATGCTGATTTTAATTTTCAGTAGTATGCACTTTATAAAATGAGTTATGGATCCTTTAGTATTTACATGAACTGTAGTACATTGCTGTTCATGTTCCTTGTGGAGGAATAATATTCAGATGACATGTATGTTGTCATTTGCTGTAAAAATGTATTTTTCTCTAATGTGGGAGTAGCAATAACCATTTTTTAAGCAGGTGGGAACATATAAGAATGTCTTTAGCTCCATACCTTGAGTGGTTAGCTTCTCCTGCTTCCTCACAGGTAACTCATAGATTTAGGTAGTAGGAATGGAAGACAAAGGAAAGACAGAAATAATTGTCTCTGAGAAGAAAAAAGGAAAATAGTATCTAACATTTAATGGCATTTTCAATTTCCCATTGGGAGGCCAAGAGAAAAATGGAAGCAAAAACATCTGAAAGAAAAGTATAGGAAAGTACACATGAGATCTCTTAGTTGACCACTGTGAATGACTTTTGTTTCCAAACTTCTTAAACATAACAAGAATCACTCTAAATCATTCAGGTTCTACACTGATAGGGAGAAAAGGTCATTTGCTTCTGGTTTTATATGTATAAGGCCATTTGTTTATTCTTATCTTTCCTCAAATGTAAAAGTGACTTTGACTTTGATAGGTCATTTTTGTTTCATTATAAAAAGAAGCACATGATATATAATGTTCAAAAAGGTTGCTCTTCATTTTAAGTGGCATTGTTCATTTGTTTTAAATTTTTTATTTAGTCAAAATTTTAATAATATACACTTTATTTTTTATTAGAAACTTACAAATAACTTGTAGAAAGTCTTCCATAATTGTTAGTTTATTTTGTGGCATGTCTGATTCACTGAAACACATTTTTAAAATGGAAAAGAATATTTACTTGCAATCAAATGTGAAGACCTCCTAAAGACTGCAACCAATTATGAAGATTTTCAAAATATGGTCTTATAGGAACACAGATGTGGTAAAAATAGCAGGGTGACATAGAAAAGCATATACTCTAGATAGGTCTGTTCTTTGTTAAATTGCTTTCTCCTTCATTATAAATTTTGTAGATTATGTTTTATTGAGGTCTTAGAGAGGGCAATATGTTTGGAAGAGGAGTAATCTCTTTTTCAGTCTTCTATGAAGACTTTTCTTCCTGCAGTGATTACTTTATACCACTAGGGGTCAGTCTACATGAACAGATGTCCGTGTACATACATCACTCAGGTGTCCAGTTTTAGGGCAGTATTGTTTTATTTCATGCAGTGTTTTTTTTTTTTCCCCACTGGGGGATAGAAGAGTCTCCTTGGACACTTCCATGGTAATATCCAGCATCTTGCAGCTTGAATTTTCTAGACACACTCTTGACAGGGCATTTCTCTTAGGATTTCAGTATACAGCTTAAATGCTCGTTTCCCTTAGTGGTCTCATTTCTTTTTGTCTGATATCACTTCAGAGACTTTATCTAATTTAATATGCAGAAACAGGAGAATGGCTGACAACAACAGCAATAACAACAACAGAGTCATAGATCAGGCTATTCCCAAAGCCTTTAAGAAAGTGCTGAAGATAACAATTGCTCATGGATTTGGGTATGTCTGACATGTGGGAGTTACATGGGAGAGTGATGTTATAAATATGATGCTTTAATGAGGCTGGTCTCTATCATTATCTTTTGTGTTTTCTCCCGATCCTGGAGACATTTAAGTCTGTCTTCTCCAGGCACTCTCAGTTCCTGGATAGGCACTGCATCTTACCCATCTTTATTTTTCTAGTACTTAAAACAATGGCATACAGTTAGCCCTGATTATGTTTTTTTGGATTGAACTTGATTGAACTCAGTAAATGCTAACATGTCAGAATAACTTACTGCCTGGTTACTTTTATTGATAGAAAAGGGTTACACATCAATGGAAATATTCATGTAACAGTGGACAGAAATATTATGTATGACCCACTCTACATTTCTTTTTATAATAAAAAAAGAGGATGAATGTAGTTTATAAGTGACTAGAATGATTTGGAACTCTTGTCAAACAATGAATTGCTATAAGTAAAGAAAAATGCTTTCTGATTTTTAGGCACAATTCAGAGAAAATACTCCCCTATCTTTTCTAGGAAGGGCATTCTCAGTTCAGAAACACTTCATAGTTTTCTGAATGAACATGTTTCTATTTGTTCTGCTTCATGTTAAGTTTAACACCACATTGGTCATATTAGAAAATTAGCTTAAAATCAGAGAATTCAGCTTTTGGAATTAGAAAAGAACCTATTGTTCATTTATTTCTCATCATTGTGTTTTCCAGAAATATTTTTTTACTTGTAAGTGAAAAGACATCTTTAGTTATGATATTAGACCATATATGAGCTATGTATATATTTATACAAATTACTATATATAAAATATGCTATCCTAAATTATATAGTATATCATACTGTGATCCAAGGTGAGGTTCACTCTGTGACCACTGGGAGTCATTGTTGTAGCTGTCACAGCTGCAGGGACCCCCACCCTGTCTGCACCAGCTTGCTGGGTTCTTGGGGGAAATAACACACTCTTCTCTTTCTCCTGATTACTGGCATTTATCCATTTGCCAACTGGCAGTTATTAAGTGATCACAAAGAGCTGGGTGCTGTGCTAAATTAGGAAACAGTAAAAACAATTTGCCTATGTAGCTAGCCCTGCCCCTACCCCAAATAAAGCTCTTTAAATCTCTTTTATGATATATTTATTCAGAAAAACATGTATTTCTTACTAGAGATCCTTAAGAGAGATTGCTCATCACAGTGGATGGGATGTAGCATATCCTTAATATGTGTTTGCTGAGTGGCTTTGTGCCCTTGACTTTTGTTGCTATTTCTGCTTCCCTATACTACTACCTAGTTATTGCCACCTACGCTTCATAATTCCCTTTTCATTTTTCTCTTATACTTATGCAATGGTGAAATGATTTTAGGTGAACAATTTTCTTTCATGTAAATTATTCTTCCTCCTTCATTCTGGTATAATGACTTAGAGGCCTTATTTATATCACATCAAAAAGTAGTGACATCAGCAATGGCAGCATTAATAATCTCACTGGAAGTAGGGACTAAATGTGAACAATTCATGCAAAAAGGTGTAGGATGTTTACAGCAACGGGGAAATTTGCAATTTAATTTAATATCTTTCACTAATAAATAATTTTAATATAAGGGATTATATATTTCTTACTGTCTCCCTTTTTCCATTTATAAAATCCATTTAACTGCTTCCAATACTAAGTAGAGACTAGGTATGTATGAGGTGTTGAAGGGAGTACAAAGATGAATTTTGCAGAATCTATTGTCTTGATGGGTTCACTATACAGTGTGGAAGTGTGGAAGTAGGAAATATGTTTAAAAACTAAACTCTCAGGTAGCAAATAAACAGAAGAGACCATTGGAATTTATATATATGAGAGATTCCATTTAGATCAGCTCTGAAGTAATTGCTTTCAGAGAAAGTGGATTTTGCTTTTGGCTTTGAAGTACCAAGATATTCCATTCCCTGGAATGGGGAGCAGAGGGTGTATTGGGGAAAGATGTTCAGGTGTCCCTTGGCAATAATGAGGAAACCTTATGTCTGAAGAGAAGAACATGAGGAGGCAAGTGTAGGAAAAGCTATTAAGGAGGCAGACGGTTTAGGAACTTTGAATGAATTTCTAATCATGAGTTTAGGGACCATAAGAGATTATCCATAAAATTGGGCCTTGAATGTCACTCCTTGTTTAATATTTACTATTTTTGCTAGAATAACTGGATGTTCTCTGTATGTACTGCATCTGGAGTTATTATATCTAGTAATTCTTTCATGACACTTGTTAATAGTATGTCTGAAATCTTGCCAGAGGTTCTCAACTTTCTTGCAAAAGGATTATCATCTCATCCAAAGAACTTCTGTCTTTTTGGAGGGCAATGCCTGGCACACCTAAGGTCTCAAGGTGATAGAGTTATTTGGGCACCTGATTAGTTAAAAAGAGATCAGAGAGTTCCAAGTCTTATTCTGGATTTTCAGTATTTCCCTGTACTCAATTTTAAAATTTCTCCAGAAAATTTAGGAGGCACAGATACTGAGTTTGTTTGATAAAACCCTGAGGTCCTTGAGCATAAATTCATGGCAGGAAAAGTTGGTTGTTGGATTAATTAAATTCAATTCATATCTTTAAATATTTTAATCATTATATAAGAAGAAATGTGTGTTCACAGTAGAAATATAATTCGACTCCTTTTCCACTCATTCTGTTCTTACCTTCCCTCTTCGACAATGTGTTTAAGGACTGCTAGCTCAGAAGAACAACCCTCCATTCTCATAATTGAGAATCAACCTTTATTCCCATAACTGCGTAGAGACTTTTGTTCCTGTTAATGCCAATAGATTTTTAGTCCCATTAAGGGAAATGGTTCTTTTTTTCATGAATTTTGTAGAATAAGGAGACTGGAACCTCGCAGGTAATAAAGACCAGATAAGCTGATCAAATGAAGAATACCATAAAGAAAATGATTTATGGTAATAGGTTTTTGTGTTTGTTCAAAAAGTCTCCAAAATCAATTTGTCTTTTATGAAAGTAATACTGAATGAATCATAGAAAATGTGTGTGCTTGATTTTTAGGCTTTGATTTTTATTTTATGAAATTATCACATATGCCCTGAAATCTTGCTCATCTCTAAAGGTTAATTGTTAAGGGTACACAAGGAGAGCAACCATAATTTTTAAAATGTCAACTGAAAGAGGTAATATAGTGTACAAAAATGTCTTACTTCTCATTCTATGGACTGGTAAGAGACTGTCAATTTATGTGTAACCCAGGCTTGCCATATAAACAGGGAAAATATCTTCAATAAGCATAAAATATTTAACTATAGATAATATACTATGGAAACTATATTGAGTAAGGTTAAACTTTCATATATGAGGTTCTATTAAAATTGATCAAATATGCAACTTCTTTCTATTTGGGATAAATCAAAGAGACACCTGCCGTCTTTAGAAAGACAGAAGGAACACAATTATTGGTAAGTTCAGCCTGTTGAACCAAGAGCATAGAGTGGGTATATAGGCCAATCAAATTAAACAGTTGGTTAGTAACAAATCAGAATTTTTAAAACAAAATCATTCTTTTTTTTTTTTTTTTTTTT
>JAJEJO010004376.1:166546-186062 GCA_020662805.1 Glaucomys volans
TTTTTTTTTTTTTTTTTTTTTTTTTTGTCTATTGAGCTCCCCAAGGAAAGACAGTTGAGCCTCTGCACAAAGCTGAAATGGTTCTGTGATGCAAAAGAGAGGTGGCAACTATTTAAAGCATATGCCTACTTTGGTATAGACACACATAACATTTTCATTTGCACATACATTGCTAATGTTTTACTCTGAAATCTTGTATTTCTTCACACATTTGGTTAACCATATGCCTTTGATGACAATCCAATCTCAAAACATGGCTTCTTATAGAGAATGAGAAGTATAATTAAGCTAAAATTTTAGACTAAGACTGTAATGCATTTTGATTTCTCAGGAGGTTCTAATCCAGTTTACAAAATGTTTCCAGATGTACAATCTAGTTCCAGATCAATTTTTATGTATGTATAGAAATCCTAATGCTAAATTACAAAAATATAATATTTATATTCTTTGTTGTGGAAGTTCCATTTGGAACATCATCTTGAAGTTATTAAGAGCATGGGAAGTTGTGCAGAACAATTTTAGTATTTTAATTTTGTATTTATGCTCAAAATGTATGAGCATTATCTTTGCAACTTGAGGATTTAGACATTAATCCCAGAGATTTAAGATATTCAAATTTACTCTATTTAATTTTCTTTTGTATCTTCAGAGATGGATTGCACTGTTAGGGACAGAACTAGGGAGGGAGCTGGCAACAAATTGGTAATTTTAGGTGGGGTATTTTTCTTTTTAATTATCTGATACTGAATGTTTCTTGAATTCATTTGTTTGTGTGTTTAACAGTGTTTCAGATATTATGCTAGGGATTAGGAAAATAAGAGTGAATGAAAGAATGTTGTGAAAGAGTTCACAGTCTGGTGGAATAGTCAGAGCTTAAATACATCTTTAGGGATGAATAGGATATAATAAAGTGAACTCTGTGGGGAGCAACTGTCTAGGCCAAAGGGTCAGCATTAGCAAAGATGTGAGTGTGTTAAGAGCAGAGGGAATTTCAAGCAGTTTGTATCTCCACTGAGTGGAGTTTAATAAAAATCATGGCACTAGAGAAGTCTAGGAAAGTGGTCAGCAAAATGTGCAGCAAGGGCTTTTCTTACCTGCCTGTGTGGAACTGCAAGTTTTTCTTCAAGTGGAGGCAAGTCAAGTGCCTTTGAGAGACTGGAGTGATTTGGATCAAATTGTTTACATTTATAAAGATACTAGCTTCAAATACAGCTAACCATGTCCCTACACTATAACATGGGGATGTCCCCAAGAAAAGACCTCGATGACCTTGAAGCTGCCTCAGAATCATAATTCCCTTGTTTCTCACCCCACTGCAGAGAGGGGCTCTCTATCTCCCAGAAGGAAACTCTTCCAAAAGAAATGCTATTGTCTTGGACTCCCTTCCTAAAATCTCATTAACCCAAAGAGATGGATCACTGGAGAAAAAACAGAAGGCCTCTTCCATGTCTGCCCCCACACAGACTTTTAGGTTTTTACATTTCCCCCCCCCCCAGGGCTGTTGCCTGAGAGACTTCATCTGCATAATAATCTCCATCACACTCTCCATCACCCTGCAGTTCAACATATCACTTTCTCATATCTTATTGCCACCTCTCCCAGGCGCCAGAGAAACTTTGTTTGAGGCAATTGTTTATCTCTTGGCCCCAATTATCTCCTCTAAAAATAATTTGCTCCTCTCCATTTAAAACAATTCATTTAAAAATGATTTTTTTGAGACAAGGTCTTGCTTGCTATATTGCCATGGCTGATCTTGAACTTGTGGACTTTAGTGTTTGTCTCAACTCAGCTTCTTGATTACAGGTGCATGTTACTACAATCCAACTAAAAACTTCAGCAGTGGTGCTGGGGATCAAACCCAGGGCCTTGCACATGTTAGGCAAGTGCCCCAGCACTGTGCTGCATCTTTTAACTCCCCTCTAAAAAGTTCCCACAACTCCCCCTTCTTTCTTTACTATGAAGAGAGTATTTGAGCCTCAATCATCTGGTCCTTCTTGGCCTTTCATGGTTTGTGTCACTCTGTGCAATTGCATGTGTGTGTGTGCCTTCTCTCCTGTTTATTGTAAGTTTGTTTCAGCAGACTCAATTACTGAACTTTCACAGGGTGCAGAGGAAATTTCTCTTGCCCTAACACAATGTAAGAGATTCTAAGTTGATATTTAGGAATGATGGAGGTTAATTAACAATTATAAGAAGGAGACAACTTAAAAGTTGATCACAGCACATTACTGAAATATCCATGTTTTGCAATAAGGAATTTCTATTAGTTTCTCATCTGAGGCCTTGGTCCTCTCCAGTTGTAGGTTGATATGGACATTTTTTCCTCTCCAATTTGCACCCATCTCATGTATTCTAATAATCTTGTCCCCTGGGCCACCATGGAGATAAATTCTGTTATTCTATATTTAGAGTAATTTAGATATCATCCTCCTTCGTCACTTATATAATTAATAACCAGGGATTTCTCTTTTGCACCATAAAACTTAATTACTGAGGTAACTGCAATCTTTACCAGACTATTCAATATTCAGGCCCCAGTCAGGGTATTGGACCCAAATTAAGGACTTGTTCATATGTATAGACTTTTCCAGGAAGCCAGGTACCTGTAATCCCAGAGACTTGGGAGGCTGAGGAAGAAGGATCACAAATTCAAAGCCAGCCTCAGCAATTTAGTGAGTCCCTAAGCAATTGAGCAAGATCTTGTCTCAAAATATAAACAGGGTTGGGGATATTGCTCAGTTGTTTAAGTGCCCCTGGATTCAATTCTTGGTATATAAAAAAAAAGTCTACAGCCCAAGGCTAACAGAAGCATTAATGGCCTTTATCAAAGGTAAACACCATGGGACTTACCTGTGGGAATACTCCAGCCAAGTCTGTTGTCCCACGAGGCAGCTTGGGATGGAAGGTGGAGGTGAACCTGAAGGACAGTTAGAGGAAGGATTAAAACTCAAAGGCTGTTGGACTCAGTCAACAGCCTTGACACTTTTTCAATACCTAGATTTTGGTCAATGTTCATACCCAGAAAACTATCTAAGCCCCTAGGCTCGCACACCAAAATGGTTTTCCTGCTATCAGGTCCCCTCCTGCATTGGGGAGTTCTCTCCTCTCTTCTTACTTAAATAAGTCCTATTCCTTTTACTCTTGCCTTCCATTACAGTCTGTGGATTTTATTCTTCAAATTTGTGAGTGAAGAACCCAGAATGCAATTGGTAAGGGCTGTAGCCTTCACAAACCCCATCTGCCAACAGAAGTGATGAATCTAATTTCATTTTAAACTCTGGTTTCACATGAACATAACTATTTGGTCAATCTCATTCCTTAGTACCTCCCTTTGTGTCATCTCTTCCCTCCCCCTGATCCACTTTACTCTAGTGCTCTTTTCTTATTGTTCTTGTGATTATTATTTCAATTAGTGCATTATAATTATATATATGCAGGATTCATTGTGGTACCCTCCTACATGAACATAGCATAAATTGGCAGAATTTATTCCCCTAGAACTTCCTATTCTTACCAAAGATTATATTAAGTGGAAAATAAGGTGTTTTGTAATAGAAGACCTGTCCTTTGCCAGAGCAAACACTACAAATGGTAGGACCAATCCTCTTCATTTATCTAACAGTAAGCTTATATAAGAAGAGTTTATAAGACTTTCCTAATGTCAGTGTCCAAAGGTAGAACACTATATCAGCCTTATTCTAAAGAGCTACAAGTATTGTTTTGTTCATAGATATCAACATTTTGTCTGAAAATACACATTCTTTCTGTTACTGAAAGCTTGGTTGTTGTCCTCATACCAATCAAGTAATGATGAGAAGATTTTGAGAAAAAGGAAAAGGAAGTTTTATTGCTTTGCTACCAAGGAGAAACACAGGGGACTCGACCCAGAGTCTGTGATTCTGCCCATGAGGGGGAGCCTTTTTTTTTTTTTTAAGAGGTGATTTGAAGGCGACATTCCATGTGTTCTCTGTCTAGACATGTAATTCACTTGTCAATTTGGGAAATAGTTATTTCTTAGATCTTCTGGTGCCATCCCCAAAGTCTGAATTATTTCCTTCCTCTGGTGGGTCCACCCTCAAGGACAGATAGCTCTGCCTAGGTAGGCAAGAGGGGTAATCCATTTTCCGCCTGATTAGAGAGGGGACGATTAGGGAAGGGGAGAGACTAGTGAGGAGAATGGAGAGGGGAAGAGAAAGAAACATGTCTGTTTTAAAAATAAATCACAGTGGTAAAGCAGCAAGGGCTATATTCAAAACATGCGGTGGACCACTGTTACCCTTCTGACATTAGTGTTTTAAATAGAAGGATTAAGTATTATAATATATCAAGAAAAAATAACATAATTAGTTACAATTGTTATAGTTTTAAATTTACCTTTCAGTTTTTCCATTTTGTTTCTATTATATTTTTAAATTATTTTCTTATTATTATTTACTTTGTTAAGTGCACCTAAAATATAAATATGCTATATTTTATTTGAAATAATAGCCAAGGTTTCAGAAAAAAAATGAACAAAGTGGTTTTTTTGATCTTTATTGATCCATTTAGACTTTGCTTGAGCTAGCAAACCAAAGATTAAAAAAAGCACACTCTGCATTATTCCTCCCCCTCTGTGTCCCCCCACCTTCCAGTGCAGCACACATTTTCTTTGGTCTTATCTATGCAAATTGACCACCTGGCCTCTCATGCAAATTAGTCATGTTTTTTAAAAGGATAAGAATGAAGGGAATGTAATATTCTTTAGTGCCAAAGCCAACTGACTTTTCTAGAACATTTTAAAATGACAAATTCAATTCCCATGGTTTAGTCTTAAATGTTGCCTTAATAAAATCCCAAGTTGTAAGATAATATTGTCAAGCAGCAACAGGAATCCATAGGATGTCGGGCCTAAACTCCAGATAAATATCTTCTTTTACCAAAGGATTTTATGAAAACTAAATGAGACAGGATATTTGAAAAGGTTTGCTAAATAAAAGAATTATACAAATATGAAGTATTATTATCACTCATTATATTTATGAATGTTAACTTCCACTTAAAATCTGTTTCTTGTTCTATTTGGCATTTGTTTGGATACATATGTAGTTACTTTGGCTTAATACATTCCCTTCCCCTAAAATGAAACTCATAATGGATTCTTATTAAAATGATATAAATGTCAGTGTAAGATTCAGAGGGGGGAAATTAGTTCTAATAACTGTAGTACAGCTTAGCACTCAATCAATTTACATATCTTGAGTTAATTTCTCTTAAATACACTGTCATTACAAGTTCCATGTGAGTCTGAGTGATGTATATTAGAATTTTACTAAAGTAGTAGAGTTATTTCTTGAATACATCATAGATCAGTTTCTCATTTCATCAAGACTCTACTGTTTTCTGGTCTTTCTAACAATATGTCGTTGAGAATGCTAAGCTAATCTAGCCAAGGTCTGGGTGAAATACATCTCTCTTAGGCAACGGGCTTTTTTGGTGTGAGTGTGGTCCATTAAAGGTGAAAACATAAGATCAGGGAAAAATAGCTATATACCAATATTCATTATATAATTGCTGCCAGGGATGTATTTGTCAAGAGAATTTGATTTATCAAATGTGGTGAATCACCGTATTTTCAAGCTTGCTTCTAAGAGGAGGAAGGCATACTAAAAAACAAAAATGAAAACTCTTTTTAGACCTGAAACCACCACTGATTGACTTCAAAGGGTGAGATATATTACAGAAAGTTGTGAGAGATCTACTTTTTTCATATCATGGAGATAGTGGTTAGTAATGAAGGAGTATCTTCAGGTGTCTGCAGAAGAACTATGATGTGTGTCAAGGAAGATTCTGGAGCTGATATCTGAGTGGTCAGGTTTTAGGAAGTTTAGACAAAAAAAAGGTTGTGTGCTTGAGAAAAGGGAAATAAAACATCTCCTATTCAGAATTCTTTTAGGGCACAGGAAATTGATTCTTTCCTATATTCTGGGAAAGTATATTTGCTTTTGCAAATGACGAAAAAGCCAATGATTATTTCTTAATTTGTGTGCACAGTATTTTTATGGTTGTTTTAAAGATTATTAAGTAAAAATAGTGACAATGGCTAACATATGTGAGTGTTTTCTATATTTCAGGCAATGTTCTAAGTGCCTTATGTTAATTAACTCATCTATAACTCATGGCAAGGACATAATGAGACTACTGAGGTATGGGGAACTTTGGTAACTTGTTAGAAATATAGGAAGCAAAATTCAGACCCAAGTCAGTCTGACTATGAGGCTCATTCTCTCAACTACTACCCCAAAGCTTCTAGTTGACACATAGTGACAGATTGTGACATTCAGAATTATGCCCAGACCTAGTGAAAGAACAAGGTCTGAACTAAGCTCCCAGCAGCAACAACCCTGGCTTCATCTACAAAGGGTTGCCTTCTATTCCTTTCTGTTACAAGGATGCGTGTGTTAGGCAGTGTGGCGATGCAAAGATGAATCAGATGGCAGAGGAATGTATAGATAGAGGAGAGATATTGTAAATGACTATAATGAGGGCAGGAAATGATAAGAGATTCAAAAGAGATACAGAAAAAGAGATGAGAAGAAAACATGTTTCCCTTTAAGGAGTCTGAAGATTGTTTTCTTTTCTCCATGTCTGAATGGCAAAATCAAAATCATAGATGCTACAACATAGTTTTTAAGATTAGTAGGGAATCTGTATCCAACATTGGGGTTTCATGGATAATGGTTCCTTGGAACATGTTCACATTATCTCTGTATTTTCATTTGGGATATCCTTTCTCCTTTATTATCTACACACCTGACTGTCATGCCACGTCAGAACTGTGGACATGGGTAGTTAGACAGAAGGTTAAATATTTCTGCTTAAGTAAATGTTTTTCTGATAGAAGCCAGATAATTTTTAAGCTCTGATTATAGTTATTGTTTAATAAACTCTAAATATTAAATAATATGCCATATTTGGTGGATGACTGTATAGTCTTTTTGTTTTTATTTATCCCTTTCCTACTCTCTCCTCCTCTTTCCTCTCTCCCTCCCTCCCTTCTTTTCTTCCTTCTCTCCTTTCTTTCCTTCTTCCCTCTTTTCTTCCCTTGTTTCCTCTCTTGATTCCTTCTTCTCCTTCTCCCTCTCTCCCATATTCCTCTTTTTATTTTTTTGTAAGAAGTTCAACAATCCAATAGACCTATCAATCATCTGATTAGGGATTACAGGATCATGGAACTTCTGACTTCATGAAAAAATATTCATTAATAGGTGAAACTTAGTTTTAACTTGCAGAGCCTATTGTAAACATATATAATAACATTGGTTAACATAAAATTTACACTTAAAATTTTTGCATCATATTGAGAAATGTTGATATGTAACTGGAACTCTTAATGATAATGTTATGGTAAACAGAACTTCAGAAATTTATGACACCAGACTTAAAAATTCTAAAACTTAAACACACACATTCATATAACATACCTTCAGTAGAGGTACCAAAATAATTTTTTTACAATGTCAGAGTTTAATTAACATAATTAATACAAGCATTTTCATAAGAGTGAACATGAGAACAGTTTCTTTTATGATCCAAAATATTCTGTAAATAATATTTGAGAAATATTTTTCATTATTATTTAGTATTAACAATAGACATTAAGGGTTTGAATCTTTACCCTATGTTGTTTTGAGTGTGAGCTTTAAATGAAACCAAATATATTAACCATAATAAATTTTTAAATAAATATCTCTAATAATATTACATTCATAAATGTTGGTTCTGATGGAAAAAATTAGATTTAATATTTATGAGAAAGCAGGCCTCAAAACAGCTGTTCTCAAGTTCTTGTCCCCTTTGGGCCTTTGCACTCAGATGTCCTAGAGGGTATATTTCTACTATCCAGTCCTAACGAATGAAGTATATTTCAAACTGGCAGCAGTTGTGGAAAAGATTTTGATCACAAAAGTTTTATAAGTGACTTAATGGATAATCCTAAAGCATAACAGTCTTTACTCACATTCTATTCAGACATATTCCTAACCTTGGAACAGGCATAGTCATAGAAAAATTTAAATGATCACATGTTTGTACACAGTATGAACATCGGTAGCACTCAGGAAGTTCAGTTTAACCACTATGGGACTCCATCCTGCTCATAGTATTTCCAGTTCTAATATTTCTGCCATTTTGTGAATGATTCATAATAGATACACATTTTGTATCTGTCATTTGACAAACAGTAGACTAAGAGTTACTTTAATGATAACTTCTCCAAGAAGAAGGACCAACATGCACTGTTTATCTCAACTCTGTCTTCCTGAACCATTAGGATGTCCCTTAGAAAGTGGAATGGTTTCTCCTTAAGTTTCTGTCTTGATGTCTCTCCTCAGTTTGAAAAATTAAGGTGGATGCAGAAAGATATGTTAGTGATTGTGCAGCCACCCGCTTTTGTTACAGTTTGTAAATGAAGTGTCTGTCCCCTGAAGATTCACATATTGAAGGTATGGTCCCCAGTGCAGCAATATTCAGAGGCAGGGCTTTTGGAAAGTGATTAGATCGTGAGGGTGTGGCCTTGGGAACTACATCCCATTCTTACTGTTTCTCCCTCTCTCTCTCTCTCTCTCTGCTTCCTGGCTGTCATAAATTGACAGCTTTCCTCCACCATTCCTATTCACCATGATGCTCTGCCTCACCTCATGCCCAAAGCAATAAAGCCAGCTGATCATGGACTGCAACCTCTGAAACTATGAGCCAAAATAAATATTTCCTTCTCTAAATTGTTTTTGTCAGGTATTTTGGTGCCAGTGATGAAAAACTGACTAACATAATCCTATCCTACAAAGAAGTCAAGGGAATTTTCTCATTCTTATCAATCCTGGCCAGTAAATCCAGGTTGACCTGAATGCCTTTCTGGTTTGAGATGGTGATTCTTTAAACACTGCTGCATAAGAGTTCTGAAAGAAAATGATCATTAATTTTCTTCCCCTACCAATTTTTCCTGGGATCTACTGTTCTAGTCTAGAAGCCAGGGTTATGGTTCACACTGCATCTCTACAAAGTCAATGTGTCCATTGCAGTGTCTATAGCCTTATCATTTTCCAATCATACCTTTCTCAAACCCCACTTGTCCAAAAGAATCAGGTGCAAGAGAGACAAGGACATTTCTAACAACTCTCAAATACCTACACGTTCCCCAGTTTTGCCCATATGGGCTACTTTAGGAAGTCTCAAAAGTAGTATAATACCAAAGGCTCATTATTTGTATGGTCTAGACTATGTCAAATTAGTAAGAGATCCAGGCAGCTGCACCCAAATCTAAACTTGATTCAAGTTTTGAATCTCCTTAGTCCCATTTTGACTGGATAACTACCGAAATGGAATGGCAATGAAAGCAGGTGTTGGAGAAATAAAGTAGCATCAAGGTCAGGAATTGTCAGAAGGGAATGCCAGGTCCACAAAAGAGGTCAAACCACACCATGCTTTTGTCTTCATTATTTCTCAGGAAGTGGCTCAGAGACAATTATTCATTTCTAAGACAGCCACATCCAGTGACAAGCCACCTTTCTAAGTGTTAGACCTGGAAAGGATAAGAAAGTTACAGATGGCAATGGCTTTTAGTTGATTTTGGGGAATATAATTCCCAAGCTAATTAATAATCAGATACTTGGGGAATAGCAGGGAGTATGGAAAGTCTTTTGACTGTTTTGACTCTCAGTTGTTGAGTGGTACTAGGTGCGGTGGCATGAGCCTGTTGTCTCAGTGACTCCGGAGGCTGAAGCAGGAAGATGGCAAGTTTGAGGTCAGCCTGAGCAACTTGGCAAGGCCTTAAGCAACTTAGTGAGATCCTGTCTGAAAATAAAAATAAAAATAAAATAAAATAACATAAAATACTTTAGGATGTAGCTTAGTGGTAAAGCACCCCTAGGTTCAATCAATCCCCAGTTTAAAAAAAAAATTGTTGAGTGGTTTTTGCAGTAAAGATATACCACTGCCCATCCTCAGATGGTCTTAATAGAGAGGTGTGGCCTTAGACTTTGGTCTCTAAGAGGTAATCTCCAAGTCCTTGGAATAGCATACCTAATAATAGTATTTTTTTATCTGGGAGCTTTAAGCCACCATGTGATTTAAGGTGGGGGCTCTGGGTCATACAGCATCAATCAATCTCTCCTGAGGGACTGGAGACTAAAGTCAGCTTGTGAGTGACCAACCCCATTTATGTGGTCAAGTCCCAATAAAGACTCTGAACATGAGCTTCTCTGGTCAACAGTACACCATGCACCTTATAACATCAGTCCTAGGAAAATACACTGTGAATCTATGGTGAAAAGACAACCAGAGGGAAGCTCTATGACTGAAGCTTTCTTGGATTTTTGAATATATATTGTTTCCCTGTACTAACCCAAGTATAGAAGTTTTCAGTGAATTCTGTGAGTTCTAGTAAATAACTGAAAGTGAATGTTGTCTTGGGATAATTGAAACTGCAGTTGGTGGCAGAGTGAGGGCAGTTTGTCTATCCCTTCATATGGCAATGATTCAGGCCAGAGTAGACCATCATAACCAGTATGTAACCTAAAAATGTGTCAACCGTGGAGAAGAAACACTGATAATTCTGAGATGGAGTCGAATGGAAAATGTAGTCGGTTTGCAGAAGTGTGTAGGGACAAAATCCTGTACAATATGACCTTCTTCAATATAAGAATCCATTTTTAGTGGGAGTTAGAAATATTGCGTGTAGAAGTATCTTTTGAATAAAAGATAGAGAGTCCTTTCATCTGTGTCAAATCCATCATGGTGGATGTGTATTTATGACATTGAAGGATCATGGATCCAGGCAGAAATTCTGACAGTCCTGAGGTGCATCTTGATTAGCAGTCCGATTGCTGTCAGTCATGCTGAAGAATGGGCCTTAGTCATGGGCATCTGTTTGAGTGACCCTCACAGTTTTGTAAGTAGCTACTGTTTCTTTTCCTCCCAATTTGTAGCCTTAAAGAGGAGTGTCTTTAACACGTAGTCTCCAGTTCTTCAAATAGCTCACAGACAATAATAGAGTCAGTAGAAATAGAAACATCAAGATTCATCAAGGGATGGGTTGGCTAGAGTTATGAGAATGGTCTTGAGTGAATAATCATGTACATTTTAAAATTTTGTTTAGCTCATACTGAGGTTGAATAGCTTAAGCAGCCCAGTAGATATCATTGGATTCAGCTTTGCTGAAAAAGATCCATCAATGAATCAGCAGTAGGCACAGCATCTTCTATGAATAAGAGGCCTACTGAGTTAGTGACTTTACTGCAAGAAGTGGAGTGAAGGATAAATTTCTTCCACTGGGAGAAATTGCCACTTTTTAATGTGAAGCTGAAATACCACTGAAGCTAAGTATATTTCCTGAACATTTCATTTCTACTTGATGGGTACTCATTGGTCCCATCTGACCTTCCTAATTATTGAGTACAAGTTGACTTGCTTCAGAATGGAAATATCAGACCAGAGAAGCATAAAGCATCCCTGGGTTGGGCATTAATATTTCTAATTTATGCATTCATTTTTTTTTTTTTTTGCAATGGTTCAATGGCAAAGTGAGGGTTGCATTTTGAAGGGAAGATATCTTGCAGTTGTATCAAGGAGGCAATGAGTTCAGAATCACAAGATGCTTCTCTGGGTGGAGGTTGCTTTCCTTTGCCATAGTGTCTAATCAACAAAATAAGTAGTCACAGGACTCATAACTTGAAAAGGACAATAGTATTTTTGGGGCTACAAAGGGAGAAATTATTCCATAGTTCACTGGACAGATTCTAGTACAACTCTTTGGTAAGAGCTCCACCCAAAAAATATTGACTTGTGGACCAAGTGGTATAAAAAATTAAGTAGAAAGCTTAAATGAGATAATGCTTTTTCAATATCCAAAACTTTAATAATGTGTCTGTCTTCCTTTTTGGTCATGAGCCAGTTCAGAAATGGAACAATATTTCTTTGTTTTCTGGAGGCATTGAGCCTTGTGAGTCCATATAAATAGCCTCAGAAAGTACACCTGCATACTTCTGTCAGGATTTATCAACTGCTGCTATTGAAGAGGTATGAAATACTGCATTGAGTGTCACTGAGACTGTGAATTCTAATATGCCAACCAAAAAGACATCATCTATATGTTGAAAACGTTGGACATTAGCAGGTAGAGGCACAAATGCTAATTCTGATCCACTCACTCACAGAAAGTTTCAGGGGAGTTTTCCCCCTTCATTTCTCTACTTGTGATTCTACCTTGAATAGGAGAAGTCCTTTTTAGCACTTAATAGGTGGAGAAGTATAAATGCAGAACACATCAATCCTACCATACCTTCTAACACAGACCATCAATGACAGGTGGTTGAGTTTACCCAAAAGGCTGCACCTACAAAGTCTCATTAGTTTTTCTCCCTCCTGTCCACAGAGCAGCAATTAAATTTGGCCATTTTCTTTGCCTGCAGGAATGGTAGGATGATGAGTTAGTTGTGTGCCTATCTCCTATAGAGCCATAAAAATTTGAGTCTCTCTTGTCCTTGAAATTTTTAATTTATTTTGACAGAAACATATAGATTTGGGTAGGTTTTGAGTATAGGGAGACATCATCCTGCCCCTAATGAACATTCTCCAAAAAGCAACCATGGTTAGTTTAAAGGGGAGGGGAGATGGACCCATACTGATAGGCATGGCACATTTAGTTTTGATTTCAGGTGGGGTTGAAATTGATCGCAGTTGAGCATATGGTTTAACTGAAAAATCTTTAATATTTTGGCTGACTCCATGTCTGTATTAGATGGCAATTTCATCATTGCTGACGTATCTATTTCACCCTTGAGAACTCCTTGACTCATAGCTACAGACACATTACCTTTCAGCTGGGGTTGTGATACCTGCAGCTCCAAAGTCCTGAAAACATCCTTTACAGTCTCCCATCTGCAGGAGAGTGACCAATAACCACCTCAGTACTGGGGTAACTTGATTCAGTTCTCAATAGTCCCTCAGTCTCTAAACCTACACAAATAGAAAGGACAGTAGGGAACACTTAGCAGAAGCTATAAGCTTCACATTCACCCTGTGCACCTTCTCTCCTTCCCCACAAAGTCTGTGGGGATTATTTACATCATGCCTGAAGAACATTGTGCATAGGGAGACTGGATTATTCATAGTGGTCTGCAAACAAACATGACCAACTTTTGCTTTGTAGGAAAGCCTTATCTTTTATATACTAAGAAGAAAAAAAGCCTGACTTATTTTCTAAAGAAAGACTATCTTTTTGGGCTGTTCTCTATGCAAACATACTTGAAAAATTATGTTGGAATAAAAGTTCAGTAAATGCCTTTGCAAAATGTGCCTCAATATAAGATTTATAGAAGAACTGTCTTCTAACAACCATTTCTTAAAATTAATGATCTTTTCTCTTTCTGTTCTTACCACAGTACTACTCAATTTATTTTTAGTCAATAAAAATATGAATTACAATAGAACTGTTAAGGAAGAAATAAAACACAAATGAGAGGATTGGCAAGGATAGGTAACTGGGTGGGTAGGTGGGGCCAGCCCCTTGCAAGCCTTGGCTGCTGTGCTAAGGAATTTACATTTAATCTCTAGGGTCAAGAGAAGACTTTGCAGATTAGATTCATGGGAAAAAGTGTAGTATGATCAATCTACATATGTTTAAAATAAACATGTCAGGGTAGAAGAGATTTGTTTAAAGAGATAGTTAAGAGGTGAATATGCCAGTGGCTTGGGGAGGCTGAGGCAGAAGGATTGTGAGTTCAAAGTCAGACTCAGCAAAAGCGAGACACTAAGCAATCAGTGAGACCCTGTCTCTAAATAAAATACAAAATAGGGCTGGGGATGTGGCTCAGTGGTCAAGGGCCCTGAGTTCAATCCCTGGTAAGCACCCCCCCTCTGAAAAAAAAAAAAAAAAAGGTGAATATGATTATGCTTATGCACTATACTAGAGGACATGGTCAAGGTGATAGTAGTGGAATGTGTTAGATACTTGGGAGATAGAGTTTTGAAACTGGAAAATTGTATGTATGAGAAGACAAGGAAATAAATCAATAATGACAACCCTGTTTAAAACATATTCACTGAAAACTGGTCAACCAATTTATTTAGATTATGTCACTTAGGTGATGGCAAAGGCTTATTCATAAAACATCTAAGAATAAACTTGTTAAATACTATAAGGTAAAGGATGGACTTGAATTGATTTTATGACCTTCCACTCTCCCATTCCATTTTATACAGTCATAAAGATTATACAGACTATCCAAAACTTTTCACTATACCCAGCGTTACACATGTTTAAGATAGTCCACAAAGTGGCATTAGTCTTTGGACATTTTTTCCTGCTTTAACTTTTACACTTAAATCAACTGAAAGCAGAATAAAGCTATTTGCTCCAAATTTTAATATTTTAAAAACAGACCAAATACTGAATCACCAAAAAACATAGCTTTTATAAAACAAAATTGAAATCAACCATCTCCTCTGTCAAATAATCTGAAAAATACAGCTTTTATAAACAATTTTGAAATCCAGTATCTTTATTTCTATTGCCTGAAACTATTGATACTACGGTTATAATTTTAGTGCAGTGGGTAAGAAGAAAAAACTTCTTATGTAATCAGTGACTTCATGCAGAGATTAAAAATACAAAGAATCCTTGCAAATAATTAAATGTCCTAATTCTGGAGAGTCCTTGATTAATACATTGGAAGCAAAGCACCTCCAGAGTCTTGGAATGTGGCACTGTGATAACACCACAGCTGATTTTTCATTGTTCTAGCTGAAGATTAATTATCTCCCTTCCTTCTATAATATCCGTTTAGTGCCTTATAAATTGGATCCAGCTATTAGCACTATTCATTTATTTCCTGTGAAGATGGTCTAAGCTTTATCTCCTTGAGTGTTAGATTTAGTATTACTTTTCATTTCCTTCTTAGCTAAATACATGTTCTTCTAAAGAGCTTTATTCTACTGTCTTTCTCTCACAGCACCCACCTACTACCCTGAAGAGACACATGCACAATACGCACACTTATACACTAATACAAAGCTCTTTTCCTTCTTTTTATGGTTCCTTTGTGATACATTTATTGTATTTGTCAAAGCTGGAAAAATAAAGCCTCACAAAGTGGGAAAAGGATTAATCAAAACCTCTATAATTGTGCAAGTATATATGATTTCTCAATAACAAACTGATGGGGGAAAGAAATAAGTTGAAATTTAGTGGCTATCCATCTTCCAAGTATAGGCAGGCATAGGGTACCCGGTTGGCTAGATACAGTGTTTTATGTAGTGCATTTTTTTTTCCTACTTCCATGTTTTGAAGTCTTGGAATTAGGCTGGTATGATAGGGCTAGGAGCAATCTAGTCAGCCAAATGCCTCCTACAGTTCTAGGACATTTCCCTTAATTGGTGTGCACACCATATGGGAACTGGGGCAGGGAGTAGCTTTCAGGTTGGCAAGAATGAGTCAGGGTCTCAGGATTATGGCCAAAGAACTGCAGCTGTCTTCAAGGTAGCTCTGAGCCCAGAGGGACTACTCAAAGTACTGGAAAGAAAGTGATCAGGGCAAGGGAAGATACTGGATTTTCTAGTAATATCATTTATGGCCTCAATCAAAATGAGTGTTTATTCACTAGTTGCATAGTGGAATATTTTCTGAGTTTAAAATATAATAATAAAAATATTATAATAAACAAATAAAATATAAAGTTCCTCCATTCTTCTTTCACCCCCCACCCCCCAACCCAATTATATATCATCATCCACTTATCAGTGAAAACATTCAGCCTTTGTTTTTTTGGAATTGGCTTATTTCACTTAGCATAATATTCTCCAATTCCATGGGAGGGGGTAGGGGTATGAAAAAATATGGAATGAGACAGACATCATTACCCTATGTACATGTATGATACATTAATGGTATGAATGTACAGCATGCACAACCATAGAAATGGGAAAAGTTGTACCCCATCTGTGTACAATGAATCAAAGTGAAGTCTATAAAAATTTAAAAAATTAAAAAATTAAAAAATAAAATAAGGCAATAAAATAAAATAGTGTAAGAGATCACAAAAGAAATGAAATAAATGAAACAGACTGTACAAGGTTAAAGTCTTTTTTAAGTTTCTGGTGCTATCCAATCTCTTTTGACTTCACCAAGTTTCCTGTGACATATGAATTTCATGGTAGTGTGGCCTGGAAGTCAGACAAGGTGGGTTTAAGTAAATTGGCTCTAATATTATTAGCTGTGTTATTTAGATAAATCACTAAACCTTCCTGTACTTTTATTACTTCATCTATAAAATAACATTTTGTGAGGATTTATGAGTTAAAGTATTTAGAACTGCATGCACCCAACTCATAGTATAGTTTTAATGAATATTAACTATTTTGTTTTTATTATTAACAATAAATTAACAGTGCCAATGTTAATATGTAAGATTTTCTAATCATTAATTCTTCATAAAGAACCTGCAGTCACCATCATTGAGAGGACCAACAAGACCAAGGAAATAAAAAGTACTTCATAAGTTGGTGATTATTTTTTCCAGTATTAGAAATTCTAAAACTTCTTTAAGAAACTATGGGAATTCTAATATATTTGCTCATATCCTTATTGTTCTAAAGACCCTGCATGCTGGGTCCTTCTCCTACTAATGGCTGATTGTCCTGAAGATTGCTGCTGCCAATATTGTTTGCAGGTTCCTCATCAAAATAGTCTATCAATTTTCTTTCCTTGTTTTCTTCATACTCATTGGCAGAGAAATACAAACTTTACGGATTATTTCTTACTCAGTTGCATGTTTTTGTTTTCTTTGAGTCCTCTCTCTTATTAGGCAGCTAGAAACATCGAGGTCTTATAGGACAGGAGTATTGTCTATTTTTTTTTTTTTTTTTTTTAGTGTTATTCTCTTGTGAGGCTGCTATTTAATTTAAAGAATAAATTGCATTCTGTGAAATGCTTCAAGGCAAGTTTGCCCAGATAACCCAGGTTTGTACATTTTATTCTTTAAAGATATGCCTTTAGTTACTGTCCTTTTGGAGTGGAAATATATTCCATGTTTTTAGTATATAGAGTGGTTCATCTCAGCATTTTCAGTTCCAGACCATGGAAATGGAGTTAGAGAAAACACATACTCAGAATTTCTTGTACTTCTTTCTTTTGCTAAGCCTTCTTTAAATTTTGGAGGCCAAGGTGAAGGCTGATGTTGTTATGCTTATAAATTTTATTCTTATATTTACCATTTGGAACAATTTATTAAAGAGAAGAAGAATTTTTTAAAAAATATTTTAAATAACAAGTTAGAAAATTTAGGAAACTGATATGAGAATTTAGGAAGATTTTTATCTATAACATGGATCTTTTCATTGCCTGGCCCAGGAGAAAATATGGTGTGAGGGGGACAGTCTTTTGAAGTTTCAACAAAATTTTACAATCGGTACGTGACCTAGGATTTCAACATTCTAGAGGCAATTTTCTTTCTCGGGATGTCACTGCAATCCTCTGCAATTTATTTTTGTATCTACCCCCTTACTGAAGTGTTATTGATAACTCATTGAGATTCTAGGTGTCAAATAAAAACCTGCTAAAAGACTGAAAATAAGATTTTTGACGACTTTGTGAGTCATTGCATCTGTTTCCCTTTTTATATAATACATTATTTTTATTCATATTATATAATGTATCTTTGAATTAAAGTAGTTACATGAACTACTTTAGGAAGTGCATGAACTTAGTTAAATCCCCACTTATTACACTGAGTATCAGATTTTTTTTTTATTATTAAACTTCTATGTCTCCACTTGAGAATTGTATATTGATGGAACATATTTCAGGATGCTATTTGCATTTAAATAAGGTTTGGAGTATGTGAAATGGAAGGAGAGTTCTTCAAATAAAAATGCATTCACTGGGAAAAAAAGAAGATCTTGCTAGTTTCTAAAATTTAGAAAATAATTGTCAAAAATTATTTCTTTATTACCAAAGAGACTGTTTAACAAGCTTATATAATAATGAGAATAAAGAATTCTGCCATTTCAGTTTGTTAACCAAATTATGAGTAAATGAGGCAGTGTTTTGTTTTGAGAATGGAAATAGTCTGATAACAGAGTTTGAAGAAGTCTTCATATCTTCATATTATAGCACATCAATTCAAACTTTAACAAATCAGATTAATGATAATGTAATTAACTTTCAGTGAGAGAAAATTTGCATATAGTGCTGAAATTCTAACTTTAACTAAACAAATAGAGCTGTAGTAGTTGCTGAGTGTAAGAACATTTCCTTAATTGATGTAAAGCAGGAAATTAAATTAACTGTCCAGATTCTATTTTTAAGACTATATAAACATTGACCTATAAATGATTGGTTTTATCAACTTTTTGTCACCAATTGATACAGAAAACCTAATAACTAATTCATTAACAGTGAAATGAGAATTGAACAAATGGATCTTAATGACTATAAATATAAAAAATTTGCATTAGGGAAGATTCATTTAGCATTCGTCAGGCAGAAATATATCTCAAGAAGCTGTAATACTGAAGTGGGCAAAGAAGTCACAAGACAAAAAAATAAAAATAAAAAATATTAAAAAAAGCAAGCCTGGGGGAAAAAATTATAAACTTTGCCACAGAATTATTAACTTCCTGGTCTTCAATTTCAGCAATAGGGGAGTATCACATTACTTTCTTGTTAGTAGAGGTTGGTAATATAAAACACTGACCCAGATTTTTATTCTATAAGACTCTGTGGGAGAATTATGCTCTGCTGGTAAAAATCAATCTGTGGAAGCATGACCACAATTATTAGATCCTTTTCTCTGAGTTAAATTAGTTCCCTGGTTGTTTAAATAGGAAAAAATTCTTTGAAACTGTTCAATAGCAAAGTGGATGAAGAAAAGTCCTCTTACAGGGATGATGTCGCCTTCCTTCAAATCATAAATTGATAAAATTTTTCCCTTTCTACATGTAGTTTTTATTATGCTCATTTTAATTTTGAAAATGAATTTCCTATGGAGTGGTGAAGGCAAATACTTTAGCTCGATAAGATTGCAAATTTAGATTCAGCAAGGCATCTCTCTCCTCTCTTAGGGTTTTACATTCTGTGAAGTTGAACTGCAATCATCTGTGTTCTTTTTGTGAAACAAATATACCAGTTTATTGGATTTCAATTTGGTGAGATTAGAAACTCTAAGCTTAATTTTCAAAGCCCTTTTCTTTTAATTACTCAATAGCTTTAGAAATTCCTTCTTCCATACTTTCAATAGTTACGAATTCTGTCCGAATAGCGATTTTGTTGATTTGAGAAAGTGAAAAGAATATAGTGTTGGTAATTAGAAAATGTGGTTCTAATCCTAGTTTAGCCACTAGCTGACTTTTCAACATTCTTCAGTGCATTTTCCTTGCTTGAGCTTAATTGCCTTCATTAGTGGAAAAAGTAGGTTAGAGAAAATGATCTTTTTTGGTTTCTACCTCTGGGCTTGCACCTGCTGATCTCTCCAATTCTGAGGTTACA
>JAJEJO010004377.1:0-45579 GCA_020662805.1 Glaucomys volans
CCTAGTGATGTACAGAAGGGACCAAACCAGTAGGGCTGGTGTGTAGGAGCTTCAAGAACCTGCACCTGCCTAATGGTAGACGTAAACAAAAGACTGGAAAGAAGTCTGTCCACAGGGCCACAGCATTCACATTCCTGAGATCATGGGCAACTTTGGTTTTCTTCATCATGGTTTTCTTTGTTTTTCAAACGTTCTACAATGGACCTGCGCTTCTTTTCCATTCATACAAAATGGAATCTTTAAAAAACCATTTTTCAGAACATGAAAATTTGGGGGAGAAGGGAGACCTAGAAAACAAATGACTATCTCCAAGGACATAATGAAAGAGCAGAAAGGTAATTGTTTGGGTTACATTGGCTCAGAAATCAGTCATTGCTGAGGTTAGGAAAGGTCCCTGGGACGCCTGGGCTTTCATCAGACAGGCCACTCACAGGCTAGGGCTGTGCTGTTGCAGCTCCTAGCATGGCAGTGCATTCTGATTTGGCATCTCTATGAGCAAGGACAGAAGGGTTCTTTCAAACGGGCCAAAGCAGGAGACTTTGTGGGATCGTCCATCTCCCCTTTCATCCCTTGCAAGCCGCTCCTGCCATGCCCTGTCTTTAGGCAAACCAGCCTCTTCACCGTGTTTCTTAGTCTCTCTCTGGCTTAGTCTCTGGCTTAGTCTCTCTCAGGCTGCGCCTGCTCAGGGAGCCTCCCACTCCCTGCCCCCAAGGCAGGGGGGGCCTTGCCAGGCCCAGAGGAGCCCTCCCACAAGCTTCTGATGGAATGAGCCCCTGCAAGACCCCCTCAATGCTGCTGCCTCCAGAAAGAGCTTCCTGATTTCTCTTGCAGGTTCCTTGACACATGCCCTGAACTCTGGTGGTATTTGTTCCGTCCCATCTGTACTTGCTCCCCTCTAAGGAAGACCTAAAGTCACAGCACACTGCCCCATCACCCAGTGCGCAGAGTTGTGCAGAAACTGGCTGGGCCTTGTGCCACGCTGTGCTCTGTCCAGCGCCTACCTGCTCTGTCCAGCTGAATGCCCACCTGCCTAATGCGCCTTCTCTCTTACCAGCTCTGCTTCCCAGTCTCCACCTTCTACCTGACTGTCCTGCTCTTCCTGTAAGCTCTTCCCAGTTCCACTTCTGTCTTGGGCCCCAGGCCTTGCCTGTCATCACCCCATCCTCCCCTACACCCCATTCTGACTATTGTGTAGCCTCTCCTGGCACATGACTTTGACACACGTCCCTTCACCTGGATGAGCCTGTTTCCCATCTGCAGAATGGAGGCAGACTTGCTTAGGGGTCAGAACTCGGTGGGGGAATCACATCAGGAACCCGGCCCAGAACCTGGTGGCGACTTTTGTCAGGGCCACTTTCTTGGCAGCTCCCTTAGGCCACCTTGCTATTCCAGGAAGCTTTTAGTGTCAAGGATTTTTCTTCTCAGCAAGTCAGTCACCACCATGAGGATATGGACCAAGCCCCAACACATCTTCCTACTCCTCTCCCAGCAGACCCTGCCCAGCCTTAGCAAGTAGGCATCTGTTGATAAATTCCACCCGTTGTCAGGGTCGTTCTCCTGCCTTGATGTTTGAGGAGCACAGTGTCGATGCTCAGTAGGGTTGGCTGGTGTGCTTCAGTTGTCAAGGGGCTCTCTGGGGTCTTCTAGGCGTGAGTTCTGGCTTCAGTGTTGTCTGAAGGAAAAGCAGATCCTGGTGGGAGGGAGGACAGGAGAGTTGTGGATGGTTCCTTCTCAAGGAGAGACTCAAGGACATTCTGGGGTGACAAGTCTCCAGACCCAGCGCACAGACTTCAGGTCACCTGGCTCTCAGCACAGCCCAGAAATCCCCAGACATCACTCATGGGGTAGACATTGAGAAGTGGAGTTTGTCTGAGAATGAGGGCACGAAGGGTAGCCAGGGACATGCGTGCAGAGCACATTCCTTAGTTGAGCAGATTGGGGTGCTCAGGGTCCTGCTGGTCTTCACCCTTAGAGGGGAGGAGCCAGCCCTTGAGGGTTCTCATGGAGGCGTGTCTCTGCTGCAGGTGAACGGGAAGGAGCTCTCCAAGCTGTCTCAGGAGCAAACTCTGGAGGCCCTGAGAGCCTCCAAGGAGCCCCTGGTGATCCAGGTGCTGAGACGCAGCCCCCGCCTGCGGGGGGACAGCTCCTGCCACGACCTTCAACTGGTGGACAGTGGCACTCAGACCGACATCACCTTCGAACATATCATGGCGCTGGGCAAGCTGCGCCCGCCCACCCCACCCATGGGCATCCTGGAGCCGTACGTCCTCTCTGAGCTGTGAGTTGCCCTCAGGAGGGCCCCGAGCCCTGCCTCCAGAGAGGACTTACCAACTGGGGCAGCTGTCCCCGTGCCGCCCAGAGGCATCACTGACGCACCTCTGGCCGTGGCAGGGAGACCCCCACCTCCGCCTGCCTCTCAGGCAGGAAGCAGGCTCCTTGGCCTCCAGAGCTGACCACGGCACCTGAGGGCTCAGAAAGCTCCAGGCCTCTAGTCTTGGGCTCAGCCGAGCTGGTGAAGGGGGCCGACTTGTCTGGGACCTCGCTGCTCCTCCATCCTCTCTCCTCCTCTGCCGCTCCATCGTCTCTGCTCCTCACAAGCATCACTTCCTGAATCTTCTCGCATCCCTTGTCTGTCCCATCCCTCTACCCGCTCTGAATTTCCTCCATCTCTTCGGCTTCTTTCTTTGGCCCGCTCAGAAGAAGGGCCTTCCATCCAGGCCTGGTGGCCCATGACCATGTAAGCGCTGACTCATTCTGCTAATCTTGGCCCAGGCCGCAGGGAGGTGGTCCTGGGATCCCTCCTCTGCAGAGAGGTAGGCCATAGGGCCGTGAGCAGCCAATCTTAGCTGTGGGGCAAGGAGGGCAGCCCTTGGAGGCAGAGGGGGTGCCCATCTGCTGTGTACAAGGCCTCCAGGGATTGGGTAACTCCTGGGGTGCTGCATGAGAGGGGCCAGGACTGGGGGCCAGGTGGGCAGCTGGAGCTTCGGAGAAGGTGGTCCCGTTCTGGGAGGGGGCGGGGAGAGCTAGGCACGCCTGGGTCTTCGCGGTTCAGAGGCATTCCTGGTCTTTCCGTGGATGCATGCAGTTTTCAGGAGGGGTTCTGGAGGAGGCAGCTGGGCTACCTACCGGCGAGAGTGTCCCCAGCACAGGGCTCCCCGCAGAGTGCACTGGGACTGGCCAGCTAGGAGCTGGGGTTAGGGTGCCAGAGGAGCAGATGGCCTGCCTGACCCCCACCTTCTCCTGGGCAGCCCCCCCATCAGCCATGAGTATTATGACCCAGCGGAGTTCATGGAGGGCGGCCCACAGGAGCCAGACCGTATGGACGAGCTGGAGTATGAGGTGAGCCGGGCCAGGGCCCGCGGCCAGCCTCAGGAGGCGGCACAGGAGGGCCAGCTGCAGCCCTGCTCAGGCCTGGCTCCTGCTGCCCCCAGGCGGCTGGGCCTCCTGGCTCTTTCCACTGAGCCCTCCCTGCTGTGTCCTTCCTGGTGTGCGTTTGGATGAGTCAGGGAGGGCAGGGTGAGGTAGTGCATTCCGTCTGTGTTGGTGAGTCCGTGTCCCACGCATGTCTGTGTCCCGTGCGTCCCGTGCATCCTGTGTGTCTTGGGCATTTCCTGGTAGGGAGACCACTGATCACATGCGCCATTTGGGATGGTAAGAGAAGGAAGCGCTCAAAACCAGGGGCTGGACGTTCTGTTCAGGTGACTGGAGGGGAAGGCCAGGGGCTGCTGGGGAGAGGGGCTGGCTGAGGCTGTCACTGGCTTGCAGGCTTCCTCACTCACACCATCTGGGTCTTTCTGCCTCTGCTTCCTCCCGTACCCTGTGGCAGGAAGTGGAGCTGTATAAAAGCAGCCACCGGGACAAGCTGGGCTTGATGGTGTGCTACCGCACGGATGACGAGGAAGACCTGGGCATCTACGTCGGAGAGGTATGGAGGCAGGGGCCGAGGCAGTCCTGACACGGGGAGGGCTCTGACGCCACGTGAGCCCTGTGGCCTCTCCATGACACACTCAGGGCTCTGGGACTGCCCCCTGGGCATCACAGTGGGCTGCTGGGTGGTGAAGACCAGGCAATGGCAGCTTCATTGTGTTCTCCCACATCTTGGGGCACCTCCCTCCGTCTGGCAGTTGTCTGTGTGTTTCCTGGAGGGGACATGGTTCCCCAGCGGCCCTCTGCTAGCAGTATGCTAATAAAGCTAGCCTTCCAAATGGAAAAGGTCCACTGGCCATGGAGCCCCAGGGCGGATTTTTAAATTTTCATTCTGAGAAAGTATCCAGTTGCTTTGCTTTGCCCTACTCCTGGCAAAGAAAAAAAAAAAAAAAAAAAAAAAAAAAAAAAAAAAAAGAATAGGCTTCCATGCAAAAGAACACAGAGTGCCAGGGGCAGGGGTGAGGGAGCTTCCGGTCAGCATGTGCTCTTCCAGGCTGGGAACCTGACTAGCTTGGGGCCCACCGTCTCTGCCCCTGTTGCCTAGAGCTTGGAAGTTGCTGCTCTGAGCAGAAATTGGAGTGAGAGAGCTTCACTTTGCTTTGGGGGCCTCCAAGGTGAGGCTGCCCCTTCTCACGGAAAAGGGCACTTTAGGCACCAAGTCCCCAAGATGCATGTGTCCTGCAGGTAAATCCCAACAGCATTGCAGCCAAAGATGGCCGGATCCGTGAGGGAGACCGCATCATCCAGGTGAGCATTTGCAGGCTGCCAGGTCTGACCCAAGGCCCTGCTGCACCCAGTGATGGCCCTGCTCCGTCTCCTTAGCCCATCCCCTGCTCTCTCTCACCGAGAGTCAAGCCTGATGCCAACACCTGGGCTGAGTCTCCTCTCTTCTGCTCAGCCTCCCTGAGTGTCTCACACATGCCCATGGCATCTGCGGGCAGCTCCCCAGCCTCCTTTCCCTTAGTCCTCACTCTGTCCTGTCCTTGGACACACATGTCCTCTTGCACATGCCAGGCCATCCTCCTCCTGGTACCTTCTGCTTATTTATACCCTCCCAGAGCTCAGGTATCTGTCTTAGCCCAGCCAGGACCCTGCCCCAAAGCCAGCCTTAGCATCCTTGTTGATTGTCCCCTGGCCTGCCACAGATAAACGGCATGGATGTCCAGAACAGAGAAGAGGCAGTGGCTATCCTGAGCCAGGAGGAGAACACCAACATCTCTCTGCTGGTGGCCCGGCCTGAGAGCCAGGTGTGTGTGTGCCCACGTTCAGGCGACTTGGGGCTCCCAACATTGGGCTTCCTTTCTTGGAAGCTGTGCAGGCATGCCAACGGTCTGGAGCTGGAGGGTGCGTGGATAGAGGTGTCCCAGATCATGTTTCCCCTTCCAGGCTCTGATAGCTGAGTGGGTTGGGACTATCCTGTTTCGTGGGTTGTTTGATGTCACTGAGAGAACTGGATCTAGAGGGGACCTGACAGGCACCTGGAGAGGACCTCAAAGCAATGGAACTAGCTTGAGCCTGTCTCTGCAGCTAGCAAAGCGATGGAAGGACAGTGACCGGGATGACTTCCTGGATGATTTTGGCTCTGATAATGAGGGGGACCTGCGTACTCGGAAGCTGAAGTCGCCCCCTGCCCAACAGGTAAGGAACACCTGTTAGTGGAGAGAGCAAGAGGGCAAGAAGGGAGAAGGGACTGGGGGTATGCAGGGTGTCCCAGCCTGGGCCAGGAGAAGAAACCCTTCTGAAGCCTCTTCAGGCCCTGGGGACCCTGAGTGTGCTTGTGTTTTCTGCTCTAGCCGGGAAATGAAGAGGAGAAGGGGGCTCCTGATGGGGGCCCAGGCCTGAGCAACAGCCAGGAGCTGGACAGCGGGGTAGGCCGGACTGACGAGAGTACACGTAACGAAGAGAGTTCTGAGCATGACCTGCTGGGGGATGAGCCCCCCAGTACCACCAACACCCCTGGGAGCCTGCGCAAGTTTGGTCCGCAAGGGGACGCCCTGCAGAGCCGGGACTTCCACTTCAGCATGGACTCGCTGCTGGCTGAGGGAGCAGGGCTTGGAGGAGGCGATGTGCCTGGCCTCACAGATGAGGAGTATGAGCGCTACCGGGAGTTGCTGGAGATCAAATGCCACCTGGAGAACGGCAACCAGCTGGGCATCCTCTTCTCCCGGGCTTCCGGCAGCAACAGCGCCCTGGATGTTAACCGCAACGAGAGCCTGGGCCACGAGATGGCCATGCTGGAGGAGGAGCTTCGCCACCTTGAGTTCAAGTGCCGCAACATCCTGCGGGCGCAGAAGATGCAACAGCTGCGAGAGCGCTGCATGAAGGCTTGGCTGCTGGAGGAGGAGAGTCTCTACGACCTGGCGGCCAGTGAGCCCAAGAAGCATGAGCTATCTGACATCTCCGAGCTGCCCGAGAAGTCTGACAAGGACAGCACCAGCGCCTACAACACCGGGGAGAGCTGCCGCAGCACCCCACTGCTCGTGGAGCCCCTGCCCGAGAGCCCCCTGAAGCGGGCCACTGCTGGCAACTCCAACTTGAACCGGACCCCTCCTGGTCCCCCTGTCGCCATCCCCTCCAAGGCTGCTCCTCTGCCTGGGAGCCCTGCCAAGTTCCGATCCCTGTCCCGGGATCCTGAGGTGGGTCGCAGACAGCATGCAGAGGAACGAGTCCGACGCAGCCCCAAGACAGGGGTGACCCTGGAGCGTGTGGGCCCGGAAGGCAGCCCTTACCTCTCGAGGCGCCACCGTGGTCAAGGCCAGGAGAGCGAGCACTACCATAGCTGTGTGCAGCTGGCCCCGACCCGCGGCCTGGAGGAGCTGAGCCACAGCCCCTTGAGTTTGGCTGGGGGCCCTCGGGTGGGTGGGGTGGTGGCTGCGGCCGCTGAAGCACCCCGCATGGAGTGGAAGGTAAAGGTGCGCAGCGACGGCACGCGCTATGTGGCCAAGCGGCCTGTGCGAGATCGGTTGCTAAAGGCCCGGGCCCTGAAGATCCGGGAGGAGCGCAGCGGCATGACCACTGATGATGATGCAGTGAGCGAGATGAAGATGGGCCGCTACTGGAGCAAGGAAGAGCGGAAGCAGCACCTGATTCGTGCACGGGAGCAGCGGAAGCGGCGTGAGTTCATGATGCAGAGCCGGCTGGAGTGCCTGAGGGAGCAGCAGAATGGCGATAGCAAGCCTGAGCTCAACATCATTGCCCTGAGCCATCGCAAGACCATGAAGAAGCGGAACAAGAAGATCCTGGACAACTGGATCACCATCCAGGAGATGCTGGCCCATGGCGCGCGCTCAGCTGATGGCAAGAGAATCTACAACCCTCTGCTCTCCGTTACCACTGTCTGAACCACCTGGGCAGGAGCCCAGCCCAGGCCAGGGAAGCTTCCCAGCCTGGCCCTAACCCTCCCTTAGAATCTAGTGTGTGTGTGTGTGTGTGTGTGTGTGTGTGTGTGTGTAAGTGCACGCTGTGCGCATACATACTCCTGTCTTTGTGTGTGCATAGGACTTTGTTGACAGAGAAGCCCTGAGGAGAAGGGACACTTCTTTTCTGTCACCTACTTCCTTCTCCCCAAGAGACCCTGTCAACATTTGGCATTGGGGGCATACCTGTACCAGGCACCCCTTCATGTGCATGACATACATGCAGTGCTCTTGACGTGTACTTGGAGACAGGGAAGTTGGTGCGAAGAGAAGTGAGGTAGACTGTCCTAAGCACAAGAGATTGTCCAGCTTCACAGCTGAGCACAGCCTCTCCCAAACCCTGGGAGCCGCAGTTATTTGTAGACAGAGACACCCCTGATTTTGGTGGTTTTTCTCCCTTTCTGTGCTTGCCAATAGTTGTTTTTCTGTTTTGTGGACCTGCTCTGGGCGCTGGCAGCTCCTTCAGGCAGCCTGACCAAGGTGGAACCCCACCCAGTGTTGGTTGGGAAGGACGTGGGGGGAGGAAGAGAGGGAGGGCTGGGGTGGGAGGGGAGGGGAGGGAATGGAGGGAGGAATGGGAAGCAGCTGTCCCTGTGGCCTCTACTCTGGGGTGGGGAAGGGGAGCATCCACTGTGGCTTTTGAGGCTCACTCCTGGGGGCTGCATCCTTCCCCAGTGACTGGAGGAGAGTGAGACTGCAGGGACTGAGTGGGCAGTGTCCATCCAAGAATAATTCACTGAGCCTGCATCTGTGCCTGATGCCATCTGGAGCAGGGCCACTCTTTCTGAGTGGCCTTAGGAGGGTGCTTAGATGTTGAGAGGGTTTAGAAGCCAAGCCCCATGAGCAACAGTGGAAGATCTCAGGCTGTCTGGCCTGGGGAGGACTTGGTGGCAACCAGAGGCCTGGACCCAGTGACAGGCAGGTGGGCTGATCAGGAGAGTTGCACATCTGGCTTTCTACCACTTCCAGGTGTTGCAGTTTGCAAGTGGTGCCCCTCAGGTTTGGAGAGCTCCAGATTGGAGGCAGGCAGGCTGTCCCGTCCTGCCCCCGCCTGCATCTCAAGAATAAAGCAAGCTGCCTTTTTACTTGGTTGAATCATGGCCTTCCTGTGTTCATTCTCACCATGCTATTTATCCTGGGAAGATAGCAGTTTGTTAAAATTTGGTGATGGGTAACATGCTATGATGGGTGAGCGGGAAATCCAAGGACTTCCAGAAGCCATGTCCTGCTGCCAGGAAGGCAGGGCCACAGGGATGTACCCCATCTGCCTGCCATACTGAATGGGGCAGGGAAGACCTAGCATGTCATATGGCAGTCCTGCCTAGGAACAGTGAGCAGGGGAGTGGGTGACAGGCTCCTGGAGGCAGGGGAGGTGGGAATGGGGCAGGGGATACCTTGGTTACCCATTCCTCTTGGGCCTCCTTCAGCTGAGGGTGTGGCACACCGAAACCCCTCCCACCCCTTGGAGGGAATATGTGAACGCTAAGGCCGAGTGTTCTCTTTGGACTTATTTCCCCATTCTTCTGGTAGGGTGTTCATAGGACATGGGCCAAGATGGGCCCAGAGCCTGGAGTCCCTTGGCCATCTCAGGGAGAGGTGGCGCCAGGAGGGCTGCCAGCTCTTGGCTACTGATGCCCTGGAACAGTGACTTCATGTGGGTCCCACTGCCATCAGGCTGCCTGGTGTAGCCAGAACCAAAAAGAGCAACTGGGCTGCCTTCTTTCTGTGTAGCCTAGGCTGCTGGCACAACACAGGAATGGTCATCTGTTCCTTAGCAGCCAGGGGGAGCAGCTACTGCTCCCAGCACTGGGCTTTATCTCTGGACTTCAGAAAGCTCATCTGCTGCCCGAGCTAGTGCGGTCTGATCCTCCTGGGCCCAACTCCTCTGCTGTGCCCACCCCAGCCCACTTTACTCTGGAGGAGGCTTCCTAACAGACCTGGGAAGGTAGACCGGTCCCCCTCCCACCCTCTATTCCTGCACCTTCCAGCCGTCCCAGGTTCCATGGCACAGCCCAGGCAGGGGAGGGAGCCTGGATATTGTCCTCCCAGAAGGCTAGGGGCCTTGCCTCTTTTTCCAGTGTACACTCTGGATGGCTGTACTGTTTCCTCTGGTAATGGCCAATGGTGCTAGGGCATTACCAGCTGGTCCCAATGATTCCGACAGCCTGTAGTAGGCACTGTAATCACAGCAATGACCGAGCTGGGAAGGGTTTGCACCCAGCCCCTTTGGACCCCAGGGCCCTCACTACCCCACCAGCTATCCTTAGTGCCATGGACCACTCAAGTGGCTGGTGCCCAGTACATGCCAGGATGCCTGCCTGGTGTTCGGCAGACCCTGGGTATTCATAAGGGGTCACTAGAAGGAAGCAGTGGGCTTCCTGAGGTGTGGGAGTCAACCCATGCTAAACCCAATGGTGAGCAGAAGCTTGCTGGAAAACATGGAACGGCCAAAGCTATTGAATCTGGAGGGATCTTCTGTCTGGACAGCTGTGTGCTGTGGGATATTGGGGCACACACCAGGTTTAACTCCATCAGCAAGCAAAGCACAGCCAAGTACCTGTATGTGGCTCATGCCCCAGGCTGCAAAAGAGAAGCCATCTTTGAAGATGAGGCTGGCTGTTTCACCATGGGTGTCCACAGCACTGACTAAAGGATTATGGGGAAACTGGAAAAGGCCCCACCTTCTCTGGCCAGGCCAGAGTACATGCCAGTCCCACAGGCACAAGTGCAGCAGAGCAGCCCTCCTCTGATCTCCAGCTGGAGCCAGGCCCAGAAAGTCATCAGGACTTGCCCCAGGCCAACCATGGGAAGACGCCCCACTAGGAGGCCAGATGGAGACCTAGGGGCTCTGCCATGGGAGACCAGATGAGAACAGGAGAGAAGACAGTCTTTGCTGAAGGGGTCATGTGCTGGGAAGGGAAGGGATGGACCGATGCCTAACATGCCAGCAACCAGGATAGAGACAAGGAGAAGGTAGACATAGGACCCTAGGGAAGGTTTGGCCTCTGTTGTTGAGGTGGGCAAGGGCATGCTAGGTGCCCAGTTCCCCTGGTGTGAGGAAGGCATGTCAATGTAAGCCAGGAGCCCTGTGTCCCAAATGTACTCATGACAACCAGTGACTGTTTATTGAAAGAAGCAAAGGAGAGCTGGGGGTGCCATCCTTAGGCCTGGATGTGGCTCTTTGCACTGAAGGCCAGGTAGTAGATCACTAGGCCAATCACTGCGGCCAGTACCTCAGTGGAGACCCAGGGCCCGTTCCAGGCGCCCTGAAAGAGAAGAGACCAAAAGCTTAGCACAGGGGAGGAATGGGTGAGTGAACCAGGCAGTCTCAGTCACCAGCCCTCAGGGCACACAGGGCATACTGGTTAATGATAGCCCAACAGGTAGAACTGGGGCTTGCAAAGGAAGAGAACTTTCCCTCAATTCCCAACCCCCCAAAAGGAAGTGTGCCATATGTTCTGCGTTCCCCTGGGACTAGGACACTTACCCGATGGTCCACGCTGACTGTAAACAGGGGTGGGATGATGGAAATGTCCTCGTTATTTCTCTGAGCCTGCAAGGGAGGTGCTGGGGTCAGGGATGCTGAATGGGTTGTGGAGAGGGGCAGGAGAGGCAGGGACACAGCAAAAGAAGAGACAGGTGGGGAGAGTGGGGTAGGAGCACAGGAAGGCACCCACCCAGCCCACCTGGCTCCATACAATCCACCTCCCTAGCAGCTGAAGCTGCAGCAGGGCAGGGTCTGCCCTCCCTCACTGGGGCCTCTGAGGGGCTCCAGGCAATACTTGCCTTCCTTAGGAGGCTGTAGGACTCCTCATCAAAGAATCTGACCTCATAGGTGCCTGCATGGGCGCTCTTATGGTCTAGGCTCCAGGACACCTGGTTGAGTGGATTTGGCAGCGGGTGGGCAGAGTGGACACCTGAGGGGCCACCCTGCCAATGCTGACACAGTACCAGTACAAGCAGCTCTCAAGTCAAGGTCACGAGCAGGTAGCCTTCCCCGACCCTTGGCTCAGCATCCCTTACCTGATAGCGGCCCACATCCTGGCCCCTGGTGACAGGGAACTGTTTTCCACTGACATCAGCATAAAGAGCCATGTTCTGGATGAGGAGACAAAGGGAGAGTCATCATCTGTGGATGCAGGCAGAGGCCTCACAGCAGTGTCATGAATGTAGGCAGGGAGGCCAGGCCTACTTGGGGGCTGGAGTGTGTCTGGCAGAGGCCACCATGTAAGAACCACAGGGACAGGCCACAACCTGGAGCTGTACTAGGAAACCAAACAATGCCCTATCACTATCTTTTCTGTGTTTCTTCCTGGGGGGAAATAGGGGCAGATCTCCAGTATGGCCTGGCCTAACTTTATCCCCTACAAGTCTGTTAACTGTAAACAAGACACTGATGATTTCTCAGCACCTAAAAGGAAGGTGCTAGGGTCAAGGAGTGCCTAAGAGCTTCCTAAGAGGCATTTAAATCAAGGAGTGTTGTAACTTAACAAAACACCCACATGGACACACACTCAAGCAAATAGCAACTGGAAAAGGGACGGAAGCAGCCCCTTCTCATGTTCCAGACATTCATGGGTATCTCTGCAAGGTTAGTGCATGTAGCAAAAGCAAACATGAGCAGGTCAGGAAATGCTGAAATACTTGCTAGGATCTGTCCTTGCTGCCCTGATCTTTCCCACATCCCATGAATTGGAATTCTTATTCTCCCCGTCGACAGTCACAGTCTGTCAACTGCCAGTGAGAAAAACCATCCCCACCCCACACCCTCCTGACGGAAGCCCCACTGCCTCACCTGGACCCTGTTCTTGCACGTCAGGGAGATCTCCACGATGAAGACGGTCTCGGTGGAAATGACAGCATCTGAGGTGGTGTAGTAGGAAGGGGTGATCTGGGGCTCCACACAGGCCTCTGCTGCAGGGAGGAGACAAGGCTGGCTTGTGTGTGCTGGGCTGGTCTGCCCCAGCTTTGCCTCCCAGACCAGTCAGCTGAAGACACACAGGTTCTTCTGCCTGTCGGGTGTGGTCTGGGGGACCAATCCCAGTGTTCATGAAGAAGTACAGTGAAAAGGGGAGTGTGATGGACACGAAGACAGGCCAGAGACGGGTAGGAAGACCTCCCTGGTCAGCAGGTACAGAAGTGGACCTCAATGCAATGGCAGGGGAAGAGAAAGTACATGTATTTGGGGGGTATGAACAAGCTGGATTTACTATACCACTCATGTTACTGCCTGGACCTACAAAAGTGAGGCCATACAATAGCCTACCTGGGCATGGTGCACCCCAGAAGCCCAAGGAGCCAGGCTAGCCTTAATGCAGAGCCATGTACTGCCCCGACAGTTTACCGAAAGCATCCTCAGCAAAGACACCAAGCGGAGTGATGACAATGCACAGGAGCTTTCAAGATAAGGAAAAGGGTCTCAGCCCCCAGCTGGTTGACAGAAGCCAAAAGTAGGCTCAAAGGTTCCCAGGGGAAGCAAATGGGAGGGGCTCTGGATTCAGGCACACAATTTGTCCCTGTAAATTCAGCAGCCCAGACAAAAAGGGGCCAGCTATAGCCATTTCCATACCTGCAGAGAGTCACAGGAAAAAAAGGGTGCTAGCTCTGTCAGAGGGCATGAAGCAAACACTACCCTAAGTGAGAAAAGTTCCCAACCAACTGCTCTCTGAATGCGATGTCCTGCAGAATGATGGCTTGAGGAAGTCAAGAGAAGGCTTTGGGTCTGGATAGCAGAAGGAAAATGCCTACAAATGGTAGTTAGGGGTGGTTCTCAGGGGCCATATACCATAGGCTCTCTGTGCTCTGCTAAAGCTGGGCCATTTTCTTATGCACACTGTGGAGCCCCTAAAAGGTTTTATAGCCAGGTTTGTCCTTTTAAAAAATTCCTGGCTATGGCCTGGGGGAATTCCTGAGGGGTGGGTGGGAAGGGTGTGGGCAGGGAGGCCAGTTAGGCTGATGCTGGCCTTGAAGTATTCAGGAAACTGCAGAAGGCAGTTCCTGCCCAGTCTAGGCCCCCAGACCTGATGCAGCTGCTGCCAACAACCTCATAAATACACTGGACTCATCACTCCCACCTCCTCCAGGTGTTAAGAATCACTCGCGGATGTAAATCAATGAGATTGTGGCTAGGGTCAGCTGAGAACCCTAGGATGAACACAACCAGTCTCAGGGAAAGTCGACAGCTCCCTAACTTGCCTGTCGCTCTTGCTCCCTCTCACTTAGCTCTCACTTTTCTGGGGAAGCCTGACCTGCACCGCAGATTCAGGTGGTTCCTCAGCCCTGTTTCTCACCGCTATTGCTCGGCACTGTACAGACTTGCTCCTGTCCGACTATCCTCTGAGACAGAGAGCGAGAGCAGGGACTTGTGTCACCTTCGCTGCTGGAGTCGATGGCCAAGAGAACGATGCAGGCTTTGGGACTCTTCCATAACCAGACGAAGGTAAAGATGTTTGTTTCTTCCAGCAGCCTGGCTGCCGGGTAAACGTGTGTGTGGTACGTTGATCCCTGCATCCCGAGGCCACCTGCCTCTCGGAGGAAGGCCCGGCCGGCAGCCATGAGCCTCGGGAAGGGCTAGATCCCTGCTTCTCCCGTACCCCTTCACCCCCCAGCACCACCTGCCGTGGGACAGGCTCGCCAGAAACAAGCTCCGGCCAGGCCGCTACCTGAGCAGCAAGAGAGGCCGGACAGCAGGAGTAGCGCCAGGGCGCCGAGAGATGCCATCGCCGCCATCGCCTCTTCTCTGCCGAGAGAAAAAGAGAGCGAGCTCCCCTGAACACGCGGGGCAGACGAGGAAGCGCGACGCGTAAGCGGCCACGGCAGCCAATCGCGCCCAGGCGGGCCGGGCCAGGCCTCGTGACGTCGCTGGCAGCACTGACGTGTCCCCTCCCCGAGCCAGAGGCCCAGCCGGCCGCGCCCCCCACTCAAGATGGCAGCGGCTGTACTACGGGAACCGGAAGGGGGCGTGGGAACCGGCGCGGCCATGCGCGTGCGCAGTTGGACAAGTGCGTGTACTCAGGACTTCTCGCCCTGCCCATCTCTCGCGAGAACAGTGTCTTCACGTTGGAACCTGCTACCGCTCTCACTTTCCGTCATGGCGCTGAAGGTGGCTACGGCCGCTGGTGGCGCTGTGAAGACACTGCTCAGGCCAGCCCTCCTTTGTCGCCCTTGGGAGGTGAGTGGGGAATGGGCCACTGGACAGGTGCAGCGCTTACTGGGATCCTCGAACCCCATTGGAGCCGGGAGGGAGACCACGGCTCTTTGAGCAGACTGGAGTTCGATTGGCTGCCGGCCGCGGCAGGGGCGGGGAAGAGCGCTGTGCGCCAGGGTTCATTGGCCGCCTCCGCTGTCAGTGAGAGGATTGGCCAAAGTTGGCCCTGGTCTGGCTCCGCCAGGGGTCTATATTTTGTGGCGGGGGCTGAGGGTGGGCCGCGGTAGCTTGGTGTCCCCTCCCTGGCGTCCTTGTGGGAGCCCTCCTTAGGCGGTCACGTGTCCCGGCCCCGCCTTGGTCCTACCGCCTTGGGTAGGTATCCCGTTACCGTACCCAATTCCTTCTTGGGTTTCCTCCTGAACCGCTTTGCCACCTGCCCTAGTGCAGAAAAATTGGACTTTGCCAGTCACCCTTGATCCCTCCTTCATTCTTATAGTCCCAGACTCCCCTCTCCCCAAGTGCTTATAATGAGAGGGAGTCAAAAGATTCTGAAGCTGCGGCAGGGTTGGGGCGTGCTGGAGGCCGCGGGGTCTTGGCTTTCCTCAGTTCTGCATTTGGGGTCTTGGTTACTCCGGTCCGATTCTTCTCCTCTTACACACGTTTAAGATGAGGATAGCTTAGGTCCTGGTTAGCACTACATAGCAGCAGCAAGCCAACATTGGCCCTGGGGTGTAAGAGATATGACCTCCAGGCCTTGCTTCCCCACTGACCCACTGCTTGGTCTTAGGCCAGGCCCCTCCTCTCTCTAGGTTCTAATTTCCCTTCTCTTCAGTGAAGGGAGGCGACATCTTATTCTCAAAGGATCCTACAAACTTTGACCTTCCAGAACTCCATGATTTTGTTAACACTTTTTGTGGACGCTTCCATTTGCCACTTTTCTCCCCTCTGTCCTCTAGGGGAGACTGTTTATGCATTATGAAACTATCTTTGAAATACTGACTTCTTCCACATTACCAATGAAAGAACAACAAGCATGTAAAGGATTTCTAGAGCCCCCAGTGGCTCCTGCAGGCTCTTGGTGAAGACATTTGTCTCCTCCCTGACACCCCCTCATGTGTATGTGTTTGTGGGTGCTCTTGGGGCAGGAGTAAGGGGCAGTGAACAGTTGGTAGGTAGACAGTGCCTTGCCCTGGGCAACCGTTATAAAGGAACCCCAAAACATGCAGCCACTATTGGTATTTGATCCAACAGAAAAGTGCTGAAGGGAAGCCGTAGTAAGATGTGGCATGTGGGAGCTTTCAGCAGGAGCATGTACCACTCTAGACCCCTGTCTTTCTGTGGAACTATCAAAAGATGATGGATGAGCAGGATGCCTGTGCACATCCCAGCCTGCCTCGTACTGGGTTCCTTTGATTGGTAGCTTCATGGGGTAAGGCAGGTGTGAGGCAAAATCTTTGTAATCCCCTGAAGGAAGATGACTGCATCTATATAGAGAGCAAGGTCAGGGACTTTGGCTAGAGCGCAGTGAAACATCTGGCATAAGAAGCAGGTGTGGGAGAGGGGCAGTCCTCTTGGCAGTGTTGCCATCCATAGGCAGGGGTGCATAGACTTCAACCCAGAACTGGTGCAGGCCCTCAGGACACTGGCTCATTGCTACAGCCAAGCAAAGCCCAGGAGGAATTAATTGTTGGGAGCTGCAGGGATCAAACCTATATTCCCCAAAGACAGCAGCTTTGAACTCTGACCTAAGGGTATGATAGGGTGAAGGGACAGTTGTGCCTTAGCACAGCTCCTGCTGCCCTGCTGGGACCTGTGAACAGCTCACATGCCTCCTTTCCAGCAGTCACATGAAGTAGGTGCCTCTGTTCCAGGGATTTCACATGGACTGTGAAGCCATCTTGAGAGTAGCAGATGGTGGATTTGGACTGAGATCTGCCTGGTTTCCATCTGTCTCTTCATTTTCTGATGTGCTTGTTCATTCAGGAAGTGTCCCTTGCGTCCCAGCTCTGCATCAGGCACTGTGCTGGCTCTTGGAGTGACAAGAATGACAGTGGGGAACCAGAGGCATGACCTCTGCTCTTAGAGGCTGGGAAGAGAGCAGGACAGTAATAACCTAGGGAGGTGTCCCTTGGTGGTAGCTGGAAGGGAGTAGGTGAAGCTTTGGGAGCCCAGCTTGGCAGCCTTTGGGCATCAGGGAAAGCTCTCTGTGGGTAGGCCATACCCTACCTTCTCCGAGCTTGTATTGAGAGACCACAAATAAGATGAATCTAGATACTGACAAGTGCTATAAAAAAAACCCAGAAAGTCCCAAGTGTGATTGTGGCTGCAGATGTAGGTACCACACAGATAACTGAGGTGCCCTTGGGTCTGTGGCCTTAGTGTCACCCCTCCTAGCTTGGGCCACTGAGTAGAATACCTGCATTGCCAGCACTGGGGCAAGCGGACCCCTTGTGAATGCAAGCCAGGTGGACCCAGATGGGGAATGGTTAGATTCTACCTGAGCCTTCTGAACTTCTAGCAGAAAGGCACAGCTCTTTAGAAAATGGCCACAGTGCCTCTGCCATTGGTTGGAACACTCTGCTGCTGCCCAGTGGGCAAGTGGCAAGACACCCCCAAATAATAAAGAAGGCCTTGGCTCTGCACTACCTCCTTCGGTGTGTTCCTAGACGGGGCACATCAGAGAAGGGAGGAAAGCTCTTCTGCAGAGGGGCCTGGGACACAGGTCTCTCCCTCCAGGACAGTGGGTCACTTCTCAGCACCTGGCCTGTTTGGCCTAGGCAGCTTTTGCTCTGAACCTGTCAGATGTGGCACTGGCATAGCCAAACATGGCTGTTTTCCTACTCAGGGGGTTGGGGACATTCACCATCCAGGCCATGAAGCAGCTTGCAGTTCTTTATGAAAGTCTTCCTAGAGATTGGTGTCTGTCACGAGTCTGCCAGAAATGGCTGTGTTTCCCTACACACCCGTGTGATTTATCTTCTGAAGGGCCATTCCCTAGGGAGTGATAGGCCTGTCTCGGGCCAGCTGGTTGCTGTCTTCTCCTTATCTCCCAGTTCTGTTTTTCTGTAGTGACTGTGTGTTGCTTTTGTAATAAGGAAAAATGAGAAAAGATGTGATAACATTATTGTTAGGCCCGGTGGTTTGTTGTAATGATTTCTCTTTTGCATCACATTTAGTTTGCCAATTTTTCCTTGTTGTAGACATCACTGAACAGAAATAATTGGCCAGAAAATAATCAGAAGCAAAAAAAAAAAAAAAGGCAGGGGGACACAAAGGTTTTTAATAAACTGACCCAAGAGCCAAAGAGGCGTGAAGCATTGGAACAATTTTAATGGTACTCCAGGAGCCAGTCATTGGCAACAGGCTTTAGAGCCAGCCTTCTTGGTCACATTGTGTGCTGGTGGGACACAGGTTGGTTTTGTCTGGGCACAGTGGGGCCAAGCCCTTCTCCCTGCCAAGAGCTAGACCAGCCCTTGGCCAACTTGACTTTCAGGGCTAGACAACTAACACTTTTTCTCTTTGGCAGATTCTGGGTACCCATGAGGTCCCCTGGAGGAGCATCTCCTCAGTAAGTACCTGCCCCCGAGGAGCGTGCATGCCTGTGTGTGAGTATAGCTGCCCACACATGTGGGGTGTGTGCACAAATTGTGTGTGCACTTGTGTGCACATGTAGTGTGTGTATACACATGTGTGCACAGGTGCCCATGCCTCTTTTCTCCCTGCCTTTGTGTCCCTCCTTCCGAGGCACAGTCTCCGGAGATCACTCACACCTCACCCTTCCCGACGTTGTGCTAGACAGCGTGCCCAGGGAAAAGACCCTGGTTTCTCTGTCATGGCCTTGTTCTTCCAACCTTGGCTGATTCGTGTTTTCTTCCTTTCTGTTTTTCCTCTAGCAACAAACAATTGTGAGTATTCTTCATTTCCTCTGAGTTAGACTCGGGGGGCTCTTAGTTGCTTCAGGGTTGGCCCAAGTGCAGGTGGACTGGGGTTTTTGCTGACCAGGGACTCAGATGATCAGCTCTATTTGGGATGGGGGTACACCAAGTGGCGTCTTAGGGTTGACCAGTCTGTGGAATCAGAGCTGGTGCGAAGAAAGGAACTGGCTTGAACCCCTTGGTGCTGAGCCAGTGAGCATGCGGGAGTACCTAAAGGCCTGTCTTCACCCTCTCCATCCTTGCAGCCTCCGTCGGCTAAGTATGGTGGGCGGCACACAGTGACTATGATTCCAGGGGATGGCATTGGGCCAGAGCTCATGTTGCATGTGAAGTCTGTGTTCAGGTATGGAGACCCCAGGCCCACTTTCCCTTGCCTTGGCCCCTGGGGAAGGTCGTGCCCTAGCCCCAACCAGGGTGGCCTGAGAACTTTGTCCCACGAAGGGCAGTCAGTCCAGAGGCCACTAATCAGGGCTTTGCTAAGCACCTGGCGAGGTGGTGGCAGGAAGGGTTCCATTCCCATCAGGCTGGCTTGGCATGGGAAGGTGGCAATCCTGCTAATTGCATTGTAGAGTTCAACCACGTCCTCATCATTTGGTGGGGGTGGACCTGGTCCCCTCTCAGCCAGAGCCTGAGCACATTTCCTGGAGGAGGTATGGGGGGCCCTGAGCTAGCCACCCTGACCCAGCTCTGCCCCAGGCATGCATGTGTGCCAGTGGACTTTGAAGAAGTGCATGTAAGCTCCAATGCTGATGAGGAGGACATCCGCAATGCCATCATGGCCATCCGTCGGAACCGTGTGGCCCTGAAGGGTAAGCTCAAGGACCAGGGTAGGGTTCTGCACACAGTTCCTTTTACCTCCAAACTGACTTTTTTTTTTTTTTTTTTTTTTGGTAACAGGGATTCAACCCAGGGGCACTTAACCACTGGGCCACATCCCCAGCCCTTTTTATTTTTTGAGACAGGGCCTTGCTAAGTTGCTGAGGCTGGCCTCGAATCTGTGATCCTCCTGCCTCAGCTACTGGGATTACAGGCGTGTGCCACCATGCCCAGCCCAAGCTGACTCTTGTTGGGACCCAGGGCTCCAATTTTGGAATTTTTCTGGCTAGAGAAGACTCTTGGCTTGGAGTCTGGGTAGAAACTTGTGCAGTCCTGCTGATGGTATGACTCTGAAAAGGATTCTAGTAGTCCCTCCTGAGTTTGCCTTGGTTGGGCCCAGGTCCTCTGCATACTTCAGCTCATCATCTGCTCTGTGAGCAGTGATGAAGCCAGGTGAAGCCCTAGGTGCTGGCAGTCAAGTTGAAGAGCCTACATGACAGCCACAGGGTGCCCCCAGACACTTTGGGTGAAGGCAGTCTGGACAGGGGCAGCTCAGAGGAGCAGGTGGTCCTGTTGGGCTGCCAAAAGGGCCTTTCTGCTCATCACCCTCTGACTACCTTCTTTTGGTAGCTGCTAGCCTCCTGGACTCACTGGGCCCTGCTTCCCTTCTTCTGGGTGCCTGAGCCATAGGACAGGGCCTGGCTAAGCTGTGGCCTTTTTCAGGCCTTAAGCCTTGGAGTTATCCTGTTTAAAATCACTTTGATGGTGCTGGCCTGGCTAACAAGCCTGTTGATAAGCAGGAATGGTCACTTTCTATCAAGGCAGACCCTGGGCAGTAAGTGGTAGAGCCTCCTTGCCAGGTGCCAATTGGATTTATTCATTCATTTAGTAAATATTTATTGAATGCCTGCAATGTGCAACGTGCTTTTCTAGGTCCTTGGAACTCACTGGTGAAAAACACACACAAGTGCCCTCATTGGAAGTTGCAGTCTGGTGTTCTATGAAGCATTCCGCTGCCAAAAGCCATCTTTTCCTCCAATTAGAACACCTTTCAGTCCACATCCCCTAGGCCCCTCTCCAGCCTGCCTGTCTTGTTTTTGTTCTGTAGGTAACATCGAAACAAACCATAACCTGCCACCATCGCACAAATCCCGAAACAACATCCTTCGGTAAGAGCCAAGTACACGGGGTGGTGGCTCAATGAAGCCCAGGGTAGGTTGTGCCAGCAGCGTCATGGCTCCAACCAGCTGCCAGTCAGGCCTAGCCTGCCTCTTTCTCTATCCCCCTCCCAGCACAAGCCTGGACCTTTATGCCAATGTCATTCACTGTAAGAGCCTGCCAGGAGTGGTGACCCGGCACAAGGACATAGACATTCTCATTGTGCGGGAAAACACAGAGGGCGAGTACAGCAGCCTGGAGCATGAGGTGGGTAAAACCAGGTGACCTGAGGCTGGGGCTGGGGCTCAGTGATAGAGGCTTGCCTAGCACATGTGAGGCACTGGGTTCCATCCTCAGTACCACATAGAAATAAATACATAAATAAAGGGATTCTGTCCATCTACAATTTAAAAAAAAAATTTAAAAACCCAGGTGACCCTCTTGGGGTTATGGCAGTCTGGGGATATGCTCAGCCAGGGTCAGTGTTGAGGGGAGACCTTAAGGAACCAGGAAGAGGTGGTTCCTCAAAAGACAGGGATTGTGCCCAAGGAAGAAGTCAGAAGTACTCAGCAATACAGCTGTGTCCCACAGTGCCACCATTGTGCCACTCACTTCTCTCCTGGCCCCTTCTCAGAGCGTGGCAGGAGTGGTGGAGAGCCTGAAGATTATCACCAAGGCCAAGTCCCTACGCATTGCAGAATACGCCTTCAAGCTGGCCCATGAGAGTGGGCGTAAGAAAGTGACAGCCGTGCACAAGGCCAACATCATGTATGTATCCTGATCTTCCCACCCACTCTTTAGTAATCCCTCAGGCAGTTGGAGTGGCCTGTTCTCAGGAACACAGGATCTAGGACACTGGCCACCCTCCAAGGGTTTACACCCAAGGGTGTATCTTACCATCTCTGAGGGTCTTTGGCTTCACAATGGTATGTACCTAGTGTGACAAGATTATGCCCATTTTGCAAATGGAGGGGTAGGTTAGAATTTAGCCTTCAGGCCCTCTGCATGCCCTGTCCCTCTGACTGTCTGTGGTGATGGATCAGGCTGGTGTCCTTTGCTCCACCCTGTCTCCCTCTAGGAAACTAGGTGATGGCCTCTTCCTCCAGTGCTGCAGGGAGGTGGCTGCCCGCTACCCCCAGATCACCTTTGAGAACATGATTGTGGACAACACCACCATGCAGGTAGTGCGCCCGCACCTGAGTCCACAGCTTCCTGCCCTGGGCACCCTGGGCTTCTCCTATTTAGCCCCCTCCTTGCTCCACAGCTGGTGTCCCGGCCCCAGCAATTCGATGTCATGGTGATGCCCAATCTCTATGGTAACATCGTCAACAACGTCTGCGCAGGTCTGGTCGGAGGCCCAGGCCTGGTGGCTGGGGCCAACTATGGTCATGTATATGCCGTGTTTGAGACGGTGAGTGCCTGGGTGCTACCATCTTTCTCTCACAGTAGCCTCATTGGGCTGCAATTCACATCCCACACAATGGTGCAAACATGAGTGCTGTTTAAGTCCCAAATATTTCCAATACCCCAAAAGAAAACCCCCACATCCATGAGCAGTCCCGCCCCATTTCCTCTCCCCAGCACCTCATTGCTTTCTGTCTGGACATGCGCCTCTGCTAGGCACATCACATGAGTGGAATCATCTGCCCTACACCCTTAATGCTTTCCACCCACCCTCCTTTGTCTTTCCTTGTCCAGGCTACAAGGAACACAGGCAAGAGTATTGCCAATAAGAATATCGCCAACCCCACAGCCACACTGCTAGCAAGCTGCATGATGCTAGACCACCTCAAGTAAGTGACGTCCCAATACCTAGCTGTGAGCCTCCTGCCCAGCCCTCTAGGCCCTGGCAACCAGTCTGACTCTTCCCTCCCCTAGGCTTCATTCTTATGCCACCTCCATCCGCAAAGCTGTCTTGGCGTCCATGGACAATGAAAATGTGAGGCTCCTCTCGTCTCTTCCTGGCCCCATGCCATGGCCTTCCTTCCTCTAACCCATGTTGAGCTGGGGTGACCAGCATTGACTGTGTTTCCCAAGGGGAGGGTGGTACCAGGTAGGGCTTCTGGGCCCTCGCCAATACCCCTGCCCTCCTGGTGGCATTTCCAGGCCCTGCAAGCTGTAGGAGACAGTGGGCAGCCCGAGGTGGGTGCAGGTGTTGGCATGCCTGATGTATCCAAACTTCCCATCTTCTACAGATGCACACCCCAGACATCGGGGGCCAGGGCACTACCTCCCAAGCCATCCAGGACATCATTCGCCACATCCGCATCATCAATGGCCGGGCTGTGGAGGCGTAGGCTTTCCCTGGGACTGTCTTGGCCCATTCCTAGACGCCCCTTCTCACTCCAGCACCCCCAGCCAGCTTGGTGGGCAGACCCCAGAATAAACCTACTTCTGTCCCCAAACTCAGCCGCGTGACTCCCTCACTCCAGGATACTGGTGTTTCCGTTCACGCTTTATTAAGAAAGAAACACATACTTTCCCACCCAGAGGATCTAACAGAATTGTGGGCAGACAAGTTCTGAGACGTGGGCGTGGCCCAAGCATCTCTCTTTCCTGTCGTGGCGGGTGAAAAAGCTGGCATTCAGCAGCGTAAGAGATGGCAGCTTTTGCAGGGTGATGGGAGTCATCCCACTTTCCCTCAAGGCACTGAGAGCTGGAGGCAGAGCCAGGCCCAACCCCTGCTGCCCACAGCTGCAGCAGGACCTAGGGGTTGAGCCAGGGGTGCTGGAGGCAGTCGGCGGCACTGGCCCGCTTTTCCGGGATGTACTCCATCATGGGCAGCAGGAAGGCGCTGAACTGTGTGGCCTGTTCCAGGGGCCACTCGTACTTCTCCATGAGCACCTCATATAGACCCCAGTGCTTGAGGTTGTGGATGTGCCGCAGCTCTCCTGGGGGGTCAGGCAGCATTAGGCTGCATCCCCAGGCCAGCTGGCACTTGGGCTCTGCTAGGAAGGTCTCTGGCTTTCTGGGAACCAGTGTTCCTTCTATGTAAGAACCCAGGGTCCATGTCCCCCACTTCCCCCAGCCAGGTGACCTGAGCCTGTCCCCACCTCTCCGGTTGAAGAACTCTCGGGAGTAACGGCCTGAGAGGGCAAAGGCTGGGGGGATGTCTCCCAGAAGCTCCACGATGTGAGCAATATGGTCTGTGGGCAGAGAGGAGGCTAGTAGGCAGGTGGCCAAGAGGCCAGGAGGCCCCACAGCGGAGCCCAGGGCCTGCCTCCCCTACCCTCATCACGACTGTAGTCTTCTCCTGAGTGAGGCTCAAACAGGTAGTCACCGGTAGCCAGCTCGAAGGCCTGGAATGAACGGGGAAGGTGAAGCTGCCATTCGGCAGGCTGGCCCTGGGTGTGGGGGCAGCCCAGTCAGCGTACCATGCATGCTGTGCTCCAGATGTCTGCTGGGGGGCCATACTCGGCACCAATCAATACCTCCACAGCCCGGTACTGCCGAGTCTGGATGTCCTCAGTGAAGTGCTTGTGCTGGAGGCAAGGGAAACCCTGGCAGGAGCTGGGGCCTAGGCTGGCCTGTTCCCGTAACCCCCAGTCCTGCCTCTATTCATGTACCCTGGAGTTCTGTGGGGCTTACTCTGATTATTAGGGTCTCCAGATATCCCTGGAGGCTGGGTCTCTTCCCAGTGACCTCTTGCCATGGGCCCCGATTGGCTGACTGGGCAGGAGACCCCTGCTGGTTGGGACCAGCAGCAGGAAGCAGCCCTCATTTCTGTTTGAGGGCACTGTTATGTGAGCCCATGGCTACACCAATGAGCCCTGTGCCCCACAGGCCCGGTTGGGGCTCCCCAAGAGCAGCCCGCCTCCCCAAGGTGCTCATACCACCCAGCAGGCGTTGCCCAGATCTGCAATCTTGATCTTGATCTTGTCTGCATTTTGGGGCTCCAGGGGGTTCACCAGGAGGTTTGAGGCACCAAATGGTGCTGGGGATGGAAAGGGAGAGAGAGAAGTTGGACGGCGCAGCTCCTCCTGGCCCTGCCTGCCCACTGTCTGCTATTCCCCACACTTACTGCTGGGTGACAGGAGACCCCCGGTCTCACGCTGATTGGATGAGCCTGAAAGGATGGAGCAGGAGGCCGGCGAGAACAGGGAGCCTGAGAAGCCAGAGGTCTGCGAACTGGGGCTGAGGCTGCGGTCACCCCCAGGGGCAGGGGAGGAGGAGGCTGGAGAGGGGCCAGCCCTGGTGCCCCCAGGGTGGCAGCCTGAAGAGGAGGTAGAGCCGCTGCCCCCCTCTAGTCTTGATTCAGAATCTGGGGAGGTGGGGCAGAGGTGCTTGTGAGCTGGCAGCCCATGGCCTGTACACACACTTGGTGATCCAGTGCCCCCTCCAGGCCCCTCACCCTCGGCCTGGGCTGCAGCCTCCATGGCCTCCAGCCTCTGCAGGTCTCGCAGCCGCTCCTCTAGCAGCCGCTTCTGCAGTTTCCGCTTGCGCCTCATCTTCTTCCTCTTATTTTTGGACAGCTTACCAGTCTGCCGCCAGAGTCAGGGTCACCCCCAGGGTTCCCATCCCCCAGCCAGTCTGACAGTGGAAGCTTCCCTGCCCAGCCCTGAACCCCACCCTCTGCTCACCCCTTGGCCTCAGCTCCTCCCCCATCTCCTTATCTCCCCTCCTGACCCTGTACTTGTTCCTTAAAGCTGTGAGTTTGGGGTGGACATCGTGGGCCTGCCCCCAGACTACTCTCTCCCCTCTTGGCCCCAGCTAGGGTGGCCTGAAGTAGCCGTCAGAGGAGGATGCAGCATCTTTCCTTGGACTGGGTGGGCCCAGTGGCTGCAAAGGGCACTTTGGATCATGTGACCCGCCCTGTGTATCACTTGGATTTGGGTCACCCCACCTTTTAAAAGTGCACCTGCAGGAGTGCAGGGGTTTGGGTGGCATGAGTGTGGCTGAAGAGACTGGTTCTCAGGAGATGGGGAAAGGGGACAGGTAGAGAGGGGTGACCCCACTTACCAAGACCTCCTGGGGGGCAGTGCTGACTGGGGATACAGGTGGGGTGGGGGGAGAGAAACGAATGGAGATTCAGCTGGGGACTGAGTGCCAGAGGCCTGGCCCCAGCCCTGTACGAGCTTGTACCTGTGGAGCGGGATGGGGGCGGGGCCCCTGACTGCTGCCACTCCGTGGCTTCCGCTGCCAGGCGCCTGATGTAGGCATCACCCACACACAGCAGGATGTTTTCGGGCTTGATGTCCGTGTGGATGATCTTACATTTGGTGTGGAGGTAGTCTAGGCCGTGCAGCACCTGGGAGGAGTCACACCTGAACTCCAGCATCCCTCCCGGGCTAGGCCAGGCAGCTGGAGGGACAGCACTCACCTGCCTCACGATGCTCTTCACACAGGGCACAGGCAGACCCTGGTAATTGGACTTGATGATCCATTTGAGGAGCTGGTGGCCCAGGACCTCCAGCACCATGCACACATCTGGGTACTGGAGTGAAGGGTGGCCCTCCACAGCTGGGGCACAACCCTCCCCACCCTCAGCTGAGTGGCGAGAGCAACAAAGCTCGGGCTGCACAGAGGTGGAGGGGGCAGCACTTGCCCTGGGCAGTCTTGGTGGCCACCACTGTCTCACTGTCTCGGTGTTATTATTTATAGTGTCCCTGTCACCATCAGAAGTGTGCCAGTGGGATGGTACATTTGATGTTCATCCTAGAGCAGACACACAGGCCTCGGGCCAGCCCCACTCTTAGGCAGAGTTGGGTGTTTTGGGGTAGCCCCTGCTATGTGTGGGTAATTGAGCAACATCCACAGACTATGAGTATGCTGGTCACCCACTGTCCTGCCTCCCACAGCAACACGTGCCTGGGAGGGATCAATGCCCTTGGTGCAGATGAGCAGCTGAGGCCCTGGTACCTGTGAGGGCAGAAGCTGGCCCCCTTGCTGCTCTGCTCTTCCATCCTACAAAGGATACGAACTCCATTAACCCCTGAGATCCTGAAGTCATCAATGAGCTGAACGATGGTCTCTCTTTTGGGGTCACTGGGGTCACTGTCCCGGACCTGGAACAAAAGCCAAGGTGCCACAGTTGGCTCCAACCCACCCCTCACCAGCCGTTCCCCTTGGCTGACTCTGGATGGAAGTACCTCTGGCCCCACTTTCCGCTCCAGCTGGGTCCCACTGGAAGGAAGAAAAGACACCACCCCACTGCCTGGCCTGAGCTTCCAGGTCCTCCCACTGCACAGAGCCAGCTGGAGCCTGCCCTCTGGGAGTCCTGTCTCGCTCAGCAGAGCTCCAGCAGGCCTTGCACCCCATTGCCAGGCTCCAGTGAGTTCCCGGGGAGCCAGAGCAGTAGGGAGGTGCCTCACACATTTCAGGAGCTTGATCTCATCCACAGCTGTCTCAGTGTAGTGCCCGGCGCTCTTCACCACTTTTAGGGCCACGAAGCGCTTGCGCCTGCAATACCAAGACCCTCGTCAGCTGCTGACCATGGTGGTGGCCTCAACCAAGCCCAAAGCGGGATCCCAGCCAGCCCTGGGGGTGGAGGGGCCACTCACTGGATGTCCCAGCAGAGCCAGACGGTAGAGAAGTGGCCCCAGCCCAGTTTTCGCACCACATGGTACCGCCCATTGAACAGGTCACCGATCTTCACTGGGTAGTAGCCACCTGCCAAGGGGGGCCGATAGGTCATCGTAGCGATGTCTCCCTTCCCTGTCCCCCAGGGCAGCCCATCCCCGCCAGCGATCAGGCCCACGTGGGTCCAGCCTTCGTGCACCCTTTTCCTCCCAGGCTGACCTGAGCCCTGCAGTGGCAATGTGGTTGCCTGATCCCAAGATCAGGCCTCACCCTTGCAGTAGTCCTTGGGGTCCTCCTGTTCCTCGTCATCAGAGCCCAAGAGTCCCTGAAGCATCGGAGGTGCCGGTGTGGCTGGGGCTAGTTCAGAGCCTGAGGACTCAGGCCCACAGGAGGCCTGGGAGCTGGGGGTGCAGTGGGCGGGCAGTGAGTGCATGAGGAGCCGGGGCCCCTGGACGCCCGGGGTAAGCCCTACCTGCTGCTGCTGCTGCCACTGTCTCCGCCGCCGCCCCTACCGCCCGCGCTGGCGCTCATCCCGACCTCGCAGCCCGCAGCTCCGGTGCCGGGGCGGCTGCTCCTGTGGGGCCTGGCCGGGGCCCGTGCATTTATAACCTCGGCTGCTGATCTCACCCGCCTTTATAAATAGCCTCCCAGCTGCTCAGCTGTGGGCAAGGTATGCGCTGCGGGGAGGGGGCGGCGCGCCTGACGGTGGCCTGGAGAGCCCGGTCCCCAGGCTGAGGCCCCCTGCTTCGCCCACACCCCAGGGGAAGAGGGGGCCACTGTGCCGGGAACGCGAAAAGACTCAGTACCTAAGCCAAGTCCCCTGGTGCCCCAGGACCAGCTGAGGGGGACCTTTGCATGAGGACGAAGCCATCCAGAGCCCAGGCCAAGGCGCCTGCTCTCCAGGGCAGGCTGCTGGGGGCCTCCTATGAAAGGATGTAGTTGACATGGTGACAGGTCCTTAGGCTGAGCTCCACCCCCTCCATACTGCAGGCCACCAGCAGTGCTTTGGGAACTTGTGGAGCATTCTAGAGGTCCTCCTGGAGGTGACCAATCCCAATTCCACTGGGACCCCATTCCCTGCCCACTCCCAGTCCCGTTTCCAATGTTTCACAGACCCCCAATACAGTGGGAGCCCAGATGTCCCCTGAATGTTTTGTCACTGAGGTCCTTCTGACTGAGGGGGTCAGGGGCAAGAGCTGAGAGTGACTCATTCCTCCCCCAGAATTCCACCACTGTGGCCCGAATGACCTCCCTCCCAGCTCCAGGGCTGGCTAGGTAGCCAGGTGGCTTTCCTCACTGTTTCTGCCAACATTTGTCAGGTGCCTGCTGTGGGCCAGCACTGACCTGTCTACCCCGGGAAACGAACAGCCCACAGCCACTGCCCAGGAGCTGGGAGGCAATGGAAGGAACCCATGGCCTTAGGGCTGCATCCTGAGAGACCAGGAGGAGTTTGGTCCCCCAAAGCACCCAGGGCTGCACAGAGCACGCCCGGGACTGCACAGAGCACGCCCAGGGCTGCACAGAGCACGCCCAGGGCCAAGGCATGCAGACGGAATGTGCTGGAGACCTCCAACATGCGGGCCATGCTTTGGCATGGCTAGGAGCTGGGGGGTAACAGGCCTTGGGTGGCCGAGGGGCCCTGCCTGGAATCTGTGGGTGCCAGTGTAGGGTTCCAGTGAGGCTGAGAAGCACTTTTGCTTTTAGAAAACTCACTCAATGTTTCTAGAAGAGAAGAGGGCAAGACTGGAGGGGAGGGATGAGTTTGGGACTGCTGGGGTGGTACAAATGAAGTGGAGGGGGCTGGGCAGTGACAGTGCTTATTCTGAGATGAGAGACTCTTGGCACAGTGTCTGTGTCAGGAAAGAACTGATGGGGACCGGACAGGCATGGATGGAGGTGGTAGCTTTCTTGTGGGCCCTGGGGAGGTTAGGAAGGGGGTGGGGAGGGCAAAGTTTTCCTCTTGAGCAGCACTCCCAACCACCAGGCCCGTGGGGCTCCCAGCCCAGGGAGCAGGAAGTTGACTTGTGGCTTGAGACAGGGGCTGGGAATTGGGCTTTGTTGTTTTTTTTAAAAAAGACATTTCTAGCCGGGTGTGGTGGCGCACACCTGTAATCCCAGTGACTCGGGAGGCTAAGGCAGGGGGATCTCGAGTTCAAAGCCCACCTCAGCAGAGACAAGGCGCTAAGCAACTCAGTGTGACTCTGTCTCTAAGTAAAATACAAAATAGGGCTGGGGATGTGACTCAGTGGCCGAGTGCCCCTGGGTTCAATCCCTGGTTCCAAAAAATAGAAAAAATAAAAAGACATTTCTGTTTTATTTCCATATTCTCCAGCAAGCAAATAAATACAGTGGGAGAAGGGGTAAGGACTGTTATAAATTAGAAGTCAGCCCTGTGGCGAGGCAGGGGCAGCAGCCGAGCTCGTTCAGGCATCAGAAGGTGCTATGGGGGCAGGTCCTCTCTGCTCACAGGTCAGTCACTTTGTCTTCCACCAGGGCGGCAACCTGCTGCAGGCGGCAAGCCAGCTGCATCTTCTGGCCCACGGGGTCCTCCTCCAGGGCACTGATGATCTGCCAGGGCAGAGAAGGGCATCCACCTGAGGTCCCACCCCTCCGCTATTGACCCAGGGCTGCCCAGCCCTGCTTCCATCTTAGCGGAGGTCCAGGAGTTCAGGACACACTGCTGGGGCTTCCCTGGGAACTCCGGATCAAAGTCGAGCCCGAGGCTCAACGTGCACTTTTCAGCAGAGGCTGGCCCCTACTCCTTCCCCCTGCCATTCCGGGGGCCTCCGTGTCAGCCCCACTGCACTCTAGGGACCTGCCTCTTCCCCTGCAGAGCGCCCTGGGCCTCACCTGGTCATGATACCTGTGGATGTGGCTGTACAGTTGCTGCAGAGCTTCCGGACCATGCGAAACGCAAGGATAGTTCTGGGGGCAGCACACGGGGGCAGTGAGGCCTCGACCCTGGCCTCCAGCCCAAGGCTCTCCCTCTGCTCAGACAACTCATCCCCCCGAGATGTGGAGGGCAGTGCCCGAGCCACGCCTCACCCCGGAGAGCTCGGCCAGAGCGGAGTTCATCTCCTGGTAGCTCACTGGAGAGCTCTGGCGGATGTCGGCGTAGTATCTGGGAGGAGCGCAGAGTGAGGGGCGGGCACCCTCCGGCGCCCCCCCCCCACGCCCCCACACCTACCTCTCCACCATCTGCTTATAGCGAGGGATCTCCCGGGCGTAGAGCAGTTTGTTCACCGGGGAATCCTGCTTGAGACAGAGGAAGGACTAGGCGTGAGCAGGGTGTGGGCACCCACCAGCACCCCTGCCTTCTGGCCAGGGCTCACTGCTCAACTCCACCCAGCTCGGGCTCTGCACCAGGGTCCCCTGGCTTCCCCCCAGGAATCTTCTCTCCAGCCCCTGCCAGCTCGCCTGGCGACTGCACTCTCACCCGGCCCACTTTGTGCTCTGAGAGGGTGCAGGAGTCGATGAAGGTCTGTGCAATGACGGCCAGGACGGCGTCCACGTTGTCTGACACCCGCACATCAAAGAGCAGCTGTGGGTTCTTCAAGGCGTTCACCCAGAACCGCAGCAGCAGGCTGGGGACACAGCAGCAGGCCAGGCGTGGGGATGAAGGCTGGCCATTGTGGCCTCCTCCTCTGTGTGCTCCAGCCCACCCTTTCCATGCCGATGTCAGGGGAGCTGCCCCCCAGGCAGCCAGGGGCCCAGCCTTGCTCTTCACTCGGAGCTGTCCTCAGGGCCCAGGTGGCCTTCCTGTGAGTCTATGCTGGGGGGTGGGGGTTGAAAACCTGGGTTCCTGTCTTGAACCTGCTGTCCTGTTCTGAGACTGTCTTGGTCCCTCTGGGACTCGATAGATCAGTAGCAGTGGGCAGGGGCTCAGCAGGAAGGGCACCTGTTTGTCTTCCAAATGTGCAGGGTCTCCGAGTCCTCGATGCCGTGTTTTTCTGCCAGCTCATCCAGGAAGTCGAACAGGTACTTGACAGCAATGGGCACAGGCCGGTTCACGCTGAGAATGGCTTGGAAGGTGTCATCCACAAATTTCTGCAGTGTGCCCTGTAAGCAGGGGATGCGGGCCCCTCTGCCTCTCTAGGACCATTTGTGCTCCCAAGGCTCCCCTGTGGCCAGGCCCCCTGGCTACACTGACCTTCATGGAGAGCAGGCGGGTGAGGTAGATTTCTGGGATGGCCTTGGCTGGCGCCCGCTCCCGTTCCCGCTCCCGGAGGCTGCTGCGCCATGCCTTGGCTCCTTCCGGCTCCTCGGTGGCCTTCACCAGATGCCAGAGGCGCACCCCTCCCTCCTCGCCATCCTCTAGCATGGGGATGTCTGAGGGCGTGGGAGCCTGGCCTCAGTCCCATGCCTCTGCCTCCAACCTGTACCAGTGGCCTGGGGGGCACAGTCCGTGCTCCCTGCAGGGTGGTGGTCCAGGGGCTTGCTCAACATGACACCTCATGACTCTGGAACCTCCAGGCCTGGTGCAACCTGGAGCTTTAGCTTGCCTGCTGGGCAGGTGGGGTGGGCAATCCAGGCAAGGGAGATGACATGACCAGGACTCCTTCCTGCCCAGCCTTGGACTCTAGTGAGCCTAGCCTAGGGTGGACTCCGTCCCTGCTGGGCTCCTGGGGCAGGCAGGTAGGTGTGTCTGGGCCCCTAAGCACTCACCCTCGCCTGAGGGGCAGCTCTGAGCCAGGGTCTGGGAGACAGCAGCACCATTGTTCAGCTGAGGGATGAGCCCCACTGTTGCTCCATCTGGGACCTGGTGGGGAACAGAGTCTGGTCCCTTCACTGCCATCTGATCACTGAGGCAGGGGCCTGTCCCTTGCTCCCAACCAACCTGCCCCATTCCTGCCCATCCAGCACCTTGTAGTGCTGCAGAGTGTTGAGTCTCTTCCAGTGGTTCTGAGTTACTGAGGTCAAGTCCTCATCTGACAGGGTTAGGTGACCAGCCAGGCCTGAGCGCCATTCTGGGGAGACCCAGGGAAGCCCATCAGGTCACAACGTGTTCCCCATTTGTAATAAGGCGGAACTGAGCAGCTACGCGGTGGAGGCAGTAGGGGCAGGGGAGGTGGGGCTGGCTCTCTCACCAAGGTCTAAGGCATGCACTGAGGGCCTCTGGGAAAAGGGGGTGCCCTTGTAGACTTGGTCCAACACCTTCTCCTTGACTTGGGTGATGGTGTCTGTGTCAAGCACCCGGGCAGGCAAACGCTGCGTCTCGCTGTTCCCTGCGGGCCCACCAGCCCCAGGGCCCACCAGCACCATCAGTGTCAGGGGCCGGAACTCCACGTCCTCCCGCAGCAGATGACTATCATTCAGGGTCCGTTTCGCCTTGCCTGTCACAGCATCCACAGGGCCCTTGTCCACCTGGTACTGGATGGCCCGGAAGAGCATGTACAGTGGCTCCCCAGCCACTTCCTGCAACCATCAAGGTGGGCCAGCATTGGTCACAGGGCGGGGGCTCAGTGGTGCCAAGCAGGGGGCATAGTGGGAGTGAAAGGGGCAGCCAACAGCCCAGAGCAAAGATAGGTGGACAGGCCGCCCTTCCTCCTCTGCCTTGGATCTCCCTCTGCCTGGGCCTCACACTGGGCCTGCAGGACAGGGGGATGGCTCTCATGACCTTCATTTGATGGCCCATCCTGAGTCCTGGATAAGGCCCCTGGGGGAATCTGGGCACTGGTCAGAGAGGCTACAGGCAACAGCCCCCAAGAGCTGGGGGGCAGGAGGGTGCCATCAGGGCTGATGTCCCTCACCCTCAGGAAGGCGTAGAGACAGATGGACAGCCAGTTGGTGAGCAGCTTCTCCACCATGGTCTCTGTCCTGTGGGGAGGAAGTTCCAGGTCCCTCAACTCCTCTTCTAAATCCCTCCTGGCTCCACCTCCCCAGGGCAGAGCCTGGCCAGGGTGGGGACAGGTTAGTGGTGAGCCCCTGTCCCTGCCACCATGCCCAGGTCAAGACCAACCTGCGTAGCATGAGCTTGGGGTTCTTATGTACATAATGGGCTGCCAGGTCACCAAGCAGAGTCCTCATGATGTCGGTCAAGTACTCGAGCTTGCCGTGCAGCACCAGGGACAGGAGTGAAGCCACGTGGCAGCGGTCCCTCTGGGAGAAGCCAGGCTGCTCCTCCAGGGTGTGGATGAGCTAGGCAGGGAGCTGGGTTCACTCTGGGGAGCCAGCCCCGTGCATTCCTCCCCTTCTGTGCTCACACCTCTTGCCCAACCTGGCTTAGCCGTCCCTACCCCACCTCTGCCCGCAGAGGCCCTCTGCCCTGCCTGCCCCCGTGCACCCGTGAGGCCCTCACTGTGAGGAGGAAGAGTTTGCTGTTGAGCAGGTTGGAGAGCTGTGTGAGGCCCTGGCGAACGGTGGCACGGCGGCCTTCTTGCTCAGGCCCCTTGAGGTCTGGAAGCAGCGGGCAGCCACCTTGTCCAGGAAAGAAGGCACGCTCGGCGTACGTGCGGTAGTCCAGGAAGGGGATGCCGCTGGCCTCCAGGTCGCTGCTGAGGTCCGTCATCTCGGTCATCAGGTCTGCAGGCCAGCAGCCACTGAGACGTGGACTCAGGCCCAGTGGGCCCTCTGCCCCCTTACCTGCCTCACACACCTGTGAACTCCTTGCGGCACTGGTCGCCCACGCCAGTCTCCAGGTTCTCCAGCTGCACCAGCACCTTCTGGTAGTCCCGCAGGGCCTGCTTGCTCTTGTGCCTGCAGCCGAGGGCCACACGTGAGCCACAGCCCTAGGCCAGGGTGGCCACTTCCCCAGGTCCTGCCATGGGGCGTCCTTGCCAGGAGTGAAGAGGGAGGTTTGCGCAGGTGCGGGCAGGGGACAGCCTCACCTGTACATGAGGGTGAGGAGGAGCACGGCGGCGATCAGCACAGCAGCGCCCAGGCCCAGGCCCGCCTGGGCCTCCACGGGGAAGGTGGACATGGCGGGCTCCGCCTCGTACTGGACAGGGCCCAGGGCCAGGTGCACGTTGCCCATCTGCACCTGGGGGTGTGGAGGCGGGCTCCTGAGCACGGGCCTGCGGCCTGCAGCCCGCCCGCCAGGCGCACACTCACCACGAACTGCGGCAGGGCACTGGAGCTGTTGGTGGGCTGCGGAGCGCGTGGGGGCGGCTCGCAGTACAGGTGGGTGAGCGTGAGCGTCTTCACCAGGCACTCGCCGTCACCGATGCGCACACGCACCTCCTCTTTGCTGATTCCCAGGTTGAGGCCCTCGCCCTAGGACGCATGCCAGGAGCCTGAGCTGGCTGCCCCGCGCCGGGGCCTGAGCACCTGGCAGTGCACAGCGGGGGCGCTCACCTCCACATCCAGGACATGGCCTGGCTTGAGGCGGTAGGGGCGGGCCAGCCCCTCGCGGCTGAGCGGGGCCAGGCGGGGGTTGGGCTGGTACAGGAAGCTCCGGCCCCCACTGGCACTGGCGAAGTCCACCTGCACGTTGTCCAGGGTGAAGAAGACCCGCCTGGGGCGGGCGCCGTCTGGTACAGCAGGGCTGCGGCACAGGAGGAGGGCTGACGAGTTGACCGAGCAGACGGTGGAGCACTGCGGGGCACAGGCGGTGAGCTGGGCCTCCCCTCTTCCTTCCTGGGGGTATACGGGCTGGCCCTGCCCCCCACTGGCATGGCAGAGGACAGCCCTGGCAGCAGCTGCTGGGAGAGACTCACTTGCAGCAAGTCTCCCCGCAGCTGGACGCAAGCCTGGGGGTCTGCAGCAGGGGCCTCGCAGCTCCTCCTTGGGGTCGCGTCCTGGGGCTGAGCCCCCAAAGCCTTCGCCTCCGCATCGGCCTCCAGCCACACGGAGAGCAGGGGCTGCCACACCGCGTCCAGGCCCGAGCCCCTGACACGGATCAGACGCCCACCCCTGGGCCAGGACGAAGTCAGGGGGTGGGAGGGGACAGCCCCGCCCAGCGCCAGCGCCCCAGCTCCCCTCCGGCTCAGGGGCTAGCCAGCCTCCTCACCCCCGGAAGCTGACGCTGGGCTCTGCCGCCAGGAGCTGGGGGTTGGCAGTGTAGCGGAAGGGGCTGCCGAGCAGTTTGCGCTCAGCATGGCCGAAGACCACGAGGACCGGCGCTTCTCCTGGAGTGGCCCGGGGCATGGTGCGGCACACAATGGTCTTGGGACACACGGGCTCCTGGCTGCAGGGAGTGCAACGGGAATGTCATGTCAGGCTCCCACTGCTGCCTTTCAGCCCTAGCCTTGACCCAGTCCCCACGACAGGCCCACTTTGCCTCCCACAACAAGGGCAGAGACCACTGAGGCGGGCCTAGTACAATTTCTCTTGGAATTTGATGTGACCTTCAATCCACTGCCCCCACTGTATAGGGGGGGACACAGGCCCACAGGGTGTGTCCCCCAGTTGACAGCAGCCCCTGCACCTGGTGGGCAGCAGGGTGGATACTTACATGGGACAGGGTTGGCCACCCACAAAGGCAGTGACGTTGCCTCCTGTCTGGAGGTGCTGCCCATGGATGGTGAGCTGGGTGCCCCCTGCTTGAGGGCCCCACTGGGGACTCAGGCTCAGCAGGACAGGATCCTGGGGAACAGGGCAGACTGCGGTAGGTGTGGCAGCCTGACCTGGTGCTTCCTTACCTGGGCCCATCCCTAGGCCCAAGTCTTGGTTTGTCAAGTGCCAGGAGCCACAGCTGACCATGCCCTCCTTCTGGAAGCACAATTCTGGCTTCTGCAGCAACACGTTTGCCAGCTCTCCTCCCACCTGCCCCTGCCCGGAGTCTCTCCTCACCATCAGTCTTTCCCCTTGAGACTGACTAACTTGCATGCCGAGTTAGACCTTGAGACCCAACTGCTTTCTTTTTTTGGGGGCGAGTGGTACTGGGGATTGATCCCAGGGGCACTCGGCCACTGAGCCACATCCCCAGCCCTATTTTGTATTTTATTTAGAGACAGGGTCTCACTGAGTTGCTTAGGGTCTCACTAAGTTGCTGAGGCTGGCTTTGAACTTGCCATCCTCCTGCCTCAGCCTCCCGAGTTGCTTGGAGTACAGGCGTGCACTACCGAGCCCGGCTCCAATTGCCTTCTTCTTTTTTTTTTTTTTTTTTTTTTTTTTGTGGTGCTGGGGATTGAACCCAGGGCCTTGTGCTTGCAAGGCAGGCACTCTACCAACTGAGCTATGTCCCCAGCCCTCCAATTGCCTTCTTGGTGTGCTTGTGTGCCAAGCAGAACTCCTGGTCCTGACCCACCCCTGCCTCCTACTGTCACTACCCTGGAATACCTGCCCCAGAAATGGCCCTCCTAGATGCCCAGGGCTCAGGCTAGCATCTGAGGTGTCCCCACACTCCTCTATCCCCTGCTCCCACAGGGAGCCAGGCCCACATATTCTGATGGCTCCACGCCCAGAATGGACCAGATGCCGACTACACTTGCTGCTTCTGCTGCCCACCACCCTCTTGGACAACTGCCAGTGGTGATGTCCTTGCTATCCTGCCACTGTCCCCAGCCTGCTCTCCACTGAGATCATGTGGCTTCCTTTCCAGAAACAGCAGTGCTTCCTGCGACCCTTGGATCCAGTTTGATGTCCCCACCTAGCTGTCTGGACCCCTTCCCACTGTCTCCTGCACTATGCCACCCTGGGGTAGGCACTGACCTGGTAGGTGAAGTGCTGGGTTGAGATGCCTGGTGGCCGACTTTTAATGGTCACTTGGACTGGCCCAGTGGTGCCATTGGGGGCAGGAGATGTCACACACACAATCCTGATGAACCAAGGTCCGGTCACTGCTCAGGGCCCCTTGGGAGCCTTGGACAGCCTGCCAGTCCCCTCCTGGAGCCCCCTCCTGCTCCCTCTCCCTTGCCCGCTTGCTTTCCTTTTGTAATTGCACCCAGGGTCCCATATTTCTGGACTGCAAGCCTCCCTTCTCCCTGGACAGCATCCCTCCAACTCTGCCTCCAGGGGCGCCTCACCGAGCAGAGGTACGGTAGAGAGCAGGATCGGGGCGGCAGGGCCGGCCGGCCACACGCACAGCATCTTGCACATCAGCAAAGTCCCGGCCCAGGTTGGAGCCCAGAATGGTGAGGGCCAAGCCACCCTCTGGGGGGCCGGTCAGGGGCTCAACCTGGATCAGGGAAGGATGGCAGATGGGGCACTCCAAACTCATATCCCACCCTGCAGCAGGGGTGCCCAGCCAGCCAGCAGGACTGCGGCTGGGCCAGGCTGTCAGGGATGGGGTGGGAGACTGGGCTGGAGGAGGGTGGGGAGCAAGGGCCCTGCAGGCGAGTGGCTCACCGCATCAATGCTGGGCATGGGACACAGCAGCTCCACAGCTCCTGGTGGGCACAGGGGCCCATAACGACAGGTAGGCTGGCCATCACCACACCACAGGCAGCCCAGGCTCCGGTTGGCTGCCTGGCAGTGGCTGCAGTCAGGGTGGCCCACGGCACAGTCATACAGGATCACTAGGAAAGGCCAGGCATGCTCTGAGGTAGCACCCCTGCGCCGCAACCCTGACCCCTCCTGCCCTGCCACCCCCGAGCTCACCATGAAAAGCATGGGCGTTGTCCAGCCGCTGGACCTCCCCCCTGGTGACGTAGATGGGCACTGGGAGCTCCCGCTGGGACACGGAAGGGTGGAACTGTGGGTGGAGGGCAGGGTCAGGCTTGACCCTCCTTGGGGCAGCACCACCTCCCGCCTCCCTAGAAGACTCCCCAGAATGGGGGTGCCTGTCCACCAGGGCCCTCGGGGCAGAGCCTGTGTGAGCACTGGGTTCCTGCCACGTGCTCCGGGCCTGGCGCAGAGCAGGCTCTCATGAGTGACAGCAGGATGAAGAAGGGCTGGGGACACCGGGGCGAGTGGCAAAAGGGCTGCAGAAGGCGCCCAGCAGCAGGGGAGGCCGAGGGCGACCTCCTCCAGGCACCTGCTGGGCCTGGCAGCGAACGAGGCCGGCGTCCGCAGCTGTCTGCTCCAGGGAGGCCGGCAGCTTCCGCAGTGCTCCAGGCAGCTCCAGCCAGCAGTGGTAGGTGGCGGCCGGGCCCTGCGGGGCATGCGATCAGCCCCCTGGACACTGTCATCACCCCCCACAGCCCCCAGTCCCTGCCCACCTGACCACTCACTTGGAAATACTGAAGGTTCTGGACGCGCAGGGCCAAATGGCTCTCCCAGCCCACAGGCACCAAGTGGGGACCTGCCAGACCCACGATCTGGGGGCAAGCCTGTGGGCCACGCACCTGGACGTCCATCTGGGGAAAGGAGAGCCCCCAGCCCTTCAGAGCTGCAGGCAGCCTCCTGGGCAGCCGCGCTTCCAATTGCAGTGCCCGCAGGGTGCTTGTAGGGGGCTGAGTGGGCAGAGGGAGCCCTAGGTCGGGCACACCCACCTCCTGGGCACTGTAGACCGTCCTCTCACCCTCGGGGCAGCGCTCCCCATGTACACAGTGGCTGCTGTGGGGACACCAGTGGCACCGCCAAAGGCTGCTCACACAGGCACGGCACCTGCAGGGACAGGGTATGCTCAGACTGGGTGCCATCTCAGGTTGCCACCCCTACCCAGAAGGAGCCAGGCCAAGGAACTCACGGAGCAGCCACCTCCAAGGTCTGGACAGCACCGCAGTCATAGAAAGAGAAGTTGGTGGCAGCCACGACCACATCTTCAAACATGAGGGCCAGGGACAAGGTGACGTGGTCTAGATGGGATAGTGCGGGTAGAGCAAGGCCCGCAGCTCCTGCCCCGTTCTCTTCCCACCCTGCCCCCTTCCCAGGGGTCCCCTCACCTGTGCCTGGAGGGTTACGAGGCACCTGGTCTTGGGGAGGGGTGACACAAGCCACGTGGGGCCCTTCCACATGAGCCAAGCTATCGAAGTCCCCAAAGGCACAATGGAAGTATTCATCCATAGCCAGGGTGGGCAGCCGGGGGACAGACAAGGTGACCTGGGACACATGAAAGGGAAACAGGGCGATGGAGCTGGCAAGGGGAGGGTGGCGAGCAGGCAAGAGCCACTGTTGGGCACGGGGCAGAGGCCACCGTGAGGCAGCCGGGCGGCGGCAATGTGGCCTGGAAGCTGCAGAGCGGGGGGTTCTCTACCTGTCCCTGCTCTTGGCGAGGGCGGTGGGCCGGCAGCAGGCTCTGGATGTGGAGGCAGCGGCTGTCGTCATAACTCCACAGCCACTGGTCCCGCTGGGCTGCCCGGCTGCACTGGCTCCTGCGGGCGCACCTGCGGGCAGGGCCCAGGTGAGTGGGTCTCGGCTCCCGGGGGGGGGGGGTGGCCCCGCTGGAACAAGTGAGCAGGGCTGGTGAGGGGATGGCTCAGGCCAGGGGGCTTCACAGCCGAGGCTCAGGCTCAGCTCCTTTTGTGTTTTTGGTACCAGGGATTGAACTCGGGGCACGTAACCACTGAGTCACATCCCTTTTTACTTTTTATTTAGAGATAGGGTCTTGCTGAGTTGTTCAGGGCCTCGCTAAATTGCTGAGGCTGGCTTTGAACTTGCAATCCTCTTGCTCCAGCCTCCCGAGCCCCTGGGATTACAGGCGTGCGCCTGGCTGCTGTGCGTCTTTCCTTTGTCTAGCTAAAGATTTTGCTTTGGCTCTTGACTGTGAGAGAGGGACCTGCTGCTGGGCTGCTGCGTGGAGCCTGGGTTGCAGGGGTTGGAGGGGGCCAGGGGACACTGTCAGCTGGGCAGGGGTGCTGGGAGAGGTGGCAGATGCCTGAATCCAGGGTGGGGCTGCTGGAAATGAGAAGCGGATAGGTTGGGCAATGTCAGGCAGCCAGTGGCACCCAGATTCATGGCTTGGTGGATGGGGCAGGATTGAGGAGCTCAGCAACAGCCTGAGTCTCTACTTGAGCAAGTAGGGCTGGTCTGGTGGCACACCCAGAGCTGCTCTGGTTGCACCTGTTGGCACAAGCCAGGGCACAGGACCACACTTACCTGCCCTGCAGGATGCACCAGCCGCACAGTGGGTCCCGGGCCTGGAGGCAGCTGGTGCAATCGGGGAACTGGGGGCAGTCTGCCACCGGTACCCTGCTGACCTGGGTGAGCAGCGAGGGAGAAAAATGGTGGTTGTGGAGATGTGGGCCATGTGGACCTGCCCTGGGTCCTGGGACAGCCCTCACCTGTTGGGCAGTCAGGACATAGAGGTGGCCACCACTGCTGTCCACCAGCAGGTCTGGGCTGATGGGTGAGCCCGGAGGCCCCACTTGCTGGGAGTGGTACACCTGGCCTTGGGAGCTGTTGAGGAAGACCTGGGCAGGGGCACAAGGACAGGGTTGAACCATCAACTGTCCAGATGGCCAGAGGTTCACTGTGCAGGGTACATCTCTCCTCGCACCAGGGGCTCTGTTTCAGGAGCATAAAGACTCTCAGGGAGCACCACCTCTCCCCAGCGCCATCAAGAGAAGGACATATGGCTTCCCCCTTGAGCGCCCTCAGGGTTACAGCATTCTCTGGGAAGTCGTGCCCTGGATGAGGCGTTCAGACACCAGGGGCCATTCTGCTACGTGGGAGGGCAGCTACAGAGAGAAGAGCAGGTGGCTAGGACACAAGTTTCCCTCGAGGAGACTTCTAGGGCCAGATTGGCTCTGAGCACCATGCCTGCCCGTGCTGCTCCCTCATCACCCCCACCCACCTTGACCAGTGATGGCTGGACCACATCAGGAGGCACCTGGGCAGTCATCCCAAGCTTCCCTTCTGGGAGTCAAAGCAGGAGGGGGCACCCCACCAGATGCCAGGGTGTGGTGAGACCCTCTGACCCACCAGTGGAATGCGGACTGAGAGGTGGAGGGTTCTGGAGGCTTCCAGAGCCGCTGGCAGCAGGGGCTCCTGGCCAGGCAGCAAGGCTGGCTGCGACCTGGCAGTGTGCAGGCTGCCCTAGGGCGCCCCCTTGCTCAAGCCCTTACCTTATGTAGCTGGCCCTGGGTGTCCCCCAGGAAGGCTATCATGTGCCCATCTGCCTGGAGGGCTGCTACGGCGCTGATGGGATGCCCAAGCTGCAGCAGAGGCTGTGCCTCCAGGGGCTGGTGGCCAGCAATGGGGCTGGGTGTGTGCTCATCGCCACAGGGGTATGACTCAGGGGAGTCCTGGACAGGTAAGGAGTGGAAGTCAGCTTCCAGGAGGGGCCCAGGCAGCCAGCGGGAGGGGAGCTGGGGGGGACCTGCGAGCAGGGCGATTAGGGCTGGGGGCTGGGAGGCTGGGTCACCAAGCCCTACACCATGACAAGCCTACCCCACAGAGGGACAGAGGTGTAAAGAAGCAGCCGCACCCCTCCCCCTGTTAGCATTCCTGGCCGGGAGGTCACCAGACACTTCTCACTGGAGAGCACCCTGCCCCGCACCCTGGAAGGGGCACTGTTGGGCGGGCAGGCACTGAGGTGCAGAGGGGGAAGGCAGGACGCTGGCAGGATGTGGGAGCTGGCCCTGGCCACTCACAGCGGGCAGAGTGACACAGCGTGACGTGACGCCATACTCCACAGTGGCTTCCTCCATGCCGCTGGGTCCTCGACCTCCTGCTGTATAGCAAAGTCGCCGGGCCCTCTCCATGCTCCCGTGCAGCTCAGCCAGGGGAAAGGCGCACAGGGCCGCCTGGGCCCCACTTGGGCCTGTGGCAAATGCCCCCAACAAGGTGTCCGGGGCGAGGAAGGCAGCCTGGATGAGGCCCTGGCCCCGGCAGGCAAGGGGCACTTCCACATAGGAGTAAAGGTTGGCATCCCCCAGGCAGATGCGGGCCACATAGGAGTGGTACTCGGCCTGGGCCCGGGCCCCCCCGGCGGCGGAAGACGAAGTAGGCAGAGTGGGTGTCAGCAAAGGCCCCCACGTAACTGTTGTTGTAGTCAGAAAAGTCACCCACCACCAGGCGGCCCAGGCCCTCGCTGGAGAAGGGCTGCGGCCCTGCCAGCTGGCGGACCGTCAGGGGTGGCACCCCGGCTGACAGCTTGCCTGCCAGGCCTCTAGCCACCAGCAGGAGGTCCTGGCCTGGCAAGGGCACCACCAGGCCCACCGTGGCCACTCCTGGGGTGTTAGCAGCCACAAACTGCCCGTCACCAGGGTCCTCAGCCTGATACAGCACCTTGGTCACATCCCCGAGGCGCCGCTTCTCACACACACCCTGCCTCACCTGCCCGCAGGCCACCAGCTCCTGGGCCCTGCTGCTCACCAACAAGAGCTGGTTGGCATTATCAGTAAGCCGGGCCTGCGGACACTCAGCTGGGTCACGGAAAGGCACACAGTCAGGACTGTCGATGACAGGGCCCGTGACAGCCACAGCCTCGAGCTGCAGGTCAGGGCTGAGCTGGAAGAGGTGGTTCACTGCGCCCACGTAGAGCGAGCCCTGGCCCGGCGCCAGCACCAGGTGGTTGAAGGTGGTGTTGGGTGCAGAGAAGTGATGAGCCTCTGTCAAGGGCAGCAGTGTTGGGGACAGCAGCAGCAGCAGGAGATGGAGGTGGAGGGAAGGCCAGGCAGCCATCCCTGGAACCTGGGGGATAATCAGGTGATGTGAGAGCTGGTGGGAGGGTGTCGCTGGTACCCCGCTCCCTAGTAGGCACAAGCAAGTGTGGAAGGGGCAGGAAGGGATGAGGCAGAGATGGACCAGAGAGGAAGGCAGGCTGGAGACTCTGGAAGAGAGTCCACAGCCCAGGAGCAGTTGGGAGGCAGAAAGAGAGAGAGCAGAGAGACACAGAGAGGGCACAGAGAAAGGCAGTCAGAAAGAGAGCAGAAAGAGGGACAAAGAAGGAGTCCAAGAGCTGGAGAAAAAAAACTGAGGCGGGGGTGGGGGCACGAGCACGCACGCGCACATGCGCACAGGCAAGGAAAGAATTCTTCCGTCTTCTACTTTATATGCATCTAAACTGTAGAATGGGGACACATCCTGAAAAGCCACACGAGCATGAGCAGAGGGACTCTGAGTGACAGAGGGTGGAGGGAGGAGAGGGGAGGGGCACGAGGGAAGGAAGGCGGGGGAAGCCATGTACCAGGGTGACCCTGCACCAGCCTTCCAGACAAGAGAGATGGCATGGGGACAAGAGGAGTGAGGCCACCATGTGACCAGGGGAGATACCCATGGTACAAGGAAGAGGGAGTCCCTCGCTAGCTGGCAGAGAGCAAGCCAGGGAAGATGGAGGACACCGGGCAGCCGCCCGGGAAGACACGGCCAGACGCAGCCCGCCTGCCCCATGCCAGAGCCACACCACAGAGGGTCTCAGACCACCGCAAGGTGGTGAGAACAGGGGAGGAGGAAAAGCTTCAAGCCACCCGGGAGGGCGCGGGGACACCAGGCACGGAAAGAGGCAACACAGGCTGGTGGGGTGGAGGGAGGCCTGCCCCGGGGTCAGCTTCCGTTGGGGCCTGACGCCAGAAGAGTCCTCAGTGGGGAGTGCTGAGGAGGAAGCCAGCCTCGGTGAGAAGGCGAGGACGAAAGGCAGACGGAGGGGAGCCTGAGCAAAGTAGCCCCCGAGTGTGCCTGGAGGGGACCCTGAGCCAGAGGAGGCTGTCAGCAGAAGACTATACACCACCCCCTGGGCACAGCCTTGGGAAGGGCGAAGCTGGCAGCAGGCCCTGAATTGAACTGGGGGCTGCACGAGTGGGCACACGCCCGCCAGGAGCCACCCACTCCCACTCAGGCCTCGGCCAAGCCCCAGGAAGGCCCTGGCGTCAGGGCCTTCCCCTTATCTCAGGAACACAGGCGGGAAGACATTTCCTTTAGATCCTGGGTGTGTGTCCAGCAGTGCCTGGTGTGTGGAGGAGACACAGGACACTAGAGCCCCAAGCCAAAGCTTCCCTGTGTCCTGAGCGCTGGCCTGGGTGTTTCACCTCACCCTGCCCCCTCAGGGACATCTTCGGGGATGCGGGGCCCAGGTACTTACCACCACTAAGCAGGGCAGCGGTGGGGTCTCTTGAGCAGCGTGGCACATCTCTTCAGTTCAGCTGCCCTGGGGCAGTGATGATGGGCACAAGATGGCTGTGGAGGGCATTGTCCCGAGTGGGAGGGAGACAGTTGAGGCTCAGCCCCATTCATGCCGGCCCTGGGGGAGGAAGGGGGCGGGGGACGGGGGGACTGAGGGCCTGGCGACCGGGCTCCACCACAGCTGGCAGCTTTGTCAATAGTGGCCGGGCTCAGGCAGCCCTGCCTCCACCCCAACAATATCCCCTCTGTCCAGAGGGCCAGGCCAGGGACCCACTATCTGGTGCTTTCACCCCCACCCAGGCCGTTCTGACCAGGGGGCTCCCTACCACTCTCCGCCTCCAGGAAGACACCCCCTGGAATCTGGGGACAAAGGGACAGGGTTTCCTCCAGCCAGTCCTCCCCATCTGACCCACAACTTTTCTGCCAGCTCAAGGCGCCCCACCCTGAGTTCCCCTGGATCCTGTGAAGGGCACAGGGTAGACTTCAGAGCCCCCACGACAGGGTCAGAGGCACTGAACCCCTGTAAATGCCAGCCTTGGCCTCAGTAGTCTTGGTGCCTGGCTGAAGTGCCAGTCTGGGCCCTCAATGCCTGCCTTTGTTCGGGCTGGGGGCAGAGGAGACGCTGACAAAGGCAACCCATGCAGAGGACTTTCTCCCCCTCCCCTACACAGCCCTGCCCCAGGGGTTTGGCAACATCGTGCCAGGTACAGCCAACGGAGGACGCTGCATAGGAGGAGGCTGACACAAAGAGGACCCACAGGAGGGGGCCAGGGGCTCGGCCACGGGAGCCCACGCTTAGCTTCAGACGTGCAGCTGGGCGCTGGCTGCTTGCTCCCTCCCAGGGAAGTGCCCTCCATGCCTGGGGTGGAGAAGCGGGGGCAGCTGGCTCCCCTGTCACCCTGGCAAGGCACTCCAGGGCCATTAGCCTCACTGCCATGGTGCAGGGCAGGTGCTCTCAGACTGGAGTCCCTGCCTCCCTCATAAGGTGCAGCAGCAATGGGCTCCAGGATATGGTGGCAGCAGCTCGCTGCCACCTGGCTGAACCAGTTGGGTTGCTGTGGGGGCAGGGAGCCAGGAGGGCACCTTTCCTACTCTGCACTGTGCCCCAGGCTGGCGCCAGCTTTCCCACTTGGGATCGGAAGCCCTGGTCCCCCACCTCCTAGCTCCAGCACCCTCTCCGTGTCCCCAGGCATCAGGGGGGTGTCTTTGCTGGTTGGACTACTGCCTGAAGGCCTTTGTCTAACCCCGGCTAGCCAGCCCTACACACTCTGGCTTCTCCCAAGGTGCCGTCCCTCAGCCCAGAGCCCCCTGCAGCCCCACACCCACACCAGCCACAGTTCCTCCGTACCTGTACAAGCCAGTGGCAGGCTGAGGAGCAGCTGGCAGTACCCAGAGTGTGTCCTAGCAGAGTCCCAGCCTCCCTCCCCACAGTGCAATCACACCCAGCCTGACTCGTCCTGGCGGGCCCCGCCAGGCAGCCCAGCCTCTCCCTGCCCGCCCCTTTGCCTGGTGGCACAAGGCAGGGCGCTGCTAACCTTTGCTGGCCTCCACAGGCTCAGGGAAGGGCCAGCTGCAGGCACCAGGCGGGAGCAGGTGAGAACAGGGGTGCTCTCCCACTGTGCCATATCCCCAGCCTTTTTTCTAATATTTATCCTGAAACCTAGGTCTTTCTAAATTGCCCAGGTTGCCGGGTGTGGTGGCTCACGCCTGTAATCCAAGCGATTTGGGAGGCTGAGTCAGGAGAATCGTGAGTTCAAAGCCAGCCTCAGCAACTTAGCGAGGCCCTAAGCAACTCAGTGAGACGCTCTGTCTAAATAAAATACAAAATAGGGCTGGG
>JAJEJO010004377.1:45679-114927 GCA_020662805.1 Glaucomys volans
CCTGAGCCACCTCACCTGGCTTTCCTTGTTAGTTTGTGGGCATTCTTTTCATATTCTAGATATCAATCCTTGAGCTGCACGTCTGTCTCAGCCTCCTGAGCTGCTGCAATGGCAGGCTTTAATTCATTTGGAAGGAATATGTTTGGACCTGGTGGGAGGGAGGCACGTAGCTTGATCTTTCTTCAAAGGGACAATTGTCCCTCTTTGGAGTCACTTCATTTCTTCTCCTTTTCCTCCCCCTTGCTTGTTCTCTTACAGGCATGCACCATGGCGCTGGTCTTCTTTTCGTCCACATTCTGACTGTAGGTTCCTATATACCAGCTATTGTATCGTAGCGACTATTGTACATTCATTTTCTATCACATAAACTTATAACTTCAGTCTAATAGTTGCCTGGATATCCTCTAGTCCTTTAGTTTCTTTTTAATTTTTTTTTTTTGGCGGTGCTGGGGATTGAACCCAGGGCCTTGCACTTGCGAGGCACGCACTCTACCAACTGAGCTATATCCCCAGCCCCAGTCCTTTAAGTTTTCATCTCTTTTTCTTGCCTTACTTCCTCATACAATCCAATGTTGAATAGAAGCAAAAAAAATCATCAATGTTTTATTATTTAGTATGATAGTTGCAGGGGTGTTTGGTAGATCCCTCTATGAAATAAAGGAAGTTCTCTTCCATTCCTAGTTTGTTGTATGTGGATTTTTATAAACTGCCTTTTCTGAATGCATTGACAAGACCACAGGGTTTCTCCCTCTTATCTATTAACAAGGCAAATTATATTGATTAATTTTCTATTTTTTTTGGCACTGAGGATCAAACCCAGGGGTGCTTAACTACTTCCCCAGCCCTTCTTTTTTGAGCAGGGAGTGGGCTACCAGGGATGAACCCAGGGGCACTCCACCACTGAGCCACATCCCCAGCCCTATTTTGTATTTTATTTAGAGACAGGATCTCACTGAGTTGCTTAGCACCTCACTAAGTACCTGAGGCTGGCTTTGAACTCACGATCCTCCTGCTTCAGCCTCTTGAGTGCTGGGATTACAGGCGTGCGCCACCGCACGTGGCTGATGTGCGTCTTTTCTTAGTCTAGCTAAAGGTTTTGCTGATTGCTTTTATCTTTCAAGAAAACCCTGACTTTTAGTTTTATTGATTCAGTCTCTTTCATTTGTTTCTGCTCTGGACTTTGTACTTCTTTTACTGCTTCCACAAGATATAAAGTTAGTTCATTGGAGTTCTTTCTTCTTATTCATGCTAGGAATGGAACCCCGGGCCGCATGCATGCTAGGAAAGTTTTCTACCATTGAGTGGCACCGCTAGCCCCTTTATTCTTTTTTTTTTCCCCTTTTTAGTAATGAGGACTGAACCCAGGGGTGCTTTACCATTGAGCTACATCCCCAGGCCTTTTATTTTTTTACCTTTATTTTATTTATTTGTACGTGGTGCTGAGGATGGAACCCAGTGCCTCACACATGCCAGGCAAGCCCTCTACCACTGAGTCACAACCCCAGCTCCTTATTTTTTTAAATTTTGAGACAGGATCTTGCTAAATTGTTGAGGCTGGCTTTGAACTTGTGATCCTTCTGCCTCAACTTCATGAGTCACTGGGATTAAAGGCATGTACCACCATGCCAGCTGGTTTTATTATAATTTTTGATAGTCTTGCTACATTTTCCATGCTGGTCTTGAATTCTTGGCCTCCAGTGATCCTCCTGCCTCAGCCTCTGAAATAGCTGGGATTTTACAGCTGTGCCCACCATGCCAGGTTCTATCTACCTTCCCTCTACCATTTATTTACCAATCAATGATATATTTGTATCATCTATCAATCCATTATCTTTCCTTTGTTTTTAAATGTATTTTTGAGTTGTTGATGGACCTTTATTTTATTTATTTCTCTGTGGTGCTGAGGATGGAACCCAGGGCCTTGCACACGTTAGACTAGTGCTCTACCACTGAGCCCCAGCCCCAGCCCCTCTTTTCTTGGGGGGAGATACTGGGGATTGAACTCAAGGGCATTTTACCACTGAGCTACATGCTTGGCCCTTTTTATTTTTTATTTTGAGGCAAGGTCTCACTAAGTTATTTAGGGCCTAAGAATCTGTTATTTTAGCCAGCAGCTATAGTGCACGCCTGTAATCCCAGCGGCTCGGGAGGCTGAGTCAGGAGGATCGTGAGTTCAAAGCCAGCCTCAGCAACTTAGCGAGGCCCTAAGCAACTCAGTGAGACCCTGTCTCTAAATAAAATACAACAGGGCTGGGGATGTGGCTCAGTGGTTGAGTGCACCTGGGTTCAATCCCCGGTCCCTAAAAACAAACAAACCAGAATCTGTTATCTTTTCATCAATCCGTCATTAACCAATCAATTGATGTATGTATTGTGTATATCCATTTATAATTCCATATCATCTTTTTTGTTGTTTGTTTTAGTACTGGGGATTGAACCGAGGGGCACTTAGCCCTTTTTATTTATTTTGAGGCAGGGTCTTGCTAAATTGCTTAGGGTCTTGCTAAATTGCTGAGGCTGGCTTTGAACTTGTGATTCTCCTGCCTCAGCCTCCCAAGTTGCTGGGATTACAGGCAAGCGCCACTGTGCCTGGACTTGGTCCTTTTTATATTTTTTATTTTGAGCCAGAGTTTCACTAAGCTGCTGAGGCTGGTCTCAAACTTGGGATGCCACTGCCTCAGTCTCCTGAGTAGCTGGGATTACAACTCTGACTGCTGTGCCAGACTCTATCATCTATTTTCCTTCTTTACCATCTATTTATCAATTAATCATCTATTTTGTATCATCTATTAACCTATTATCTTCTCAACAATCCATCATTCATTAATGGATCAATCCATGCATGATTGTATATATCTATCCATCTGTAATCCTCTATCATCTGTTTGTGTGTGTGTGTGTGTGTGTGTGTGTGTGTGTGTGTGTGGTGCTGGGGATTGAACCCAGGGCCTTGTGCATGTGAGGCAAGCACTCTACGACTGTGCTACATCCCCAGCCCTATCATCTGTTTTTGAGGTGAAATTCACATAACATTAATTCCTTTACTCTCTTCCAGATGGACATGGAGGTGCACATCTGTAATCCCAGTGGCTCAGGAGGCTGAGGCAAGAGGATTGCAGGTTCAAACCCAGCCTCAGCAACTCAGTAAGGCCCTGAGCATCTTAGCAAGATCCTGTCTCTAGATAAAAAATAAAAAAGGGCTGGGAATGTGACTCAGTGGGAAAGCACCCCTGAGTTCAGTCTCCAGGACCAAAACAAAGAAACAAAGAAACAAATAAAGAAAAGGGCTGGGGATGTGGCTCAGTGGTTAAATGCCTCTGGGTTCAATCCCCTGTACCCCCTCCACCAAAATGTACACTGTTTGGTGGCACTTAGTAAATCACCGATCTGTACAACCAGCACCTGTGCAGTTCCGGGACACCTTCACAATCTTCTCCAAAAGGAAACCCTGTACCTATTTGCTCCCCACCCCCCAGTTCGGGCAATTACTGATCTGCTTTGTGTCTCCATGGATTTGCCTATGCTGGACATTTCATTTAAATGGAATTATATGATATGCAGCCTTTGGCTGTCTGGCTTCTCTTACAAAGCATCACATCTTCAAAGTTCACGCTTTCCTTTTATGACTGAATGATATTGCATTGTGGACCTGCCGCTTTTTGTCCACCCATCTGTCAGTGGACACTCAGGCTGCTCCAGATAGTAATGTTTGCCTGCATGGCTGTCCTCAGTTCTCTTGGGTTCAAGGCCAGGGTGGGAGTGCTGGGCCAGTGGGAACTCTGCTCAGCTTCCCCAGGCTGGCCACTGCTCCCCCAGCCACCCCTCCCATTCCCAGCAACGGTGTGCTCCAGCCTTCCAATGGCCCTCCACATGAAGTCCCATGCCCTGCTTTAGGCTGACCCCCAGTGCCATTTGCACCTTGCAGAGAACTCTTTAGTGGCCTCTTGCTGCCTCCAGACTAAGTGCAGACTCCTTAGGAAGGTGTGCCAGTCAGCTCCTGCTTCCCCGCACTGGCCATCATACCCTGCACTTTGCCCCATTTGCCACCGCTAGACCTTTGCACAAGAGGTGGTCCCCTCTTCCTAGAAGGTTTAGAAATGCAGCAGCCCTGCCTTCCCTGCTGCGGAGGGCTGGTCAGGGTCACCCCTCCGGCTCCTTGGCAGCTGGCTGGCTTTCCACAGCATTCCTCTCGACAGCTCCTCCTGCAGTGATTGGGGGTAGTTCCCTCTCTCCGTCACCAGGTGAGTCCTGCTTCAGCTCAGTCAATATTTTTGTGAAATGTCACTGTCAGTCCCTCTGCCCCTAACCATGTGACTGTAACGGGAAAACATTTCCATTCCATGTCTTCGTGTAGGATAGGGATGGTGGCTGAGGTGATTTCTCCCCGAGGGGTTTGGGGAGCTAAGCCCACTCCTTTCCCAAATTGTCCCATCCAACCTCTTGCCTGCCCCCCCCCCCACAACAGGACACAGGGAGGGAGGCGGAAGTGCATTTTCTGTAGGATGTTTTTACTGAGGGGACTGGGGGGCGGCGCCCCTGCCCACGGGCTGAGGGCCCAGGAAAGGCACACAGCGGCAATGGGGTCTCTCTTGGCGAGGGCTGGCTTGGCAGAGACAGCACCCCCTGTGACCCCTCTTTGGCACTGAGCGGGGAACACTGTGCCCTTACTCCCGCCTGGCAGGCAGAGCACGCCCCCCCAGTGGTGGCTGGCAGTATAGGCTGGTGGGGGGGCCAGACGTGGGCCAGGCGTCTCCCCTGCTGGCAGGGCACTCACATTGGCAATTTAGATGGCTACAAACAGGGAATCCAATAAATTAGGCTGTAGGAGAGAAAGCAAGGGAGTCAACCGGCCAGGCTGGGAGGAATGCTGCGCCATTCTTCCTCCCCAGGGCTCTGTGCGACTGCCAGCGGGGAGAGAGGGTGCACACGTGGGGCTGGCTGACCCCAAGCCCCATCTGGTTGCTTCAGTGGCAGGAAAGATGCTTCCTGGAACAGGGGCCTTGGCGGACTACCCTGGAAGGTGGCAACAGAAGGATGGAACATGGGGTCTGCAAGGGACTGGAGAGGTAATAATAAGGACTTGAGTTTCAGGAGGGAGGTGACCCACAATTGCCAGGTTTGCCAGTCTCTGGCTGGTGGCAGTGAGCAGGGGTCTGAGGGTCCCTGATTGCTTCCTAGGTATGGATCAACCATACATCGGTGCGGGGTCAGGACTGGGGGCTCACAAGCCCCATGCTCCCTCCCCAGAGAAAAGTAAAGGACTTGCTGCCCTGAACAGGGCAGTTATTGTGGAGCAGCCCCCAGGGTGATGGGCAGGGTGGGGCTGGAAGCAGGGTGCACCCTCCATTCCTACTCGCCTGAGGGTGGTGGCCTGGGGAAGGGCAACCGTTTACCTGGGGTCTTCTACGAAGGGCAGACCCATGGCATGCAGGGACTGTGAGGACAGGGTGGGAGCTGCAGGTTCCTTCATGTGATTCTAGAGCCTGGGGAGGGGGAGGGGCAAGGGGCTGGGTCCTGGTCAAGTGGGGACACCAGGGCCTGGGAGGCTGGCTGCAGGGGGCTGCTCTGGGACCATGGCCTCTCCCAGGATTTGGCGGAGCTCCTGGAGGCGTCGCTGCATCTTGGGAATGCCAGCCAGCTGCTGCTCCAGTCGCTGTTTCTCCTCCGTCAGGCTCAGGCGGGCAGCTGAGTCCAGCTTCTCAAACTTCCAGCCCCCCTCCCCATCAAACTGCAGCAAATGCGTGTGGTACTTCCTGGCCAGGAGAGGGACAGGGAAATTTGCTGGCAGCTGCCCTCCCCATCTTGGGTGGCAGCCCCACTCCCTTCCTCCAAGAGTGGACCTCAGAGGGGCACCTACCATAGGGAGGGCCGGTGGGTAATGGACAGCAGCGCGATGCCGGCGTCCTTGGCCGCCTGGAAGATCTTGCCTTCCACATCTATGCTTACAGCACTGGTACACTCGTCCAAGAGGGCATACTTGGGCCTTGTGGGAGGATGGACAAGGGGGAGAGATGGTGACCCTCCACTGCCAACCCCCTGACCCGGCTCCAGCCCCACCCAACCATGTTTAGGATAGAACCTAGGCTCCTCCTGGAAGGTGCCTTCATCCTGAGGGGGCACTCGGGAGCACCAATTTGTCTCCGTCGCTGGCTTAGACCACCCTGGATGCCCAGGAAAGTCACCGGAGGCTTACCTGTGGTAGAACATGCGGGCCATGCCAATTCTCTGCTTCTCGCCCCCCGACAGGACATCCTTCCAGTCACAAATGGCCTCCCAACCTGGCCAGAGGGCAAGGAGCTCCGGTCAATTCAACAGGACCCAGTGTGTGTGTGTGTGTGTGTGTGTGTGAGGGACAGGGGTGCTGGGGCTTATGCAGGGGGAGCTGGGGTAACAAGGGTGATGGAAACACAGTCCACACTTGACCCCTGAAGGAGCTTGTCCAGTTGCCTACTGCTACTGTGTCCTTGTCTGTCTGCGATACTTTAATAACCCAAAGAGTTGGGACCAGAACTGCTTCCTCCCAAAAAAGGCATGTTAGAGGGCTGGGTTGTGGCTCAGTGGTAGAGCACTTGCCTCACATGTGTGAAGCACTGGGTTCAATTTTCAGCACCATATATAAATAAAGAAGTAAGATAAAAAAGACTTCACCTTCAAAAAAATTTTTTATGGAAGACATATTAGAGTCCTAATCCCCACCCCTCAGAATGCAACCTTATTTGGAAATAGGGTTAGTGCAGGTGTCATTATTTAAGATGAGCCATTAGGGTGGTCCCAATCCAATAGGACTAGTGTTTTTATAAAAAGGGTAAGTCTGGACACGGAGACATGCGGAGGTGGAAGACAGTGTGAAGGGACCTGGAGAGGATGGCCTCCATGAGCCAAGAACAGAGCTGTGGAGCAGATCCGTCCCTCACTGCCTCAGAAGGACCGGCCCTGCCCACTCCTTGAACTTGGACATCCAGCCTCCAGAACTGGGAGAAGATGCATTTCTGTTGTTGGGGCCCCCCATCTGCAGCCCCAATGGAGCGCCAACGAAGAGCTTGCCAACACCTCCTTCAGTGGGCAGTACATGGCTACGGCAGAAAGCCCCAGGGATGGCCAGAGTGGTCTCCCCTGAACATGGGCTCCTCGCTGGAAGGACTGGGCTACATAGCACGGTCTGGGGCCAGTGTCTTGGCAGGGCTTCCAGGCTGTCTGAGCAGCAGGTGAGTAGGGAGATTTGTCAGGATGGTTCTGTAGAAGGGTGCCTCCTCTCCTATCATCCATTCTGCCTTCTCACAGGGCTAGAAGTTTTGCCAACGCACATGGTAGCTCAGAATCAAGGCATCAAGATTCTACTTTCTGATGGGCGTGGTGGTGCACACCTGCAATCCCAGGGGCTCAGGAGGCTGAGGCAGGAGGATCAGGAGTTCAAGGCCAGCCTCAGCAACTTAGCGAGGCCCTAAGCAACTCAGTGAGACCCTGTCTCTAAATAAAATACAAAATAGGGCTGGGGATGTGGCTCAGTGGTCAAGTGCCCCTGAGTTCAATCCCCATTACCCTCCCTTCAAAAAAGATTCTAATTTCTATAGTTTCTAGCTTGCCCTGTGGTGAGGTATGTGACCATGTGACTAAACTCTGGCAAAAGGGATATGAGTGTAAGTATCACATGTGGCAAGCTTCTGGAACCTTCTTTGAAAGCTGGAAGGCAAGCCTCTTCCCCACTACTTCCTTATCCCACAGCAGGGGACATGTATGTGATGGCTGCCCCAGCTGTCTTGGATCATGAAGTGGCTGGGAATGGAGGCCACATGTGATCGAATAGCCTGGGTCCCCAGAGCCTGCACAGAGTGGGGCAACCCGCTCCAACTGTGGCCTGTGGTAAACTCCTGAGCCACTGTGGGGCAGCATAGTTCTGTTACAGCTGAACTCAGTCCTAGTAGGTTGCAATGTTGGCCACAGGTCCTAGGCCTTCAGGGACACCACAGAGGGAGGGCAGAAGGAGGGATGTCCTTCCAGGTTGAGGATGCCAGGAATAAAAGGGTGAGACCAGGCCAGGGGAAAGATGGGGTTAAAGCTCTAAAGTGAGCAGAGCTGCAGGGACCTCACCTCCTGTCCCCCTTTTGTGCATGGGCAGGTGATGACACCTGGGGAAAGTCTTCCTGAATCCCCCTGCCATTTTCTGAAAATGCACCAGTGGTCCTCACGGGAGTTATAGCATTTAATGCTGCAGGTGAAGAGGCACAGAAGTGAGGTCTTTGTGCAAAGGCATCTTGTATCTAAGTGGGGGAGGCAGGAGGCAGAGCCCTGAGGCTTAGGTTTCACTAAGAAACTCCGCCATGGCCTCACTCTGTGCCTGCAGCTGGGCAGCCGTCTCCTCCTCCCTCGGTGCACAGTGGACATTGCGGACAAGCACTGTCCCTCCAGAAGGCTTCTCTTCTCCGAAAACCACCTCTTGCCAGCTGTCCCCCACACTAGAGGGCTCTTCCCAGAGTCCCCTCTGACTGCTCTCCCTACCCACATTCCCAACCTCTGCACCCAACCTGGCCAAGGCACTTGCCCATTGCCCGCAAGACGAATCTTTCGTTGAAATGCAAAGCGAACCCATCGCTTTCCCTGCCTACATCCTTCTAAGGGCTTTCGATCCCCCTCAGGGTGAATTCAGGCTTCCATGGCCCAGAAGGCCCTACTGTGAGCCAGCATCTTCCTGCCACTGAGCCAATGCTGTACTCTGCCCTGCTGTCCCTTGGTTCCCAGGTGGGGTGACTTCTCTGTGTTCTACAGTTCTTGGCTCAGGCCTCTCTTCTCTGAGAAAGGGTGCCCTGGGTTCCTGAAGAGGTGAGTGCCTTGTTGAAAGTCCTGTTGGGGCTACCTGTTTGCTGCCTGTCCTCCCTGGTAGGTGGGGCCTGCAGCAAGCACTTTGGACTCTTGGTTGCTGAGATAATCCTCATCCCCCTGGGCTGGGGGACAAGGCCAGAGCTGGGGGTGGCAGCAGGTTCCCTATCAGGGTCTTGGGACAAAGGGCAATTGATTGCTCCCTGCAGCTGATGGGAAACTGGGCAGCAGCCCTGCCCCTACCTCCTTCCCGCTGCAGGATATGGTGGAGGTGCACGATGTCCAGGATGGCCTCCAGCTGCTGCTCAGAGTAGCCCTTCCTCCGCATGTCCTCCACTGAGTCCGGGTAGATCACCTGGTCACGCAAGGAGCCCACGGACATGTAGGGCCTGTGGGAAAGTCAAGTGTCCACTGAGGGCAGCGTGGCCTTGTTTCGCTAAGGGTGCTCTGTGCCTAAGTGGGCTCTGTGGTGGCCCTGGCTGATCAGAGACTTCCAGGTCATAGATGGACACCATGCCCACAGACCTACCCACGCTAACATGTGCAGCACACAGTGTGTGCACTCCTCAACATCTGTGGGCATCCGGGCACCAACCCCCCCATATCTTAAATGGACAGAGCAGATGGGGGTGGAAGGGAGGGCACAGACCTCAGAGCCCTTGACCAGCCCTGATGCAATGGCTTCTGTCCTCTCCTAAGGGGCAGATTCTACCATTTCCCTGGGTCTCCCTTATAAGCCTCCAAGTACACAGGTGGGAAGAGGTGGGGGCGAGACATCTTGGAACAGTTCTGCCTCCAGCTGCCTGCCAGTGAGGCTCCTCCTGTGGCTGGCCTCCTTACCTTTGCGGGATGTAGAACATACGCTGGGGTGGAGGCTTATAGAGTACACCACCGTACGTGGGCCAGAGCCCGCCCAAGATCCGGAACAGAGAGCTCTTGCCACAGCCATTGGGGCCCGTGATGAGCAGGTGCATGCCTTCTTCTACCTGCAGAGGCAGGGAGGCAGCAGACTGTGGCACCTAGGGCCTGGGCCTCCTTTGCCACACCCTGTGGCTTCCTTCCCAGCCTCAGAAGGCTCCCTCTGTCCCAGGCTGGCAGACAGGCCATTTTCAGTCTTTTGGTAAGGGATTTGAGGACCAGAGGGATGGGCTCCAGCATCCAAAGCCCTAAATGAACACCTGGCCCAGCATGCAGGGAAACAGACAACACCTGGTCCTGTTCCCTAAGGTCCCAACATGCCCAGAGAGCACGGGCCAGCACAAGAGGATGGGTGTATTCCACAATAGTCAATGTTACCCTCAATCCCACTTCACTGGGAATCCAAGCACAGGGTCAACAGTCCTGGTTCCTTTGGGGAGCTGCCCAGGGCAAGGCACTTTCCTTATAGTTCTAGACTTACAGTCCAAACCTCCATTGCCCACCTCCCTGCCCCCATAGTCCTCTTCACCTCCTCAGGTGCCAGGGGGACACAAAGACACCTCTGTGGCACCATGGGCTCAGCATCAAGGACCTCAGGGTCCTCCAGGTTCCTGGCTAGCCTGCTGTGTTATCTGTGCGGGACCCAGGGCAATGTGGTGCGTCGGAAGGAGGGCTCAGAGTACAGTGAGGCTCTACAGTGGCCTGCGATGCCCAGTGAGCATTGGTGCTGGAGGTGCTGGAGAGAGCCTGGGGCACGGATGTGGGCACCCTGGAACAGATGCCCTGGCCACCACCAGCACGGTCACACTTTGTCTCTTCCTTCTCTCAGTTAGTTTCCTTATCTGCAAAAGCCACAGATAACAGCGCCATGCACAGGGCTCCTGGGAAGATTCAAGGTCTGGCATTTGTTTTACTTTGGGTAGTGTGGCGGTGGAACTGTGTCCCCCGAATTCCCGTGTTGGAATCCTCATCCCACCACTTCCAAGTGTGACCTTACTTGGAGACTGGGTTGTTGCAGATGGAATTGGTTACATTCACGGGCAGTCCCACTGAGTGCTCCCTAATCCCACATGGCTGGTGTCCTCATCAGAGGGGGAGATTTGCACGCAGACACAGGCAGAGGGAGGAAGCCACATGAAGACGGTCGGGCTGGTGCAGTGGAAGCCAAGGAGCGCTCAGGATTGCCAGCAAACCCGAGGCTGGCAGGGCCGCGCCACATTTGCCATCCCAGCCCCCAGAAGGAGCCCATCCTGCCAGCACCTTGATCTACACATCTGGCCTCAGAACTGGGAAGAGTCCATTTCTGGTGTAAAAACCACCCAGTCCCCATGCTCAATCTTCCCCTTACTCCATTGCTGCCTGCCCTATCCAAACCCCTGACTGGGTACAAAGGTGATCAGTGGATGTTTCAGCTATCAGTAATTCCATTCCATGACCTCTGCAGGGCGTGGGAGCACTCCCCAGAGAATAGCTCTGTGCCCACCATGTAGACCCTGCACAAGGGGGCTTGTCAAAGCGGATGGGGCAGGAACCCAGCCTGGACAGCAGAGGGGCCCATCTGGGGAGCACAGCAATCTCCTCCCCTACAGCTGGAGTGGAACAAGAGCCCCCAACTCCTGGCTCTTTCAGGATGGTAGGAAGTTGGCAACAATCAGGTGAGAAACACTTGTGTAACCCTTGGCCAATCTTGGTGATTATTATTCTCTTTTATCAGCTCTGACTCAAATGCCTCAGAACTCAGTCAGAGACATGTTGGTCTCTCATCTCGACCTTGGCCCATCTGCCACGTACATCTGGGGACAATGGCTACTGCCTGCGCAGTCAGATGAGAAGCCAAGGGCTCAGGCTTGCAGATGCAGAAGGCCAGGCACCTAAGCTGTGCATCCTGGCCCTCTCAGCTCAGCCTGTCTGGTAAGCACTTCCTCATAGGCATGCTTTCCCTGTTCAACCTGTGAGTTTTATTCATCCATTTGGGCTGGGGATGGAACCCAGGGCTTCACCAAAGCCAGGCAAGTGGTTTCTCACATCCCCAGCCCACTGACCTACCCTGATGTTGAGGCTGGCCACTACCACCTCTCCTGTAGGCGTGATGATCGGGATGTTCTCGCAGATAATCCCCTGTTCCACATCTACTACCTGGCCTGCAGAGAGAGTGCGAGGAGGGACGAGAGGCAGAAGTGTTTTGGTGTGTTCTGTGCCCCGCCCCGCCCTCCCTTGTTCTCCCAGTAGCAAGCTAGTGGTTTCCCAATCAGCATGGTGTGGTCCAGGGGCCCTTGGGAAAACAGTCAGGCCTTTTGACAAATAGACCCCTTCTTTCCCATTGTCTAATGCTGTGTGTGGACTGCCACCCTGTGGCCCTATGGAACCTGAGGCATCAAGTCTCCACTCTTGCTCTGTGGCCCTACCCTCCTGGCACCATGTCAAAGGCAACTCCTACTCCAGGACCCTCTTTCTATTGTATTATTTTATCTGGCAACTGGCTGAACTCTCGCTCCATGCTTGTACGCTGCCTTGAATTTTCTCTGGCTACCCTGCATGGGTGCATGATCGCCCACACTCAAGGACTACCTGTCAATTTTTTTTTCCTTTTCTTTTTCCCTTCCGTTCCCTCCCTTCCCCCACCCTCCCCCCCCCCCCCCCCCTCCCCCTCCTCCTCCCTCCCTCTCTCTCTCTCTCTCTCTCTGAATCTCTCTCTCTCTCTCTCTTTGATGTTGGTGATTGAATCCAGCGTGCCCTACCACTACTCACATCCCTAGCCCTTTAATATTCTTATTTTGAGGTAGGGTCTCTCTGAGTTGCTAAGGCTGGCCTGGAACTTGCAATCCTCCCTTGCCTCAGCCTCCTGAGTACCTGGATTACAGGCATGTGCCACCATGCCTGGCTACACCCCCCTGCCCCCACTTTCTTAACCAATAATTCATCCAGAGTCCTCAGGAGGGTACATCAGCAGTTTGCCTGGCAGCAACAACTCCAAGAAGGCAGGCTGCTGAACCAGCACCTCTCCTGGGGAAACCCTCCCCAGGGATCCTGTTGAACCTGGCAGAAGTCTTCAATGACCCTGCTGGGAAACCCACCCTCCTGGTTAAACTGGATGGTCCCCGAGTGTCAGGATGGGAATGAAGCCCAGGCAACAGGCAGTGAAGCAGGGATGACAGGTGGTGCTGCACAGGGGTGATCACCATACCTTGGATCTTCAAGGGCCCTTCCACACGAACGCCAGACCGTACCATGGCCCCAGACCCTGCCTGAGTGTCCTCTGTCTCCCCGGGCCTTTTGAATCGACAGTGCTGGACATCGTCAAATACCTGGAACATCTCATGAACCCGTGCTGTGTAGCCAGCCAGCTCTGTCACCTGTAAGGAGGGCAGCATGGACTTAGCCCAGCCAGCTAGTGGCAGGGGAGCAGGCAGGGGCAGGGGCTGTGCTGTGGTTACCTCCTTGTAGGATGACATGATCCGCTCAGTGGCATCTGCAGCAGCTGTGAGGAGGTTGCGGGCAATAGTGAAGGCTTCTGTGCGCTCGCTCACTAGCTCTTCCTTCTCCAGGGCTGCCTTTTTCATGTCCTCCGAGTCTGCCCACCCAGTGGAGCGGGGGGAGGAGGGGAGACATTGGAAAGTCAAAATGAGCCGCCAGGGGAAAGAGCTGGATATGAACATGCACACAAGAGTGATCCCCACTTCATGCCAAATACCAAAAGTAACTCCAAGGGGATCAGAGGTTGACGTACAAGGGCTGAGTGTATAAAATCAGAAGAAAACACGGGTGAGAGTTCGTGACTTTGGATAAGGCAACAGTTCCTTAATTACAACATCAAAAGCACAAGTAACTAAAGAAAAATATGTCAGTTGAACAGCATCAAAATTAAACACTTCTGAGCACCAAAGAACATCATCAAGAAAGTGAAAGGTGTGGTGAAAGCCTGGTGTGGTGACATATACCTATAATCCCAGCAACTCGGGAGGCTGAGGCAGGAGGATCGTGAGTTCAAAGTCAGCCTCAGCAACTCAGCGAGGCCCTAAGCAACTCGGTGAGACCCTGTCTCTAAATAAAATACCAAATAGGGCTGGGGATGTGGCTCAGTGGCCGAGTGTCCCTGGGTTCAATCCCCAGGATTGCCAGGAAAAAAGAAGGAAGACAACATATGCACTAGGAGAAAACCTTTGTGAACCACAAAAAAAAAAAAGAGAGAGAGAGAGAGAGGGCTGGGGTTGTGACTCAGTGGTAGAGCACTTGCCCAGCACGTTGAGGCACTGGGTTCCATCCTCAGCACCACATACAGATAAATAAAGGTTCATCAAATAACCAATATAAAAAAAAGAAAGAGAGAAAGAAAGAAAAAGAAGGAAGGAAAGAAAAGGAAAGAAAGAAAGAAGGAAGGAAGGAAGGAAGGAAGGCAGGAAGGCAGGCAACATACACATGGGAAGAAAACATTCATTGTTGTTTTTTTATTTCTACTTTTATTTTTCTTTTTGCAGTGCTGGGGATTGAACCCAGGGCCTTGTGCTTGTGAGGCAGGCACTCTACCAACTGAGCTATATCCCCAGCCTGCATTTGTTATTCTTTAAAGTTTATTTTATTTAGTTTTGTATGAGGATTGAACCCAGTGTCTCATGCATGCTAGGATTCCAAGTTTGAGGCCAGCCTCAGCAACCTAGTGAGACACTGTTTCAAAATAAAATAAAATTTTAAAAGGACTGGGGATGTAGCTCAGCAGTAGAATGCTCCTGGGTTCAATCCCCAGTACTGCAAAGAAGAAAGAAGAAAAAAATACAATGGAATATTATTTGGGTATAAAAAAGAATGATGTACTGATTCATCTCATCACGTAGATGAACCCTGAAACAATTATGCTCAGTGAAGGAAGCTGGTCACAAAAGGTCACACACATATCATATGATTCCATTACTAAGAAATGTCTAGAACAAGCAAATTCACAGATTGAACATAGATTAGTGGGTGCCAGGGGCTGGGCAAGGGAGGATTGGGGAGTGACTGATAACAAGTCTGTAGTTTCTTTTTAGGATGTAAAAATGTTCTGGACTTAGATAGATAGTGGTGATGGTTGCACAACTCTGTGGCTATACATATTTTTAAAATATATATATTTTTAGATATTGATAGACCTTTTTTATTTATTTGTATGTGGTGCTGAGAATCAAACCCAGTGCCTCACACATGCTAGGCAAGCGCTCTACCACTGAGCCACGACCCCAGCCCCACTCTGAGGATATAATAAAAAATCACAGAATTGTCCATTTTTAAAGGTTGAACTGGTCCCAGTGCAATGGTGCATGCCTATAATCCAAGATATACAGGAGAGGGAAGCAAAAGGATCACAAGGTGGAGGCCACCCAGGCAACTTAGTGAGACCCTGTCTCAAAACAACAAATAAGAAGGGCTGGGGATTAGCTTAGTGGTAGAACACCCCTGGGTTCATTCTCCAGTACCACAAAAAACAAACAAAAAAGGCTGAATCATATGGTCTGTTAATCACACTTCAATAACATTGATTAAGAAAGTGAGTTACAGGCACATGACTTTGTTTCTTGGCAAAACCAGTTCCTCCCACCTGGCCTGTCATAGCCCCTCGGTCCTGCACCACATCAGCCCCTGGATTTCCTCATCCAATGCCCAGAATTGTCTTTGAAACATGAGTATCTTACCTCTGACCTCCCTGGGACCCATTCTCCCTCATGGCCCTCTGAGTCATGATCTCTGACTTCTGTGGCAATGGCCATCTTGTTTGATCCTAAGAGCTGCTCCAGTCTGAACCTGCTTTTCTGTCACAGTCTAGATCCCACTGTCATGCCCTTCAACCATCCTTGACCTTGATAGTCCCCAGAGGAGCAGGGTTTTTATACAAGGAATATGGAAATGACAGTGAGGAGCACAGAGGAGACCAACTCTGAGGATCCTCTGGGGGTGCAGGTGGGTGAGTAGTGAGCAACCACCTGAGAGGCTCCAGGGGCCAGGGCCCCTGGGGCTGGACTAGGAAAGAACATTACCTGGGGGTATACGGGATCCTGAAGTGGGAGCCTCAGGGGTCAATGCCAGGAGCAGGATGGGGAGGGGAGGAAAAGGGACAGTGCAAGGTAGAGAAGGGAAAAGGATAGATGGATAGAGCACCTCAGTCACCTGCTGGTGCCTGGCCCAGGAAACCAGGTATAGGAACTGGGTGTGGGGGTGATGGGTTTGGAGGATGTTAATCCTCCAAATCTAAGGCCCTGAGCCTTTCTTCCCATGGTGCCCTTGAAGACAGTGGGGACACAAGTCCTCCTCCTTGATGTCCTAACAGATAGAGAGGACAAAGGGAAGGGGTCCACAAGTCTGACACCTTCCTGGAGACAGAACTCACTGCCTCTGCAGGTCCCCTTTAGCACCTCAGGAAGCTAAAGGCCTGGCTGCAGCAGAGCAGACAGACCTTTGGGCTGGAGTGGGTGGTAGGCTCTGTTCCTTTCCTAGGCCCTGCAGGCCCATCACAGAAGCTTATCTGAATCTTCCCCAGTGTTTAAGTGCCTGCATCCTCCCACTGACTCTCCTTGAAGCACTTGGAGCCCTCACTTGCCTCCAGGTATTAGGGACAAAACAGACAAAAACCTCCACCTTCATCCAGCTCTCAGTAGAAGGTGGAGAGAAAGGGAGGAATTCCACAAAGAATTGACACATGCAGGATGTTCAGAGTTTTGGAGAAGGGGGAGGGAAGAGAAAAGTACAGTGTTCAAGGCAGGCCTTGCTTAGCTGATGCCTGGGAGCAAAGCTCTGACAGAGCCTCAGAGGCAGTGGAGAAAAGAACATTCCTGGCAGGGCACACAGCAGGAGCAAAGGCCCTGAGGTCCATGAATGCCTGGTATTTAGGAAAACAATAAAGAGGCCACTAAGACAGAAGCGGGGCCAGCAAGGATGGGAACTTTCTTTGCACATTCCAAAGGTTACTAGTTATGAAGGCCAGGTGGCAGGGACAAGAGTACACTTTTTTTTTTTTTTTTTTGGTACTGAGGGTTGATCCCAGGGGTGATTTACCACTGAGTACATCCAAAGTTCCTTTTGAGACAGGGTCTTGCCAAATTGCTGAAGCTGTCCTTGAACTACCCATCCTCCTGCTTCAAGCTCCTAAGTTGCTGTTAATTATAGATGTGTGCCACTATGCCTGGCAGTAGCTCACCCTTCTTTGACTCTTACAAACCTAGTTGGTTTCCTCATGGCTGGTTCCACATGCTCTGGGCCAGGTATGCTGGCTGGGTCAGGCACCCATGACTGAATCAAAGCGTTCCTTTGTGTAGACCCTCTGGAGTTAAATTTCTCTCACCCAGAGAGGGACACAGAGAGCTGAAGGTATGGAAGCCCCAAAGTGGAAACACAAAGAGGGAAAAAATCAGAGAGACTTTGGTTTCTAAAACAAGTCAGGCTTAGATACATATATGTATAAGTGAAAATGCTCTTACCAAACTAGCTAAACTAGAACACCTTTTAAAGCAGAACTGTGCTTGAAGGAAAGCAGATGGGGAGAAGACAGAAATTTCATTGACCTTGCCTGGGTTCTAGGTGCACTGAGCAAAAGGTCTCCTCGAGGAATGGTAATTATATGTCTGGGCTTCAAATGAATATTGCCTCCAAGCCTTAGAACCACCCTATTCCTACCCAAGCTGAGAGTTTAACATGAACATGACCTACAACTGGTTAATCACCCCTGGAGTGTGTGACCAAAAGAAAAGAAGAGATGCATGCAGGAATTACACCCTCCATGAATGCCACAACTGTTCCCACAAGGGAATGATCCATCAGGAGTAAGGACCGCAGGGAAGATGATGGTAGATTAGGCCTCCAAGAACTTCAGATCACCAAGTCTTTGGATAGATACTGTGAAATCAGCATGACTAGAATGATATGCAGCATAAAAAGAGCAGACAAAAAGAGGAGCAAATAAGATACAAAAACAGTTTGAAATTTATATCTGAAAAGTTCTATTTTCAAATTTCTATTTGAAGTAGAATCAAATAGAACTTACAGAAATAGTAAGAAGTAAAAAAAATTCAAATTAGATGTGACTGAAAACTGGTGAGCTGGAAAATTAGTGAGCAGAAAAAACACTGGAAACCCTGAATATGTGAAGGATGCACAAGCCTCCAGCAGGAGGAAAAGAAACCTACACCTAAACACATCATAGCGAAACTGAAGAATGCTCCAGAAAAAGAGAAAATTATAAAGGCATCCAGAATGAAAATGCAGGTTACTAACAATTAAACCGATCACAGATTTTTTCAACAGTAATGAAAGTGAGTTGACAATGGGACACTGTCAAAAGGCTGAGAGAGTGGGGCTGGGGATATAGCTCAGTTGGTAGAGTGCTTGCTTGTCAAGCACAAGGCCCTGGGTTCAATCCCCAGCACAGCAAGAAAAAAAAAAAGGCTGAGAGAAATGAACTGTCCACCTAGATTTCTGTACCCAACCTAAACTTAGTGCAGGAAAAGGGTGCAATAAAGATGTTTTCAGACAACAAAATAATTGAGAATGTCTCAGGATGAAACCCTTCCTGAAAGAACTTTTTCAAAATGTCTACCTGGAAGAAGGAAATGGAACATGGAGGGGCAGACTGAGTTCTAAGAACTGAATGCCAAGCCGAGAAATCAGTACACAAGCAGGTGAGTCTATAAATACAACCACCAGATAAAGCAAAGCTAAGAACAAAAACCATGTGAAACCAACTTCACGCTGGACTGTGATGGGGATAGGTTCTCCAAGGTCCTCTGTTCTAAGGATGGGGGAGGAAGGGAGCTATTGATTAACCTGAGACTTTTTAAGAATGCATTAAAACTTCTCAAGGGTAACGGCTGAACAGCTGAAAATAAAACAAATGAGCTGCAAATGAGTAGAGGAACAAAATGGGAACAAAGACATCCTGATCATCACCAAAATAACAGGACAGGCTCACTGTTCCCCCAAAAGGCCTCAGGGAGAGAGCTCTACCCTCTGAAACCTGCAAGAACTGCTTTAGGGGTGGGGAAAACAAGGCTGGGGCCATGAAGGGGCTCACCCAAGGTACTCCCCAAATCCTCCCACCTCCAAGTCAAAGTTGGGCTGAGGACAGGGGACAGGAGGGCAAGGGTGCACATGCATGGTGAAGAGGCAGGCAGTGTTCCTGAGTTGTGGTCCCAGGTTCAGTTGGGTGGTACCAAGAAGCTATGAGGAGAGCATGACCTCTGGCAGTGATGCCAGCAGGGTCCCAACATCCCCGTTGAAGGGGCAGGTGGCCGGCTGAGTGCTGGACCCTTGCAAACCCAGCAGCCAGCACTGCAGAAGAAAACAGGGACCTGACCCCATTTTCACAGATCCCTGGCTCTCACCTGACTCCGAGTAACCGGTCGCAGTGATAATGGGGACCGCCACCATGAGCAGGCCTGAGGCACTCCACACATACTTCATGAGGAATTGTTCCAGCATGACGTACCACAGACGTTCCAAAAGGATGAGGTTGATCTGTGAGGCCAGGTTCTGGTAGGAGTGCTGCAGCTGCGCCAGCTCCACCTGCCAGGAGGACAGACACCAAGAGGCCCTGTGGCTACCCCTGTGGTGGTGATGGTGAGAATCTCCAAGTGCTGCTCACACATACTTCACCATTCAATGGCCATGCCCAGGCTAAGAGCTGGGGGCTACAACTGGGGTGGGCAAGGTCCCAAATGTGGGTAGTGCTGATGGTAAAGGACTGCTTGAAGTCAGAGTGTGGCACCCGTCCCCTCTTCCCACTATCTATCGAGCTGGGACACTCGCCGCTCCCCTCTCTGTAGCCTGGGTGGCCTCTGCAGGAGGGACTCTGGGCTCCCTCAGCACTGCCCCCCATCACCAGCTCTATTTTTTCTTTCTTTTTTTGTCCCAGTGATTGAACTCAGGAGCACTTAACCACGGAGCCACATCCCCACTCCTTTTTGATACTTGATTTAGAAACAGGGTCTCCCTAAATTGCTGAGGTTGGCCTGCAACTTGCAATCCTCCTGCCTCAGCCTCCAGAGCCACTGGAATTACAGGTGTGCACCACCACGCCCAGCTAGCTCTAATTTTCTACCCTAAACTAAGCAAAGAGCAGTACAGGAGAGCAAAAGGTAGTGTTCTTGGCTTTGAAACACTTGGTCAAAAGTCTCTGCATACTTAGGCCCAAGCTCCTGCTACTTTCCCAGGGCTCCTCTTCATGAGAAACTTGCATTGCTTTTTCCCACCAAAACCTGGAGGGTATGTTCCCCAGCGGCCTGCATTGCAGCCTGGCTCTCCCTCCATCAGCAGTGGGTAGTCCCTCGTGCATTGGCCAGTACCCTCTGCTAGGTCAGGACAGGGCAGGTGCCTCTTCAGGGAACTGGGTGGCAGCAGTCAGACAGGTAGGGGAGGCCAGAGGTGCTGGAAAGTGCTCCTGGCAAGGTGGCCACTGGGTCCTGGATTTCCTGGCTTGGTCCAGGTACACACGCCTTGGCCCTGTCTGCCACACCAGACTGATGAGAGCTGCCCAACCTGGCACTGTTAGCCAAGTGCTTTCACATCTCTCGATTTGATTTGTACCCTTACCACAGCATGTATTTTCTCATGTCCACTGTAGGACACTGAGGCCCAGAGAGACAAAGTGCCCTGCCCAAGCTCCAAGCTCCAAGCTCACACTGCCTGGGGGAGCAAGCAGTGCAGGAATGTGGAGCACACTGGCAGGGCTGTTAGGAGAACCAGATTCTTATAAATGGTGCTTTGACTTATTAAGAAAGGTTTACTTTGTTTTCAAGCAAGAGGTTGTGTGCATGTGTGTGTGTGCGTGTGTGCATGCGTGCGTGCGTGTGTTTAAATAAGCAGCCTCATTGAAACCCTAGTAAAAGGAGAATACTCTGCTGTTTGTCTGCCTGGAGTAACCTTTCCTAGCCAGTCAGTCACTCACTTCTGCCCTAACCTGTTGATCTGAACACAGGCCCTTGTCCATGGGGACATCAGCCAGTGGGACTGGAGTGGGCCACATGCCTGCACAGCAAGGGCCATCGACTCACCTGTGGGAGCCTGTCACCTCACACAGCTTTCCATCTGATGCCTATCACACTGGCCAAGAATGCACACAGGGCCCTCCACCCTGGCAAATGAACTACTTCCTGAAGCCAGGGCCAGAGGCAGTTCTTCAAAGAACCAGTGCTCTCTCTTCTGCCCCTAGCACTTGAGGCTGCTCCCATAGCTCAGCTTTTCTGAGGCCCAACTTCCTGTTCCTGAAGTGACTGTGTCTCCTCTGAGCACCCCGATGATCCAGGCTCGTGCTGGGAGCTGGCAGGAGTGCCAGCCAAGGCTGACGATGTAGCTGCAGGTGATGTGCCAAGCTCCTCACCCAAGGCCACGGCTGCCTGCCAAGGCCCTGCAGGCTGGCATACAGAAGAGGGCAGCAGGAGAGGGGTTGCTGTGGAGGGCCAGGCACTTTTCTCCTAATCTGAAACCTGGGCCCACCTGGGAGTCTCTCTCTGCAGTTTAGGGACGAGCCCTTTGAAAACACCAGGCACAATCCTGCTTCTCTACTAGATGTGCTACCAATGAGACAGGGTCCAGGGGAAGAGGCCGCCTGACCTAGGGGCACACACAGACCGTCCGGAGTTGGATGTCACCGCGCCCCTCCCCCCAGAGCCCTCAGGAACCGAAACTGGAGTTGCAGAGAACAGGACCCGAGGCAGCTGCAACCCAGGCACGAGGAAGAGGAGGGGCTGCAATAAAGGGAGTACTGGCCTGGAGTAACCTTTCTCAGCGGCCTGCCCAACAGCCCAGGCCCACCAGAGAGCTCTGCGCCTGAGACCTAGGCGGAAGGGCGGCCACGCTGGGGGCAGGGCCGCTGCCGGGTGGGCAGGAAGTGTGTCCTGCCGCGGTGGCAGCTGGGGCCAGGCATCCCTGGCCTGGGGCCGCGGGGAGGAGGCTAAGCTGGTCTGCAACCGGGCAGACCCATGGCCTTGACCCCGAGTGCCGCCACCGCGGTGGCCGCTGAGCTGGGCGCTGCTCGTTAACCTCGGCTTGGGCTGAGTCATGCCCATAATGCCGGCCAGCTCTGGCGGACGCCAGCCTTCAAAGGGCCCAGGGAGAGGCTGGGCAGCAGGCTGCGTCCTGCTGTGCCTGCTCCCAGATGGCAGGAGTCTCCTCCTGGCTGGCTGCAGCAGTGGGGTGAGCCAGAATGCAAGTGGCCCAGACCGCTAGGAGCCCCAGCTCCAAGGCCAGGGCAAGCTGGCCGAGGACGCAAAGCGACGAAGCAGAAGTGGACTCGAGCTGCCCAGGCAGCCGGCGCAGGCCTGCTCCGGCCCGGCCGTCCTGCTTCTCCATTTCTGCACCAGAGGCCACGGCCGTCCAAGGCCCGGCGCGGCCCGGCCCCAGGCCCCAGGCCCCAGGCCCCTTTCCACGGCCCTCCGCACCACCAGCATCTGCCCACCCACCCGCCCGCCGCCCGGGGCCCCCCAGCTGCATGCTCTATGACAACCCAGTGCCCCAGACTGCCCCACCTCGTGGCCCCCATAGAAGGCGATTTCCTCCGAGTTGGCCACGACGCGAGAGTGCATGTAGCGCAGCTCCCCCTTCCGCCGCGCCTCCTCGGCCACCAACTCTCCAAACTTGGGCGAGAAGGCCCGCAGCACGTTGGCCGTGAGGAACACCACGAGGCCAGCGATGGCCGAGGGCCAGGCGGTGCCAGCTCCGCGGGAGCGGGCGGCGCGAAGCAGCGTGTACGAGGTCACGGCCACGTCCAGGAGCGGCTTGGTCAGGTTAGAGTAGAGGTGGGCCACAGAGGCGGCGAAGGCCACCACGTCCTCCGTCAGAGACTGGTCGGGGTTGCGCAGCCGGCCATCCATGTTGCTCACTCGGTAGTAGGTCTGCTGGGAGAAGTAGAGGCTGTAGGCGTGGGCCACCAGACGGCTGCGGAAAGACAGCGCCAGCTGGCCCTCCAGGTAGCGGATGGCGCTGTTGACGAAGGTGGCGGGGAGGGCGATGAGCAGCCACTGCAGCAGCTGCCAGCTGAAGGCCCGGGGGTCCTTGCGCACGATGCAGCGGGCCAGCCGGCCGTCCAGGCGGGCCACATACACTGACAGGAAAGTCCGGCTCACCAGGGCAGCGGAGTGCAGTGCCAGCAGCGCCGTCTCCCGGCACAGGACCCGAGGGAACAGCAGCCGCAGGAGCACCAGGAGCCGCTGCAGGAACACCCGGTTCATGCCAGCCTTGGCCGCCGTGGCCCCCAGGGCCTCCTGCGTGGGGTCTCCAGCCGGCACCTGAGGGCCCCTGCTCGAAGCCAGGCACTGGCGCACCAGAGGGTAGATTTTGTGGACTCCGTAAGCTGCGAGAGCCAGGACCACAGCTGTGCGCTTCAGCGTGGTCACCCGTGAGGGCCGTGGGGTGGAGAGCACCGGCATGTCACCTGGACTGGCAGGCACGCTCGGGGCTGGGACTGGTGCCTGAAGCAGGTGCTGGAAGGGCAGTTGCTCTGACCCTGGGCTCGTTGTCTAGGCAACTGGAAACCTTGCAGTGGCCCCTGAGACTGTCGCTTTAGGCCCTCGGGGTGGTGCTAGGGCCCCTGATGTGGGTGGGCTCAGGGCCCTCCAGGGTCGCGGCCTCCTCAGGCAGCCCAGGTGGAGGAACTTGGCTTCCCTCTCCTGTCAATCCCCTAGCCCCTGAGATGAGAGCCTCGAGAGGTCTCGGGCAGAGAGGGTGTCTCTTCCCCTCCTCCGCCTCCCCTGGTGGCGCCCCTTCCCGGGGCACCGGGTGCGTCCGTCCGCTTCGCAGCCTGGCTGAAGCGACAGTGACTCCGCCACCGGCCCAGAATCCCCACCCATCCAGCCCTCCCCAGGGGCGAGCCGGGGGAAGGCGAAGAGGCGGAGGAGGGGCGAGAGGCGGAGTCCGGGCGCGGGGCGCTCCACCCCGTTCTCGCTGCACGCCGGCCCCGCCCCCCACCACAGAGACGCGGGACACCCCGCAGGCTAGAGCAGTTGCCCTTGTTTTCCCGCCAAGGCCCCGCCCCTCCCCGCCCCACCCCGCCCCCTGTGCATCCGGAGTGCTGGAGGCGCCGCCGCCAGCTGCCCGCTGCGAGGCGCCGCTTCCTCTCAAGCCCTTGGCCACAGGCCGGCCCTCAGCTGGCGAGCGAGGCGGGAAGCGGCCGTGGGTGGAGCCGCAGGGGCTTCGCGAGGGTTGGTGGGCGGGGCCCTGCAGGCACTTCCGGTTTCCGGCCGCGGAGAAGGGGCGGGGCCGGGACTGTGGTGAGAGAGTTTGGTGGTTGCGGCGGGGCGTGTGAGGTGTTTGTGGGGAACTCGGTGAGCGGGGTCCGTGCGCCCGCCTGGGTTCCAGGGTCGCGAGGGCTCCCGGCCCCCCAGCGAGGGAGAGGGGCGAGCAGCGTGGAGAGACCGGGAGTCTGGGGAACCTGGGGCCGACCCGGGAGCGTGGGAGAGGGCCGGGCTGAGGGAGGTGGGCCCGCGGCGACGGTTGGGGCGGGGTTCTGGGGGCTCGAGGGCCGGGGGACGGTGGCGAACCCCATCCGCGGGAGCTCTGGGCGACACTTGGGGAGAGTTTGCCAGGCCGCCTGACGCCGCATGGGTGGCTCCGGAGCGGGGTGGCGTTGTGACCCGCGAGGGCTTCTGAGGAGACTTGCTTCTTCTGGAAGTTTCTTTGGTGAGGGCTCGGGATGCTGAGTGGAGACCCGAGTTCGCCGTTGCCCTCTAGGAGTCGCTCGTGGGGGCCTCCCGCCCATGGAGGCAGGCCGTTCCAGAGGGAGGCGCTGTGCTCTGCTCTGAGGGTCGGAGGGTTGGGGACGAGGGGGCGGCCGCTCCTTGGGGCGCGGGCGGCGGCCGCTCCTGCAGCGCAGCCTGCCCTGTGCTGTTGTTTATGGAAAACGTTTTCTTAGTCAAACAGGCCTAAGGAGTCTCTGGGGCTCCCCAGGGAAAGGACTCGTCAACAAAGGTGGCTCTGGACGTGTTAACACACATGCTGGAGGGCGGCAAGTAACTGTCCCCGTAAGCGGAAGTCTGGCAGGCCGTTGGACGCCATTGGCCAAGTAGCTACGGTCCGTTGAGCCCCGATTTAGCCGGTGCCTCAAGGGCTCTGAAGCAGAGTGCTGGGGTCCAGGGTGATGAGTGGCATCCCTAGCTTCTCCAGATGCCTAAACTTGATGGCAGTGGTTGCCCAGTTCTCATGGCTTCTGTTCCCTCTGTGCCCTGCTAGGAAACAAGCTCACATCCCCGGTTGGAAACCTGCTAGCCACAGGATGAGTCTGCAGTGGACTGCAGTTGCCACCTTCCTCTATGCAGAGGTCTTTGCTGTGTTGCTTCTCTGCATTCCCTTCATTTCTCCCAAAAGGTACGGTCTTCGGAGCAAGCGGGAGGGTGCCTGCCACTGAGCCCTGTAGCTCGTGCATGTGCAGTATTGGTGGACCTGGGAATTGGGGCCAGATGAAAACAGGTAGAACCTGTCTGGGTTGGGGGTGGCAAGGGTATGTTTTTTTATTGCCAACCGTGCACATCATTGTGCTTTGTCACATTTTGTTGAGTTTCTGTCCTGTGCACCATGTCTTCTGGTCCTCAGAATGCTCCAAGGGGAAGATTTATTTCAAGTTCTGGAAACAATGCCCTACTGCCTACCCTTGGGCCCCCAGGGTGGGAGGAGGGTGGCTGTGTGTGGGATCCAGAACACTTGCACCACTGGGTCACGTTACTGATTTGCTGACTTGTGTCCTAACTAACCTCACTGGCATTGCATAGTAGCCTCATGAGCATTACTCAGCCTGTGAAGGATGAAGCCATATTCCCTTTTAATGAACATAGGAACTGTTAAAAGTTAATTTGAAGTTAATTAATTTTTAATTACACATGATACACAAAACACTTAATCCCTGTTGAAACTACAATGTTACAAGTAAGGCTAAGTAGCCACAGATATCTTTAAAAATAATTTTTCAAAAATGAAAAATAGTGCCGGGCGCAGTGGCGCACACCTGTAATCCCAGCACTTGGGAGGCTGAGACAGAGGATCGAGTTCAAAGCCAGTCTCAGCAACTGAGGGAGGCCCTAAGCAACTCAGTGAGACCCTGTCTCTAAATAAAATACAAAATAGGGCTGGGGATGTGGCTCAGTGGTGGAGCGCCCCTGGGTTCAATCCCCAGTACCAAAAAAAAAAAAAAAAATAGTTATGATGTGATGCCTGAGGAAAAATGCAACATCACCTAAGGAATGCTTTTGTTTGCTAAGAACCAAATCTGCGCACAAATTAGGAAATGTACAGCCCCTTGGAGATGTAATCTGCCAAGCTTCGTAGGGCAAATGACTTTGTTCCTGCACAGTGATGGTGAATGCCTGTAATCCCACCTGAGGCAGGAGGATCACAAATTCCAGGTTAGTCTGGCAACTTGAAGGCCCTCTTTCAAAATGAAAAGAGCTGGAGGTGTAGCTCAAAGGTAGGCCTCCAGCCTTGCATGGAGGCGGCCCTGGCTTTAATCTCCAGTATCTCATGCCAAAAACAAAAGGTGGGGGTACGGGATAAGGTGGAACTTGCAGAATAAGACAGACTTACAACACTTACTTACCAAATGCCAAATCAGAACTTTGTGGACCCCTGATGGTAACAAAGCAACTATTAAGACAATTGGGCTTTTTTAAATTCTGCCTCTGATAATGAGGGTGCCTTGCTGATTTAACAATATGTATACATTTCTGAAGATAATTCTCCACATCCCGACGTATTTGTGGATCTGCATTGTTTTCTAATCAGAGTGGTAAGGACTAGACAAACCAAAATTTGTCATGTAGAAAGTTTCAAGAAATATCAAGTGTATATGGCAAACACTTAAATACTGCAAAGCAGAATATGGTGAAAATTGTTTCTTCTCACTAGCGATAGCCTGTGTTTTAAGATTTGTGTTTTAGATTTTTTTTTATACATGGGCACACATCATTTTATTACCCCCCAGGGATCGAACCCAGGGGTGCTTAACCAGCGAGCCACATCCCCAGCCCTTTTCTACGTTTTATTTTGAAACGGGGTCTTGCTAAGTTGCTGAGGCTGGCTTTGAACTTGGGATCCTCCTGCCTGAGCCTCCTGAGCCACTAGGATTACAGGCATGCAGCACCACTCCTGGCTTTTTAAACACTCTTGAAGGGATGACGTGAATTAGAGAATTACAGGCAGCTGAGGCTGACTTTGTATGGGCTGTTCGACCTCAGGAGAACAACTGTCTTTCTGTTCTGCTTAGGGCCTGAGTCTTAGGGGTATGTATGTGTATTTTTCTTTAGTCTCTGTGCTTTTCATTTCCTTTACAGATGGCAGAGGATTTTCAAGTCCCGTTTGGTGGAGTTGGTAGTGACCTATGGCAACACCTTCTTCGTAGTTCTCATTGTCATCCTTGTGCTGCTAGTAATTGGTGAGTGAGCTGGGTCTGGGGGCTAACTGCCTATCCAAGACCTTGTGCCATGACCTCTGCTGCAAAGCCTGTGCCACTTTGGATATATAGAGAAAAAATAGCTTTGGCTTCTGAGAGACAGATTGATTTAAGTGCCCTGTGTCTTTCTCTTGGGGAAGAAGCTCCCCTCTGTTTGTTTATTTTGGTACTTGGGATTGAACCCAGGGGCGCTTAACCACTGAGTCACATCCCTAGCCCTTTTTTTCAGTCGAGACAGGGTCTTGCTGAGTTGCTTAGGGCCTCACTAAATTGCTGAGGGTGGCTTTGAATTCACAATCCTTCTGCCTCAGCCTCCCAAGCTGCTGGGATTACAGGTGTGCTCCACTGAGTCCAGCAGAAGCTCCCCTTTATGAAGAGGGTGCTGTTGACTACTAGCAAGGCCTTCACTTTGGTAGGCTTCTTGGTGGGCTTACACCAAGAGGCCTTTTTATGCTGTTATGATGACTACCTCATGTTTCTGGTGTTGCTCTTAGGGTCATTCTAGAACTGACTGGGAGAAACTAACTGGCCCCCTGACCTTGATCTAAGTAGTGCTGTTTGTGAGTCACATAGAGAACAGTGTGGTCTCCTCCCTTGAAGCCTGAAATAGGGCCTCTAATATAGGACTGAGCACCAAGTAGACAGTGAAACTTGTCTGGGAAGGGGAGCCCTTCCATATCCTGTGGGAGAGACCCAGGTTTTTGGCAGTGTCTTTTGGGAACAGATCGCAGAGTTCTTTGCATTTTTGCTAGACTTGAGGTTTTTCTGGGTCCTTTCTACCTGTGTATAAAACCCCAGCATTGAGTTGTATATTTGCAGAGGCTTGAAACATAAACCAGTCAGAGGGTAGGTTTCAGGCTTGTGTTAAGATGAAAGGGGAACATTTTATAACGAGGTGGTGGTGAGAACATTTGGGACCACAGAGAATCAATAGCGCTCTTTTCTGTCTGTTAGATGTTTGTTGTTTTGCTGTGGTGAGTGATCATTATGTCTCCTTGCTTAGACTCAGAGCTTTTGCTTGGCTCTGTTGCTGATAGCAGTCCTGTTTCAGAGTTGTGACACCTGCTTAGGTATGGAGTACTTCTCTCCCTCAGTGCACAGCATTTTTGCTGCAGGGTGAGGGACGTAGGTCAGAGGAGTGTGCAGAGCCCCACCCACTAGCTACATTATTGGATATTTCTCTTTCCTGATGTCCTGGGGCCTCATGGGATTTGTTCAGGCAAGACTGTTTCTGAATAGGCCAGGTGTGGCTTACTAGTTCCCAGGCACATATGGTAGGTGCCAGCTGCCCACATACTTCACTGTTCTTGAAATACTTGGCAAGCTCCCTAGAAGCAGCTCTTTTCCATCAGGGTTCTCTCCCTTCAGACTTTGAGCCAAGAGCCAGTAGGAAATATGTGTGTCATCCTTGGGACTTGCCCCTTCCCCAAACCAGAGCCATAGTTTCTTCTTTCTAGTGTAGCTTACCACCAGGAAAGCTAGCTTACCAGAGAGACCTTTTGCAGAATCTAGTAGTTGGCAAAGCATTCTTTTTGGAGATCATGGGTCTGCTGGGAGTTATGGAGAGACCTGTCTATGATGACTAGCTGTGTCCTAGCCTAATGTTAAGAAGCATAACTTAGAAACATCTGCAGATCTTATGCAGGTAGAAGTATTAATAGTAGAACTTCTGAAAGGTAATAGGTATAGCCAGCATGAACTATAGCCCTGGCCAGCACTGTTCACCAGGAGTGGTCTAGATCAGATAGGACTGGGAGAGTGGAGGTGATGGCGGCAGGGTCAATCTGCCTGGGTTGGGACCCAACATGGGGGTGGAGGCTGGGTTCTTCCGTGGACTTTGGGTTGGTAGTTCTCAACCTCCCCCAACCCCAATCTCCTCTTGGCTGTTAGCCATTGTGGTCCTTAGGATGATGGCATTTTTGGATTGCAACAACAATGTGAGAAGTCATATTTTTAATCTTGTTTTTCTGATTATAAAATGGTACACAGTTAATATTAAAAATGCATAAATTGCTGGGTGTCATGGCACTTGCCTATAATCATAGCTACTCAAGGCTGAGACAGAGGATTGCAAGTTCAGGGTCAGCCTCAGCAACTTAGTGTGGCCCCAAGCAACTTAGAACCTGTCTCAAAATAAATAAAAAGGGATGGGGCTGTAGCTCAGCAGTAAATTGCTTCTGGGTTAAATCTTCACTACTCCCACCCCCTAAAAGATGCAGAAATTGAAGATAAGAAGTTGAAGTTCCCTGTTATCCCATGTTCCACAGTTAACCATCATGAATACTTTATTGTGCATTGAAATGTATTCAATGCTGGGGTCATGTACACATTGTTTTGAATTGTGCTTTTTCAGTTTACCTTAAATCTTTTTATAGCAATCACCTTGTTTTTAAAGACCTGTGCCTGTAATCCCAGTGACTCTGGAGGCTAAGGCAGGAAGATCTCAAGTTCAAAGCCAGGCTCAAGAATTTATTGAGGTGCTAAGCAACTCAGTGAGACCCTGTCTCTAAATAAAATAGGGCTGTGGATGTGGCTCAGTGGTCAAGTGCTCCTGAGTTCAATCCCCAGTCCCCACTCCCACCCCCACCCCCCAAAAAAAAAGATTTTTGTAGTGCTGGGTTTGGTATTGCACACCTGAAGTCCTGGCAACTTCAGAGGCTGAAGCAGGAGGATCCTGAGTTTGAGACCCTTAGGGAGGCCCTTCACAACTTGGCTACACCCTGCTCAAAATAAAAATTAAAGGGTTGAGAATGTGGCTCAGAAGTTTAGCACCCCCTGTTCAATCCCCAGCATCAATCAATTGGGCTGGGGGATGTAGCTCGGTGGTGAAGTGTCCCTGGGTTCAATCCCCAGTACACCACCCCCCCCTAAAAAAAAGTTAAATAAAAGATTGTATAGTTTTTTTCACATGGTTGCACCATAGTTTTAATTCCCTTTATAGGTGTCCTTGTATCATACATGCTTCTGTGGGATAAATTCATAAAGGTGGAATTCCTAAACCTGAGGGTACGAACATTTTACATTTCTTGATGGATATGTTGTTGTACCAGTTTATGCCCCTACTGGCAGTGTTTGAGAGTGTTTGCATCATGACACAGATTGAACACAAAGACACCAGGAAGGGCAGGTAGATTTTTGTAATGCAAAATCCGTATGAAAACCAACCAGTCCCAAACCAAAAATTACAAACCAAACAATACCTAGACATTAATACCTTTTTTGGGGGGAGTGGTACTGGGGATGGTTTCCAGGGACTTAGGCATGCAAGATAAGCACTGTACCACCGAACCACACCCTCAGTCCCAGATAGTGATCTCTTGCTCTTCTTACATGGGGATCTATTAAGAGCATTCTTCAGTTAGATTTTATGTACTGACTTTTTAAAAACTGTCTCAGGGTAAGTGGGGGAAAAGTAGTAGGTGTACTGTGGTTCCATGTACATCTGTCTGTAATGTAGAAATGGAACCATAGTGCTGTGCATTTGACAGTGGCTCTTTTGGGAGTAGAGGCTGTTTCACTTACTTAATAGTTATTTGAATACCCACTGTGTGCCCAGAGGTGTGTTAGCTCTTAGGAATATGGTAGAAGAAGCTCTGCTTTCATAAAGTCTACTTTGGGGAAGATGGATAAGAAACATGTTTTAAGATAATTTCAGAGACATTTGTATTATAAAGCCAATAAAGTGACTGATAGTGACTTTAGATCAGGGGGTCACATTCTTATATATACACTGCAGGAGGTGATTAATCCCTTTCTACATATCTTTTTATTTTTTCCTGGTACTAGGTATTGAACCCAGGGATACAATATCACTGAGCTACAACCAGTTCTTTTTTGTTTTGAGACAGGGTCTTGCTAAGTTGCCTAGGCTGACCTTGAACTCAGTCCTCTTGCTTTGGCCTCCCAAGTAACTGGGATTACAGGAGTGTACCACCATGCCTGGCATGTTTGAACTTTTTGGGGAGCGGGTACTGGGGATTGAACTCAGGGACACTTGGCCACTGAGCCACATCCCCAGCCCTATTTTGTATTTTATTTAGAGACAGGGTCTCACTGAGTTGCTTAGTGTCCCACTTTTGCTGAGGCTGGCTTTGAACTCTGCATCCTCCTGCCTCAGACTCTCGAGCTGCTGGGATTATAGGTGTGCAGCACCACGCCTGGCCATGTTTGAACTTTTGATGAGCATAAATTCCTTTTCCAATCAGAATAAGACATAAATAATAAAGCCTATTGTAAAACTTAGAAATCCTTGATTCCAAGGCAGCTCCATGCTTCTTAAGCAGGTATTTCCACAAACAGGATACCTGGCTGCCAGTGAGATAGCTGGCAGCCTGACTTGAGAGGAGAACAAGTGAGATTGGGGGCACAATGGGAAAGGGATGCTGCCACTGTTGCCAGCAATACTTAGCCTGGGTTAGTGTCTTGAAGTGTAGACCAAGCTTGGAGCAGATATTGATGTGCAAAGAGCCAGAGCAGAGAGGAGGCCTGAGAGAGGAAGCTTTTGACAAAGCTTCCCACAGGTGTGTGTGTGTAAGTAGAAGTAATTGGGGAGGTGGATTTGAGGGAAGTGAGGCCAACCCATCTTATGGTACCTGTTTCCCTTGCTCAAGTGATATCTAAATACTCCTGTCTTCTCTCTGCTTCACTATAGATGCTGTACGTGAGATTCGGAAGTATGATGATGTGACAGAAAAGGTGAACCTCCAGAACAATCCTGGGGCCATGGAACACTTCCATATGAAACTTTTCCGTGCCCAGAGGAATCTCTACATTGCTGGTTTTTCGTTGCTGCTGTCCTTGTGAGTGGGGAGGGGTCAAAGGCTGTGAAGTGAACACTGTGCTAGTTGGGGACATGGTGCTGTGTATACTCAGGCTCCTGTGGCTTCAACTCCTCCTCAGGCTATGACTTAGATTCAGCGACCCTGTTTGTATTTATGGAACCACAAAATTGACCCCTCATCTCCAGCGGCAGCATGGAAAGTGGGAAGAAGTTAACTATAAAAAACCCTAACTCACTCTCTAGTCTCTAGAAAAAATGTTACCATCTTGCAATCTTTTTGCACATAGATTGTAGTAAATGACAAAGCCCTTCCCTCCTTTCCCTCCTCTGGAAGAAGACATGTGGAGCCCAGCTTATAAGGAACTAACTGGCCAATGGCCTTTTCTGTATGGAGTGCTTAATTTGAGAAGAGTAGGCAAAAGTGACAGGGAGGGGCCAAGATCAACCCTGTCCCTAGGGCCTTTCCAGGTGTAAGCCTGTATTGGCCACATGTTGTATTCCATGGTGCCCTGAGTACTTCTGGTATTTTTGTTTGTTTTGGACAAGGCCAAGAGTCTTGGTCAGGGCCAGTGGTGGCTAATTGGGCAAGACCAGACTAGTACAAAGCGCCAGTTAGAGTCTGGGGCCCTGTTTGCTGCCTCCTGTTTCATACGTGGGTTCTGATCAGTGGGGCCTGGCAGGGAAATATATAGAAGCTCAGATTAAGGGTGGATAAAGGTATTAGAAAGATTTGCTGCCATGTGATTCAGGGCTAAAAAAGCCAAGTATCTTACTTAGTTCATTTGTGCTGCTGTAACAAAATACCTGAGACTGGTAAGTTATAACAGTAAAATTATTTCTCACAGTTCCAGAGGCTGGGAGTCTGAGATCCAAGACACTAGCAGGTTTGGTGTCTGGTGAAGGTTATTTTCTACTTCTAAGATAGTGGTCTTATTGCTGCAACCTCTGGAAGGGAAAAACATTGTGACAACATGACTAAAGAAAGCCTAAGCTGGTTTCCTCAAGGCTTTTCAGCATTGGGGTTTGAACCCAGGGGCACTCTACCACTGAGCTATACACCACTCCCCCCCTTTTTGATACAAGGTGTTGCTAAGTTGCTGAGGCTTATCTTGAACTTGGAATCCTGTCTCAGCCTCTCAAGTTGCTAACCTCCAGGCCTTTATAAGGCACTAATCCATTTATGCGGATAGGGCCCTCAAGACTTAATCACTTCCAGATAGGCTCCACCTCTTAATTATACCACAATAGGGATTAAGTTTTAACACATGAATTTTGGGGGACATTGAGATCATAGCTCCAAGTGTATGTGTGGATTCTTAGGCTGGTCTCATGGATGGTAGTTTCCTACCTGGTTTTGCACCCAAAGACACAAGACTTGTCCGTGCCTAAGGGGTTCTTGCCCTCCAATCATCTAGTGCCTCCTGCTTCACTAGGCACTAGAATGATTACCTGTTTGGGATTTAGCTGTTTAGGAAATAGTCTTAGTCACTCAGATTATCTTGGACTCCTGGGTCCAGGTTGGAAGCGGGTAGGATATGAAACTGGAAAAAAGAAACACTTCTTTGGTTACTTTTTATCTTTCTTTTTAGTGTTTTAATGGGCTGAATCATCACTGTGTGTGTGTGTGTGTGTGTGTGTGTGTGTGTGTGTGTGTGTTTTGCTGAGGATTGAACAACCCAGGGCCTTGTGACTGCTAAGCACATACTCTACCACTGAGCTACACCCTCAGTCCTAACATCTTTTTAAGGTAATATATCTGACCACAGATATAATCTGTAAGTGTGACTTCCCCAGATTGAGGAAAGTAGGAAATGAGAAGGCTGGGAGGAGTCAGGAGTCAGACACATACCCTAGATTTTTGGAGTGTTAGGAAGCTCCAAAAAAGTATGATGTTGTGGTCTGAGAATGAAAGGAAAGTATACTCTGAGGCTCACAAACAGGATTCTGAGTATGACCATGAGCCAAATGAGGAAGGAAAGAGACCAGAGACGAGGAGAGGAAGCTGAGGGAGGATGCCTGCCAGCAGCATCTAGATCTTTGGGAGATTGGGGGTGCAGTTTAGTGGTAGAGTACTTGCCTAGTATGCACAAGGCTGTAGGTTCTATCTCTAGCACTGGGGTCTGGGGAGGCATTGGAAGGGTGAAATCCTGCCATGAACTCTGCATGGGGAAACAGGAAGAACTGGGGGGATAGCAGTCCATTTGCATGACTGCTAAGGAGATGGAGGACAGAAGGAAACATGGTAAGAGAATTGAAATCCCTGGTGCACAAAGCTCTACTACATTACCTATCTTCTCCAAGTGATGTAATTTCTTAGACTCAATGGTATTATGTCCAGAAACTATTGAGGTTGGCTGCAGGTAGAATTGCTGCTGATCCTTGAGGAATTACAGGGTGAGAGAGATGCTGGAGGGCTATAGACAGGCCAGCCTCCCAGTTTTCAAAGGGAGGAGGTGAGTGAGGAAATAACCAAAATGGGAGGGTTTGACTGATCTCTAGCTGTACTCTAGAAAGAAAAGCTTATGTGCTTTTAGAAAAGACAGGGATTATCAGCCTTAGCCCTGCCTTCTGTAGATCAAGTATAGATGGATTCTCAACACAGTGTTTGCTGAGCTCCAAGGCTGTTCTCATAGATCAAATGCTGAGGTATGGGCAGGGCGCCAGCCTAACATTGTACTTAGGTGTGGTCATAACTCACATGAGTGGCTGCTGTGTGGATCCACACCATCCACATAGAGGCCCCAGTAGGCCCACTGTCTGCCTCTGTCCTACTCCATGTTTATCTGCATGAGGGCATGAAGGACAGATGTGGAGAGAAGTGGGACAACAGAAAGAATAGCAGGTAGGCTAGCAGTATGTCAGTGTTTCCCATAGATTATGCTAAGTTCTTTTCTCTCCTGACTCTGTTCTGCTTCTAGAAGGCCACATCCAGCTCAGATGCTGTAGGTATTGTCTGACCATGCCAGGGCATAGTGGTCACCTCTCTTCTGCACCGTTAGGGTGGCCAGGCTACCAGAATATGTTCCCAGTGTTGTCTTCTGTGTCCATTACTGTTGGGTTAGGATATTCAGTTTAATTTCTGCCCTTGATCTTTTTTTTAAAAATTGAGATATACTTATTTGCCATGTAATGACAGGGCATGTTCTGAGAAATGTATCATTAGGCAGTTTCTCTTTTTAAAGGATGCTGGGAATCAAAACCAGGACTTCACACCTGCCAGGCAAGCACTCTACCTGTGAGCCACATCCCTAGTCCATGGTAGGCAGTTTCATTGTGGGTAACGCAGAGCATATTTCATAAGCCTAGAGGTATAGCCTATTTGTGTGGTCCAGCCTGTTGCTTCTAGGCTAAATCCTGTAGAGCATGCTACTTTCTTGAGTACCATATGCAGTTGTAATACAATGGGAAGTAGTCGTGTATCTAAACTCAGAAAAGGCATAGGGTCTTGGAGTATAGATCAAGGGTAGAGTGCTTGCCTAGCATGTTGCTGAGGACTTCAGTTCAGTCCTCAGCAATACAAAGAAACAAAACTCCAAAACCATAATGTTGATTAGAAAAGGTACAAAAAGAAGTTGGTACAACTCTGTGGGGCACTTCCCATAAATAGAACAGCTACTGTTGGTTTTGAAGGCCTAGGACATTATTGAACACTGCTGTAGACTTTATAAGCACTTCACATGCGGGCTACACTTAATTTATAAAAATATTTTTCTTCCTTTAATAATAAACTAGTCTAGCTGGGCATGGTGGCGCATGCCTATAATCCAAGCGACTTGGTAGGCTGAGTCAGGAGGATCACGAGTTCAAAGTCAGCCTCAGCAACTTAGCGAGGCCCTAAGCAACTCAGTGAGACCCTGTCTCTAAATAAAATACAAAATAGGGCTGGGGATGTGGCTCAGTGGCCGAGTGTCCCTGAGTTCAATCCCTGGTTCCAAAAATAATAATAATAATAATAATAATAATAATAATAATAATAAAAAAACAATTAGTCTTAGCTTAGTGTAACTTTTAACCTTTTTAGTTTTAACTCTTGTAATGATATGGGATAAACCAGAAACCCATCGTATGGTACAGCTGTACAAAAATATTTTTGTATCCTTATTCTAATCCTTTTCCTCTTAAAATTATTATTGCTTTTGAAAGTTTTGTTAAAAATAAAGACAGAAACGCACAAGTCAGCTTAAACCTACAGAGTCAGGATCATCAGTATCACTCTTCCACCTCTACATCTTGTCCTACCTTTAGGTCTTCAGGGGCAATAATTTGCATGGGACTGTCACCTTATTTGATGACAATGCCTTCAGCATCTCCAGAATGACATAGCCTAAGGCTCTCTTTGAGGATGTGTCACTCCTTTTAGAAATATGTCCAGGGCTGGGGTTGTGACTCAGTGGTAGAACGTTCGCCTACCATGTGTGAGGCACTGGGTTTGATTTTCAGCACCACATATAAATAAATGAGTGAAAATAAAGGTCCAGCAACATCAAAAAAAAAAAAGAAATATGTCCGTGGGGTTTGCTTGATGTTTGTGTTTTTCATCATAGATTTGCTTGTAAGCAGATTATGTATCATGAATATTCTTCTCTCAATGAAAATTGTTAGGGGTTGGGACCCACGTCTTCACAAACTTTTTTTAAATATAGTGCTGGAAATGGGACCCAGGGCCTTGCACACAGTAAGTGCTCTATCCCTGTACTGAACTACACCCCCAGCTCCATGTTTTCACATTTTTCAAGGAGCTTGTTGAGGTCTACAAAAGCTTCTGCTAAATGCTTTACTGTGAATGTTCTTGGGGAGTCTTCTTTTTCTTCTCTTACACTTTGTTTTCTTTTGTCTTTTTTTTTTTTTTTTGGCCATGCATTCACTGGCCTCCACCATATATGTGATGCATTGTTGGCTGAAATGGCCTTAAATGGCACGTGACTATGTAGTAAAGTTCGCCATTTTTGCCATACAGTTCTATGAGGTTTGTTTGTTTGTTTGTTTGTTTATCATAGAACTACATCCCCAGCCCTGTTTGAGAACTTTTGGACAAGTGTGCATTTGTTCACCACAGTCAGGATGCAGAACAGTTTGAGATTTTCTTTCTAACTTAAATGTAAATGAGTAGCTTCAAATAAGTCAGTTCTCATTTATCCCATAAAGTATTCCCAAAGTGATGCTTGGGGGTGGGAGAATGGAGTTCAGTTTGATTGTGCTGTTTGCATTCTGCTCTTACAGTCCTAATCTTATCTGTTGTGTTGGCAGCCTACTCCACTGTCACCTCTTCCTTTGACAAGCATGTAAGGCTTTTCCTAATTCCCTTTTGAATGTATCAGACAAGATAAATGGCTGATTTCCCTTCTTGTTCAGATTGTTCAAGCAGCCACACATCTCACCTCTCCATCTTAGCTGTGGAAACTTTGAGAGCTACATGTCAGCTGTCTTGCTGTTCCTGCAGCGCCCTCCTGTGGCTCCATCCAGTCACAAGGTGGGTCTTCTGGGACATCTCCTTAGAAAAGGCACAGTGATCTCAGGGATCATTGTGGGTTCACTAGTTGCCCACAAACGATCTATTTAGTCATTTCTAGAATTTTTCCAGAAATACATACTCCCTAGTCTAAGGGTCAGATCCTATGGTAATGCTATGGCCCATAAGGAATTTCTGTTGTTTTTAAATTTTTAATACTTTTTTAAAAAAAGAGCTAGACATGGAGATGCATGCCTGTAATCTCAGTAACTCAGGAGACTGAGGCAGGAAGATCACAAGTTCAAGACCAGCCTCAGCAACTTAGTGAGATCCTGTCTTAAAATAAAAAATAAAAAGGGATGGGGATGTGGTTAAACACCCTTGGGCTCAATGCCTGGAACCAAACAAATAAAAAATAAAAATAAAAAAGAGACAGTGCTTCAAGGCCTTGAACTGTCCTTGAACTCCTGGGCTCAAGTGATCCTCCTGGTTCAGCCTCCTTACAGGTGTATGCCACTGTACCCAGCTGGAATTTCTGATTTTGTGTGAACACAGAAATGTTCTTGTCCACTCTTTTTATCTCTGCAGCCTATATGTGACATGCAAAAAACACCTAAACATACAAAGCCATCCTCTATTATTTGTTCCAGTTAAAACATTATACCTGGTTATAAAAAAGTATAAATAAACATAGCTACGCTCAAACATACTACAAATAATACAAAAATTTCAAGCTACAGGGTTGTTTCTGGACTTGTAAATAATTTTTACATTGTACAACACAAGTGCCATGTTTTTTGTTTTAACTCAACCATCTCTCTTAGCAGTTTTTCCAGATGACTCACGCAGACCTCCCTCATTCTTTACAGCTGTGTAGTGTTCTGTTTGTGAAAGGAACATCCTTGGTTTAATGAGTTCCCTGCACAGATATGTGAGCTTGCTTGAAATTTAAAAAAAAAAAGTCACATGCAGTTTCATGATGTTGCCCAGACTGGTCTCGTCTGGGCTCAAGTATCCTAAGCCTTATCCTCCAAAGTAGCTGGGACTAGGGCTGGGGATGTAGCTTAGCAGTAAAGTGCTTGCCTGGCATTCATAAGGCCCTGGGTTCAATCCTTAGTACTGCCAACAACCACAAAGTTGTGGCCAAGTAGCTGGGACTACCAGTGTGTGCCACTGCAGTCCATTTTTACTATTGAAAATCCAGCATCCCATCCTGTTGTTTCCAGACTACCCTCTGCATGTTAGGTTCCCATTTTCCTTTTTTTTTCTCTAATTGTTGGAAATGGGCCATGCCACTTGGTGCCCTAGCACCTCACTGCTCTAAGTGTGGCCTGGGGCCCAGTAGTTTTGGGAGGAGCTGGACTTGCTGGGAGCTCAGCCTCTTGGGCCTGCTAGTGAGTACCTGCCTTTGGATGAGTTCCCTGGTTAACTGGAGCACTTCACAGCTTATATGGTACTGCCCTGTAACTCTTGTGAATGTGATTGGTAAGCCACCTCATAGGGCCTCCTTGCTGTTTTAGTGCCTTTATCTAGTCTGGACTCATTCAGATTCATTGCAGTGCCTACCTGCTCACACACCTGGGCTGCTGCTTTCAGAAACCCAGTTACTAGCTACCCTTTGTGTGTTTGAAGCTTGCCTCACATCTGTCAACACTTGCTGTCAGCCCCGGATAAATAGTAAATAAATAGGGTAATCCCTCTTATAGGCTAATCCTTTGTTTTTGTTCTTTGTGTCCTTCTGTATATGCCTCTCCAGGCTTTTATGCCCATTCTTTAAAAAATGACCCACTGTTAGCCATGTGCATGCCCATGTGGAAGATGGAGAGTGGTCTCTCTGATGGGGCTAGTTTGGTTGTATTATAAGAATTGTTTTGTGGGGTTTTAGCAATCCTTGGAGCATTACAATGCATAAGACATTGCTGGTTCTCCCAGGCGAGTAAGGTAGCGTAGTTGGGAGACAAGCACCTGAGTAGCTTTTAGCACATTGTGTTGGAGTCAAGGCAGAGGGATACTCAACTGCTGTGGGAGCATAGCTGGACAGTACACACTTTAATACGGTAGAAGTGTGTGCACTTGTAGATCAGTGGCACAGGAATCAAAAGTTAGGAGGCTTTTGTTCAGGTGCCTATGCTAAGCCCATTCAGCAGCTGTGTGGCCTTGGATAAGCAACTTGCCCCTCTCACCCTCAGTATTCTTTTCTGTTAAACAAGGGCTTATCTAATAATGGTTCACCACATGGCTTCTCCTGTGTGTGTGAGCTCTTACATGGTGTTTTGGGTCTGGTTGAAACCAATAAGGAGGACTTTAATAAACCTTTGTATTAGATAGGATTATATGTGTGTGTTTTTTGGTTTGTTTCGTACTAGGGATTGAACCCAGGGGTGCTGAACCATATCCCTAGACCTTTTTATATTTTGAGACAGGGCCTTGCTAAGTTACTTAGGGACTAGCTAAATATCTGAGACTGGTTTTGAATTTGTTATCCTCTTGCCTCAGCCTCCTGAGTTGCTCTGATTACAGGCATGTGCCACTGTGTGTATGTGTGTGTTTTCGGTATGGGGGATTGAACTCAGGGGTACTCAACCACTGAGCCACATCCCCAGCCCTCTTTTGTATTTTATTTAGAGACAGGGTCTTACTGAGTTGCTGAGGCTGGCAATCCTTCTGCCTCGGCCTCCCAGGCTGCTGGGATTATAGGTGTGTGCTACCACACCCAGCCTGTGTTTGTGTTTTGATTGAAACCAGGGTCCTTATACCACTAGCCACATCCCTAGCTTTTTTATTTTTTGTTTTAAGATAGGATTGAAGTTGCTGAGGCTGGCCTTGAAGTTGAGATCTTCCTGCCTCAACTTCTTGAGTCACAGGAATTACAGATGTGTGCCACCACAGCTGGTTAGATGGGAATTTGTGAACAGAGAAGGGCACCCAGGAGAGATGGCCAAACATGGTGCCCAAGGCTGAATCCCAGCCAGGGTTCAGGTGCCAGGTTCTTTGCATTGGTGAATGCTTTAGTTTTCAGCTCACCTCTGGCTAGATCACATAGTGGGCTGCTCTTTTTCCTGGCCTGACTTGGTAGGGAGATATCTGCACAAGCTGTGTGCTAAACTTGACCTCTCTGAATGTCTTTTTAAAAATATTTTTTTAGTTGTAGATGGACACAATTTTTTTTTTTTTTTTGAACCAGGGATTGAACTCAGGGCCACTGGGCCACTGAGCCACATCCCCAGCCCTATTTTGTATTTTATTTAGAGACAGGGTCTCACTGAGTTGCTTAGGGCCTCGCTAAGTTGCTGAGGCTGGCTTTGAACTTGCGATCCTCCTGACTCAGCCTCCCAAGTCGCTTGGATTACAGGCGTGTGCTACCATGCCCGGCTGGACACAATATCTTTATTTTATTTCTTTATTTCTTTATTTTTATGTGGTGCTGAGGATCGGACCCAGGGCCTCACACATGCCAGGCAAGCACTTTACCACTGAGCCACAACTCCAGCACCTCTGAATGTCTTCTTAAGTCTTGGTTTTATGTTAATGACTGCAATCTCTTAAGTCCCTTTCATATATCAGAAGATTAGGAAGTCAACTGGTAGTACATATTCATTAGAGGAAAATGAGACTTTTCAATTTTTTTCTTTTTTTGTTCTGGGGGTGGAATCCAGGGCCTTGAATAGCTAAGCAAGTACTCTACCACTAAGTTACATCCCCAGTCCACATGAGACTCTGAATAAGCAAAAATAGGAAAATAAATTCTGAGTTGCAACTATAACTGCTTTGGATATATACCTTTGCTATGTAACTTTTCAGACCTTTCTACATGTAATAGCAGCTAGTACTTCTTAAGCATTTTATTGCCAAATATATATTAGATTTTACAATTCTGCCATGAAGAAATTTGGGATCAGAGAAGTTCAGAAACTTCTCTGAGTTTCTGGAGTTAGTCATTGGCAGAGCTGAAGTTTCACACTTAGAATGCTCAGACCTGAGCACCTGGATTTTTCCCTACAGAATCCAAATGCTTCTTAAAAACAAGATCAAGGTTTAGCTGTCACATGTAGTGATTTATATTTGCCATGGAGTTTAACATGAATGTTTTTTCCTGGACAGCTGATCTGTCTCTCTAGCATTCTTGTTTGCCACCTCCCGATTCCTCTTTGGTAGATATTAAGCCTGTTGCCCTGTTTTTGTTTTTGTTTTGTCCCAACATACTAACAGTTGACAACAACTCTCAATTGTCATTTTTCCTGCACTTCAGTGAACCCCACTTTATTTGGCCCTCCTGGTGCTGTTTATCTCTTTCCCTTCCATCCTTGTGTGCATCTCACTGGGAATAGCTGGTTCAGTCCTTGAACGTATGCAGGTCCCAGCCTATAGAGCAGGGTAGATGGGTCAGAAGAGGTGGGGGACAGGGCAGAGGGTTTCAGAAAGAATTTGTTTGAAACTTCTGGGTGATAGACAGCTAAGTGGGTTTTCCACTAGTTATGTGGCCTGGTCAGTGTCCTGGATTAAAATTTTTAAGGATGTGTGGGATAGAGTGGAACAAGAGGTCGCTGTGAGAGATTCTGTCATCCTCAGTCAGGGCACTGGTAGCTAGAGTGAAGGAGGGAACAGGGCTAAGAGGCACTGGTGACTGGGAGGTTCTTCTCTTGGCACATTGAACGTGAAAGACCTGGTCACCTGCTGGAAATGGAACTCTCCACGGGTAGCTTCATAAGTAGGTGAGATGAAGCCTCTGAGAGGGAGTTGCCCACAGACCCACAGGTGGCAAGGGAAGGAGCCAGCAGAGTCTGCTGGGAGGGCATGCTGGGGATGACAGGGAAAGAAAGGTTGAGTGCAGGCAGGCTAGACAGATCAACAGGAAAGGGTGTGCTGAGGAATGGGGGAAAGGACCAGGAGTCACAGAGGGAAGGGGAGAAGAAAGATGGAAGTTGGAGTGCCCATGGTAGGGGAGGGAAAGCCTGGATGGCCACTGGCTCCTGGCAGACCAGGGTCAGGACACATGGGGATTAGCCTGTGTTCCTGCCCCCCGACCAGTTGCGGCTGTTGCTGGGGGTAGGGGGGACGTGGCAAGTCTGGACTTCAGAACCAAGGTGCCCTGAGCTTTTGCCTGACCTAGCTGCCTGTTCATATGAGGCTTGGGGCACCTTGTTACCTCTTGAGTCCTTGAGTTCCTTTTCCTGCCACAAAGTTTGAGAACCACTGCTTCAGCGTATCCCTTGACTCAGGAACTGGGGGTACTTTGTCCTGTATCCTTGTCCTGCATGATCCCCTGGTCTTGTGGGGATTTTTAATGGAAAATATACAACCAAAGACTTCCCATTGTTATCATTTCTTAAAGGTATAGTTAATCAGCATTATAGATCTCCTGTTCCTGTGCAGTGGCCTCCAGAACTCTTTGCTCTTGCAAAACCCAAACTGTACCCATTACATGGCCTGTAGTTCTTGCCTTGCTCAGGCCTCTCTTCCTCTGTACCTTCATATCCACCACCATAGCATCACTTTGTGTAGACCCCAGTAGGAACCTCCCTACTAGGCTTCCTGCTATCAGCCTGTCCACTATGCCCCAACCAAGTGACCTTCCTTCTGGTGGCTTCATATTGCCTCAACACTTATCCCACAGATCTTTGGTGATGTGACCCTAACAGTCTCTGCTTTGGCTTTTTCCTGTTGTGAACCAGCAACATGGGTCTCCTTGGAGAACCTTGAGTGATACACACCTTTCTCTGAGCATTTCTGGGGTATTTGTCTTGCACACACTCTTGTGACCACTTGCAGAGCCAGTGCCACCAGTTCATGCTGCTTCGGGGTTTCCCTCTGGAAGCTGCTCCGAGGCCCGCCCATGCTTGCTGACCTGGAGAGCTGTCTTCAGGGCCCAGGATAGCTGACACATTGGGCTGTGAGGGCAGTGCTTGGCACATTGGCCCTGCACAGGAAACCTAGACTTTTCCCCTTTGGACTGGTCAGCTGGTGCCAAGGGCCTGGCACCCAAGAGGAGCAGCCGGGACTTTGTTGACTGACTGGGTTGTTGTGGGTTGATGGTAACAGCTGTAGGTGCTTGTTTGATTTGAACTTGTCAAATTGCCATGCAAGGCATTTTCAATTGAAAGCCTGGTCTTTCAGGTGTTAGGAGTGATGACAGTGTATGAAGATATGCATATCCAGATCCCTCCAGGGACCACACTGGGGGAGCCCCTGGCTACAAGGTTCTGTCTTTATTTATTTGGCACTGGGGATTGAACTCAGGGACACTCGGCCACTGAGCCACATCCCCAGCCCTATTTTGTATTTTATTTAGAGACAGGGTCTCACTGAGTTGCTTAGGGCCTTGCTAAGTTGCTGAGGCTGGCTTTGAACTCCTGCCTCAGCCTCCCGAGCCACTGGGATTACAGTCCTGCGCCACCATGCCTGGCGAGGTTCTGTCTTTTATATCATTGCTCCTGTCACCTTGCTGCCTGTTTTGGTGCCTTGGGAACACAGGTGGCGGGGGTCCCTCTTTTTTGAGAGCAGATCTGATTTATTCCAATTTCTGTGCTTTTCCTGTGAAACAAATTGGTTTCATAGGAAATAGAACAGGACTGCCCAACAGAACTTTGATGATGGAAAAGTCCTAGAGCTGCAGCGTCTCCTCATGTGACTGAGCACTTGAAATGTGACTAGATTGATCAAGAAACAAAACTTTTTAATCTTAGTTTCAGTTTCAGTCTAAGTAGCTGCCTGCCTAGGATAGTGCCGGTCTAGACCAGTAGTTCTCACGGGTGATTTTGCTCCCACAAGGGACATTTGTATCTGGGGACATTTTTTGGTTGTCATAATTGAAAGGGGGGTCTATTGGCATCTAATGGGCAGAGAGATGTTGCTAAACAAGCTAATAGACAAGACAGTTCCCAGAGCAAAGAACATTCTGTCCCCAGTTGCCAATAGTGCCAAGGTTGAAAACCCGTGGGCTTAACCATCTAGCACCTGCCCTGTGACAAGGGCAGACCTCCAGCACAGGCTAGGAACTGGGATTGGCCATATTATAGAGGGACCCAGAAAGCCTCAGGGAACTCCTTAAGCCTTTGCCCCCAACAGGCAAGTAACAAGCATTTACTAAGCATTGGTTTGGCACATATTGATGTGCTGAGCCATGCCCCAGTGCCAGGACAGGATGGAGCTAGACCTCATCCTCAGAGTGACATGGGGTGTCAGTGCAGGAGCAGCAAAGCTAGCAGCTATTCCTAAGTCTGTCTGTCTTTGGCTACTTCCTTCCTCTTACAGGAGATGACAATCCCTCATCCTCTCTCACAGCTTGTCACTGGCATCTGATACAGGCAGGGCTATAACCCTTGCCAGCTCCAGGAACTAGGGAGTGAATGTGGCTGTTGAGGGAGGGGCTCAGGCCGAGTGGGCTGAATCTGAGAAAGAATTCAGCTGGGGTGGAGACTGGCACACTTACTTGCAGGCTCCTCTCTGCAGCTCCAGCTGGGGCTGTGGATCAGGGCCAAGCCTCTGGGATCATTTGATGGCTTATAGGCAGGTTGGGGTCAGAGCTGAATTCCTGTGTGTGTGTGTGTGTGTGTGTGTGTGTGTGTGTAGGGGTACTGGTGATTGAACCCAGAGCTTGTTTATGCTAGGCAAGTATTGTACCACTAAACTACATTCCCAGCCTTCTAAATTTTTTTTTGGAGACGGGGTCTTGCCAAGTTGCTCTGGATTACCTCAAAGTTGTGATCCTCCTACCTCAGGATTTCAGGCATGTTCTGTGGCACTGGGCTTAAGCTCCTCTTTTTAACTGTTGGACTGAAGAGTTCCCTTCTGAGGTCCTGGGTTATCTGCTGGAAGGCAGTGGAGCCTTTTTTTTTTTTTTTTTTTTTTTTTTTTTGCGATGCTAAGGATTGAACCCAGGGCCTTGTGCTTGCGAGGCAGGCACTCTACCCGCTGAGCTATATCCCCAGCCCTGCAGTGGAGCCTTTTTAACCCACAGGATGTAAGGTCCCCTCAGAACCTTGGGTGAGTTACCACTCTGCTGTTTTGGGGTCAGTCCTGCTTATCAACAGCATTTTGCCTGTGCAGATAGTTAGCACCTCTGTGATACCAGGGCTTGTGTTCAGTGGTAAGAGGAGCTAGAGCTGCTATGTAAGCTGACACAACATGTGTCAGCCACGAGGGTAGAAGGCCAACACTCCACCTGGCCTCTACCTGCTGATGTGCCCTAGCCAGGGGATGCTTTCTTCCTGCTTGCCCAGGGAACATAGTGGCCCCTGGTGGCCCTGTTAGGCAGGTTGACATGATGAGAGTGGAGCTTAAAATTGGGTCTGAGTTTGAATTCTGGTTGTTACTGGCTAGCTGTATGATTTCAGATTAGGTGCCCTCCCTGAGCCTTTTTCCTCAACCCTAAAGCAGAGATGAGGATATAGGCAATTCAGGGTACATTCTCAGTGATGCCTGGCATGTAGGAGGTGTTTGATGCCTGATAACTGATATCAGTCCTCATCCCTGCTGGTGATAGAGTTTGGTGGGATGTTTTTCCTCATGCTTGTTAGATTGCTAGGCCCAGAGAGGGAGTTAAAAGAGAAGACCCAGTCTTGACCTTAAGTGGGAGGCAGAGTCAAGCAGAACCATTAAGACAGGTACTATAGCCAGAGCAAGGGCTCATGTTGTTCTGCCTACTCAAACAGCAGAGGTTTAGGGAAAAGACTGCCCCAAGGAGAGGTTTAAACAGAAGTTGAAGATGAACCCAGCTAGGTATCTTCAGGGAGCTCCAGACATCTAGATGGGTGATATCCTGGCCACACTAGAACCACTCAGGGTGGGCTCCATTTTATTGACTTGGAAAAGGCAGGTGTGTATGTAAGTAGGATAGTAAGGCACAGGGCCACTTTCTGCACTGGGCATCTCACATCTTCACCTCCCAAATGTTTCCCCACTCTGGATTGTTTTGAAGCAAATCTGAGATAATATGTTTACAGACAAAATAATATTTTGGTTTGGTCTATTGCTTTGAAAAGGTAGAGATTTTTTAAGTCATAAGTATTCTGACACCTTATGTATACGAAATTTATAATAGTCTTTTACATAAAATCTTTAGTGTCTAGCAACATTTCCCTGATTATAGTTTGAGTATCTAAATCCATATCTAGATAAGGTAACTAGGAGTTTAAAAAAAAATACTGGTGCTGGGGCCCACCCAAAGATAGTGATTAAATTGGTAACTCTGCCATGCAGCCAGCACTGAGGACCACTGCTACAAAAGGCCAGTAGAGGAATTTTTTGAACTTAAGTTCCACTTGATGTTTTCTCTCTGTCTCTCTTTGTCCATCCTTTAGTCTTTCCCTCCCTCAATCCATCCACTGGTTGTCACCTTTTCTTAACCCATTAACTTCTAAGTTTTTAATTCTGTGAACATACTTAAGTATTCAAATATTTGAAGTTAGCCTAAGTGGTATATTTGTTGCTCTGCTTAAGTGCGTTTTGTTTGTTTGTTTGTTTGTTTGTTTTTGGTACTGGGGATTGAACCCAGAGGCACTTGACCACTGAGCCACATCCCCAGCCCTATTTTGTATTTGATTTAGAGATAGGGTCTCACTGAGTTGCTTAGGGCCTCGCTAAGTTGCTGAGGCTGGCTTTGAACTCTCGATCCTCCTGCCTCAGCCTCCTGAGTCGCTGGGATTACAGGCATATGCCACCTCGCCTGGCTCTGTTTAAGTTTTTATAGGTATTCCACATCTGGGATAATGGGACAAAATGTGTAAAGCGAACAAACACTGGAATATCACTTTAGACCTAGATATTGGGGAAGAGCCTTTTTCAGAACCCCATTGATTCCTGTCTCCTCCCACCCCAAAGTCAAAATCATCCAACTGTGCTGTGTCCTTTGGTGCTGGGTCTTGGGGGTTCTGACAAAGGGTTTCCCTATGAATGGCTTGGAAGGGACCACTTGACAAGCATCCAACTGAACAACCACCAGCTGCTTTAAAATATAGATACTATTCAGCCTCTTAAATTTGAGCCAAAGTAGTCTGTTTCACACACTCTTAAAAACAAATGCTGAATGAGTTCCTTTGGGGCAGGATTCTGAGCAAGCAGGGGCACTTCTCTACTTCAAGGTCCTTGAAAGCTTATTTTCCTAGGAGGTCCCCTTTGTGTACCTCTCTGGGCTGGCCACACAAGCAGGGTGTGGGTGGGTGGAAGAGGACTCACAGGTTCCCTCACAGCAGTGTCTGTGGCTCCATGTATGGTTCACTGCTCTCCATGGGCTGAAAACTGAGCTTCCCATCTCCCTCGTGTACAGAGCGTTTCAATGGAGTACCATACAGTCAAACTCACACTTGTCCACTGTGGTGCTTCTCCCTGGGCTCTGAGCACCATTGTCAACCTGTTGGAGGCACTTAGCTATGATGGGCATCAGTGCTGGCACATCTGGGGGTGACAGCCTCCTGACTCACACCATCATGGATTACTTCTCCAGAAGCAAGGCAGGCCACTAGCATGTTTTAGTTTGAGTGAACTAATTACAAAATGTCTGCCAAAGTTGTGGGGCCTCCTGTTGCTTTCTGCCTCCCATGTTACCCCAAACTTCTCAGCTGGTTTCAAGAAAAAAAGCATGAGAAAACCCTCGAAGTAGCTCATTCACTTAATTTGTTCTCTTTACCTCTTTTTTGTTTGTTTGTTTGTTTTTGGTATTGGGGATTGAACCCAGGGGTGGTCAATCACTGAGCCACATCCTCAGCCTGTTTTTATTTTTTATTTTGAGACACAGCCTCGCTAAGTTGCTGAGGCTGGAAGGGACTTGGCAGCCCTTTGGGGTGACCTTCTTTGCATCTTTCTTAGGGAACTTCTGTATTTTTTTATTTTTTGCAGTACGGGGAATTGAACCCAGGGGTGCTCTACCTCTAAACTATACTCCCCCCCCCAGCCCTTTTATTTACTTTTTTATTTTGAGACAGAGTCTAAGTTTCCCAGGCTGGTCTCAAACTTGCCATCCTGCCTCAGCCTCCCACGTAGCTGGGATTGCAAAACTTTGCAGTTTAAATTGACCCTCCTATTTGCAGCCTCCTTAGTTTCAAGACTGTAGGCTCTTGAGAGTGAGAATCCTGAAACCAGAAGAAGCCCTGGTATTATCACTGCTGCACCCAAAGCCTTTCCTGGGTGTCACCTGGTTTTGGTTCCTTGCCAGGATGACTGCCTCATTTTTTTCTTCTGACAGCTGAGGCATGTTTTGCCCAGTGTCCTCAGGCCACACTGCCAGGTTCTGGTGGGGTGTGACATTGTGGAGTCAGCAGGTGGCGCTCTGACACCGGAGTCACACTCAGGGTAGAGGAGAAGAGCTTGTGTGCACAGCCTATGCCTGCAAGGGTGTTGTCTCACCTGATGCCCTAGGGCCTCACTGAAGGACCTTTTATGGGGGCTTGCTCCCTTCCCACTTCCTGTTAAGCCCCTGTCTTCCTGTTTGCTCACAGGGGAGACAGGATTGGTGAAAAGTGCCTATGAGCCATATCTCTCCCCACTTGATATGCTTGGCCCTGTTTCTCTAGAGTCCAGAGAGAGATTGTATTTCTCCTGCGTTCTCTTGTTTACTCAACCTTTTATAAAAGCATATCCCTGCTCAGCATCCAAGAACATTTTACCAAGAAAGCCAAGCCAAGTTCAGGTATTTGGGGTTGACATTTGTCTGCCAAGGACACATCTGGATTTTATTAAGTTCACTGGCCTTTCCTACTATCATTAGATGCAGTTAATCTGGATCCTGGGTTGTTTTGTCAGTGACTATTCAATTCCTTTAGGAAATTTCTTTGGCTCTCAGGTTCTCACCTATGCTCCATAAATGAATAGCAAAGAACATCTATCTGGGTAACAGCTCTCAGGAGATAAAGCAGAGAGCGATGGAAGAGAACATGGCAGGAGAGAGAGGCAGCGTGGTAGTCAACAGGTTGGTGTGTCTTCGGTCTCTTGAAGCCTGGAAATTCTGAAGACTACCCCTATTCATTGTGCTACACTCAGTCTCAGGGCCCTGGCAAATCCCATAGAGAACAGTGTGGAGGAGTGCCAGGGTAAGAATGTGGGAGGTGGAGGGTCACTGAGGGGACTATTGAGTGGGGTCTGGGTGAATGACCCAGTGGGTGAGGGAGCAGGAAAATATTCTAGAAGGCTGATTCCCAGCTGGCAAAGGCTGGTGAGCCTGCTGAGAAGGGCCTGATATGCCTTGCTGTGGCCTCAAGGGAGCAGGCTGGGGACAGAAGCCAGAGCTCAGGTCTGCCCCCAGTTCATGGCCAATTGCTTTTCCTGTGTGCTTCCTCTGCTACCACCAAGGCCACAAACCTGGCTTTCTCACCAACAGGGTCTGAGCCACACTTTGCACTGCTGTCACTCTTCTGTTGTTGGAGAGATTGATGAGCATTATCTTTTTGTGCTTTCCTCAGTGCCAGGTCTGCAGGTGGACACAGGTGAAGCAAGGAGAAAGGGCAGGCTTGGGCCTGATAAGCAGCCTTAAACATGCCCCCTCACCTATCAGGGAGTGCTTCCTGTTATAGGAATAAGATGAGGTGCCAGCTACCGGGGTGTAGAGATGAAGGGTACAGTGCTGGCCTAAAGGTGTTCATAGCCTGGTAAGGCAGCCAGATAAGTGGAAGGATGCAGAAGATTGAGAAAGTTCTTGCAGCTTTGTGGATATGCAGGGGGCCACTGGGAGCACCCAAAGGTCAGGCAGTGGACTGAGAAAGGCTCTCTCCAGGGAGGTCATGGTTAAGCTGGGTAGGAGACACTGCCTGGAGGATTGACATGCAGAACCAGATGTGTTCTGGGGATGGTGAAGGCTCCACATTATCCAAGCAGTGGCTTGACAAGAGGAATGGTGGGTGGGATCTCCCTGCTGTGGGGTGGATGGGAATTCTGGACTGCTGGACTGATGGGGAGATAGTACTGGTGGTAGGGATGACTGGCAGTGACCTGTCTAGAGTTGACAGGGAAGGTACTAGATGGTGGCCTGGACTGAGGGGCGAGGAGGATGGATCCTAAGATGGCCTGGACGCATGAAGTGGTTGGATCAGGTGGGGTAAGGGAAGGCCTGTTTTGGAAGCACGAATTTGGAGAGTCTCTAGGATCATCCAAGGTCTGATGTTCAACAGGAAGCTGAATGTGAGTATGAGTGGTGTGTAAAACCTTTCAAGTGTAGTATTGGCCAGAAGGCAGAAGGAGATACAGAGCAGACCCCCAAGGAGCAGAGTATTGGGTGGTGGGAGAGGAGCTATGGAGATGGGGAGGACATCATGAGAGTGACTTGTCAGCCGTGCTATATCTTGCAGAGTGTGAGTGCTGTGGGGTCTTCAGGGTGGTCACAGGATCTGGCAGTTAGGGGAGCATTGGTGGTCCTGCTGGTGTCCTTGACTAGAGTGGGGATTGGTGGGAGAGAGGGCCTGGTAACTGCAAGATGGAAATTGAGGGGGAGGTTCCTGGGGGAAGACAGCAGAGAGAATTATCCAGAATCACAGATGAATCAATGGATGGTGTAGAAGAGAACTGTCAGGACTGGGGTGGACAATGAGGGTGTCTGCCCTTGAGGCAAACCAGGGTGCTCAGCATGTGGGAAGTGTCTGTGATAGTCTGCCAGAGGAAAGGGAACCAGGGCCTGGTGGTGGAGACATTCACTATTCACTGCCGCAAGCCGAAGGCCTTGTCAGGGCCAAGCCAGGGCCAGGATTTTGAGTGAACACTGTACAGGTTTTGTGCTGGATTCTGTGGGTGCTGTAGCTCAACCAGGAAACTTTCTCAATAGGTAGAGAAGGCCTGAAACAGCACAGAGAGGAGCTGGGGCCTCTGGTGCACTGCCACTGTCATCACTGGTTTGCTGGCTTCCCTGGGTAACTGAGGCAACAGCCATTGGCACTCCCAGTGAACACCAGCACAGCCTCGTTGGGGGTTGGGGAGGTAGCCCTTAGTCTTGCCTGCCTATCTTTGTTGGGTCCCCACAGGCCCCATCTCTACCACCAGGTGGCACACATGCCCCCTCCCCCCATTTCCAACTGGGAGGAGGGGCCTCTTCCTCAGCACAGGAACCTGCTCAGGAGCCAGGGAGGTCTGTACTGGGGGTTGGGGCTAGTCACACTTGCCTTTCTATGACTTCTGGCCATGCTGCTGTGAGTCAGATGCGTGGCTTCTCCCTGGCTCCTGGGGCGCTCAGTAGCTCCCTCCACCTTCAGGGTTCCAGCCCAGTGGGGGGCAGGCTGGTGGGCAGCTGGGGGCTGAGGCAGGGAAACCTGAGCCCTAGGCCACGAGGTCTAGATGCTAATTTTAGAGAGCACATGTCACTGGAAACTCTCCTCTCCTGCCAGGAATCAATGGCCTGGCTCTCCCTGTGCTGCCAGGGGCCCCTGGGAGCCTCTCCCTAAACCAGGAACCATGGGCCTCTCCATTCCATGTGTACATTCCTGAAAGGGGCTCTGCCAGGGGCCTGAAGATCCCTGGCTCACGCCAGGAAGAGAGCTCACCTGCTCTGCTTTCCTGTTCTTGCCTACCTGGGCTGCAGGTAGGGATACGCAGAGCATGCCAAGACCTGGCAGTGCCAGAGAAGACAGCCTAGGAGCAGACTGCTGAGGTTTTGAGCAAGCACTTTTCATTGGAGTGCTCTAGAGGAAGCGACTTTTCTTCCTTTTTCCCTGGGCCTCTCTATGCCTTGCCTGTATTTGGACCAGGCCCTTTTGCACGACATGGGGAAGGTACTTCTGTCCCCATCTCCTTTCTTCCTTTCCCTTGCAGTTCATTCCCACTGCTTGGGGACAGGCGTCTGCCCCCAGCTGCCACCTGTTTTCCTCTCTGCTTTAGGTAGGCAATGGGCACCTGTGCCATGATTCTTTTTGTCTAGCCTGGGAAGACCTCACTTTTGGCACTGTTATATAACAGATGCCTGTGCAGTGGGTTTGTGAAAGGGGTTGAGGGGAGAAAAGTCCTTTCTTGTGTCAGGACCAGGAGCTGTGTCCTTGGAGTAAAGAAGGTGTGGTGGTTTTGATTTCAGGTGTTGGAGTAACAGATATGAGCTGGAATTCCAGCCATGTCCATTTCTTACTCTTGACTTTGGACACATTATTCTGCTGTACCTTAGTTTCCTCTTCTGTAAAATAGGAGCAGTGGTAGTAACTACCTTATAAGGTAGATATGAAGGTTGGGCCTGGTGTGTTGGCTGTTGTTGTTTTACAGAGGCAAGTCCAGCCTCGTGGGGAGGAGAACTGTGCTGAGGCTTGTCTGGCGTGTTCAAGCCCTGACCTGGGACCTTGTGCTACTGTAGCTAGGCTGTGTCCTAGATTTCCCCAGGCTCCTACTTTCAACCTCCCTGAGACATCTGTAAGAGCCCAGAGTGGCTGTTTGGAGGTAGTGTCAAAGGCCAGTCAGGTCCAGGCTGGAAGCAGGCTGGGGTGGCGGGCAGCCAAGAAGAATTCCTGCCAGTCAATTTGCTCTCTTCTTTTTCTCACTTTTCCCTTTTTGTAAATAATTGCAGCTTGCTTAGGCGCTTGGTGACTCTCATCTCCCAGCAGGCCACGCTGCTGGCCTCCAATGAAGCCTTTAAAAAACAGGCAGAGAGTGCTAGTGAGGCAGCCAAGAAGTACATGGAGGAGAATGACCAGCTCAAAAAGGTGAGTCCTGCCTTTGTCACCACTGTGGGATGCCTGGGGTCATGGTAACAGAGCCACATTCCCACTGTTAGTAGGCTGGGAATTCTGCGAGACTACTGTCACGTGAGAAGCTGAAGAGTTGGGAGGAAGCACAAAGAAGAAGTTGTCAGTTGGGAGGGTGGGCCTACTAGAAGGACCTGGAGTGAGTCTTACGTTGTCCTCTAACTCACAGGGATAAGGTAGAGAAGGGGGCATTGTTGCTACTGTGTCCTTTCCATTCTCCAGAAAATGGCTATCAGCCACAACCCTTCAGGGGCCAATAACATTCTTCAGTGCTAGGGATGAGGCAGGGACAGGGTTGTTGGCCAAGTCCTCGAAGACTTGTCAGAGGAGGTGAGGTGTGAGCCAAGCTCAGGAGCAGACAGATTTGGAGTCACCAGTGGGAAGCTGCTGGATGGGCAAGGGTGAGTTTGGGGTCATTGGCTATAGTGAGCTGCTAGAGACTGGGGAGAGGAAGGGATGGTAAGTGGTTACTTGGGGGTGGCTAACAGCTCCAGATGACAGCAAGTTGAGTCATTGGAGAGACCAGTTAACCCCGTGAAGCTGCTGAGTCTTGCTGGTGAGGAAGGAAGTGGGGCCAAGGGCCAGGGCAGGAAGGGCATGTGTCCTGCAAGCCTGCAGCAAGCAGGTGGCTCCACTGACCCTTCCCTGTCTCTCGGCAGCCAGCCACTCCCTGGCCTTTGCCTGGGAGCTGGGAGCAAGCGGTAGCCCAGTTCTGCATTGACATTTCTGAAAGGACAAGTGCCCAGGGCAGCTTGAGGAGCTGTGACTTTGTGGGGAAGGACCAGGCTGGAGCCTTACCCTCCCTTCCTCCCAAGTAACCCGGGCTCTCTCTGCTTTTCCCAGGGAGCTGCTGTGGATGGGGGCAAGTTGGATCTTGAGGATGCTGAGGCAAAGCTAAAGGAAGAGAATAAGAACCTGAAGGCTGACCTGAAGAAGCTAAAGGACGAGTTGGCCAGCACCAAGCAAAGTGAGGGTTGTCTTCCTGTGTCTCCCACCTCTCAGAAGCCTGGAAGCTGTGTTGTCAGCTGCTGCCCCTTTTGTACCAAAGTATTAATAACAAACCTCATGTGCAAGCTCAAGAACTGGGTGGAAATGCACTCAGCACCATTGTGTCTGCTGAGCCAAACGTGGCCGAGCTCAGCCCCCAACTAGGTGGGGCTCAGTGATTTGAGCTGGCCCTGGAGAAGCTCTGGCAGCTGCCCCACATGCCATGGCAGTGCCTGCTGGGGGCTTTTCCCATTGGGAAAGGCAGGCAGGGGGAACCTGAAGGTGCCTTGGAACTGAGGACAAAAGGAATGTCAGGAAGGGAGTGGACAGGAATTCATGGTGTTTTATTTATTTTTTTTCAATCTAAACTGACTTTTTGTCTTTTTATTTTTCTTTGTTCTTGGATATATGTGACAGTAGGGTGTATTTTGATGTATTATGCATACATAGAGTATAACTGATTCTAGTTAGGATTCCATTCTTGTGGTTGTACATGATGTGGTTTAAGCCAGCTTTTAACTGGCTTCTCCCCTCCTCCACATGCCCCCAACTCAGTCCAGAGCACCTTCACTTCACATGCTTTGGCTGTGTCTACTCTCAAGGTGTCATTGGCGTTGTTGTTGTTGTCGTCGTCGTCGTCGTCATATCATCATCAAGGGTTCTTTGAGGCTAGGATTTTGCTCTCTCTCACTTGGTCTCCTTGAAGGCCCTCCCTGCTGAGAGGCACTGGGGTTCCCTCCAATAAAAGAACTAAGGGATTTCTTTGTATTTTTTCACTTTTTCTAGCTGTTTGTTTGTCCATTGTGCCCATGCTCTGGGGGCTGTCAAGGCAGTGGGGTTTTATTTAGAAACAGAAGTAACTGCCCATACAACCTCATTTGAGACAGATTACAGGCAGTGTCCTGTGTCTTCAGCAAGTAGGTTTTTCCTGCCTGGTCCCAGTCCTTTAATTTTTTTGTTTTCCTAATTTCTGTCATTTTCAGAACTAGAGAAAGCTGAAAACGAGGCTCTGGCCATGCGCAAGCAATCTGAGGGCCTTACCAAGGAGTACGATCGCTTGCTGGAGGAGCATGCCAAGCTGCAGGTCAGTGTCTGTGCCTGTGCCTGTCAGACAAGGGTTAGAGTTAGGGCCTTTTAGCAGATTCCCTCTGTATGGAGGAGCCTGTTGCTTCTGCCAAGGCCCTGCTGGAGGTTTAGATGACCAGCCAGTGGCACTCTCCTGCTTCCCCTTGCTGCTTCCTTTGCTGCTAAGTCTGGGCCTCGAGCAGACCTAACAGCTAGAACCCTTCATGGTGGGGTGTGGCCTGGCAGTGAACTGTGGGCATCTGCTGAGGCAGCTTTCTGTGGTGGGTTGGCTCTTTCTGCTTTGGGCTTTCCCCCTGTTGAGCCCAGCCTCAGGGCTCTCAAGAGGGGCTCCTTGCCTTCCAGGCCACTGCCAGCCCCTGGTATGGGGCCTCATCAAAAGTAGATAATGGAGGTGAAACAGTGGAACCTGCTGCTGGCTGCTTTTCCCTTGAGATTGGGAAGAAAGCCTTGAAGGCCACTTTACCTGACAGGTCCTTATTGCTGCCATTGCCTGCCACTGCAGGTCTGGTCTAAGTCCTGAGACTAGCCTGGGAACTCCAGGTGCATCTGGAAGCTTAGATGGTTTGGGTTGTAGGGCCAGGTAAATGCCCCAGTGTTCACACAGCTTGCCTTGGTGCTCAGCAATCCAAGCTTAGGCACCATAGTGGGTGAGGAAGAAGGACTTAGGGATCCATACCATCAGTGGAGGGCAGGCTCTCTGGGAAGGAGTTGGGTTTTGAGAGGACCTGTGGAAGGTGTGCAGAGTTGAGAAGGGCCTGAATCAGGACTTGAAAGATAGCTTGCTGTTTGCCTGAGAGAAGAGGTCTTGGTTCTGGTCCAGCTGCTGTAAAATCCATAATAGAGGCCTCCAGCTGCTCCCCCAGCTGGAGAACCTTGGTAGTCCTGGCAGTCCTCCACCTAGCAAGTCTTTGGGTGCTGCTGAGGGTGGGGCACCTTGCTTGCCTGGATACCTGTCATTTACAGGAGAAGGGAACCAGGCTGGGCCTCTGGGCATATGTAGGGCTGTAGGCTGAAGGGGAGGAATGGGCATTGCCAACCTACTGCTTTGGGGTTTCTGTCCCTTTCCAGGCCTCAGTAGATGGTCCCACGGACAAGAAGGAGGAGTGAGGGCCTGCCTCCTCCTCTGCCTGCAGCCGGCTTCCACCTGGCCTGTGTATGCTGCTCCCTGGGAGCCCGGCCTCTCCTCTGGTACTTCAGTTTTCTCCCTCTGCTTGCCCTGTTCCCTTCCACAGCTAGTAGCTCATCTAGGCCCCTTTTCACCCTGCCAGCATACCACAGAGGACCTGATTGTTGCTCATTCAGATTGGGTTTGCTGTTGTCCTGCCCTGCTGGTCTGTTTCCACTCTTAGGAGTGTGGAGGGTACTTGTGACCAGCCCAAGTTTGAGCCCCTTTTGTTTTGCCACATTTGTGTGTTCTCTAGTCCTACAGGAGTTCTGTGAAGCAGGCCATCTAGTTCTCCTGGGGCAATAAAGGTTATTATCATGTGTATGTGGTCCTCGTGTGTGACTGGGGCTGCTGGGAGGACTGCTACCTCCCCTCGCCACTTCAGAGCAGTCAGGAAGGTGAGGCAGGGGCTCTATGCAGTACTCATTTCCTTGAGCTGCTTCCAGCCCTGAAGGCCAGGCTCACACTTGCCCTCAAAGGTCCTGCCTTCTTCGCCCTTCCCCCTTCTCCCCAGGCCTAGACAGGCCTCACTTTATGGCTCTTGGGGAGTGTCTGTCCTGCCAGTCTCCCTGGGGGTTGGCAGCCATCTGGGGAGCTTGGGAAGCTCGGTAAACCGGCAGGACTTCCTGATGGCAAACTTGCCTGCCTTCTCTGGGTTCCTGTTCATCGCAGCCGGGACAGATACAACGTGGCAGAATGCCACCAGTCACTCCCTGCCCCACCCCCTCCTGAAGGTTTGCAGCATGACCTCTGACTAATGCAGACTGGGAGAGGAGACTTGTCCTTGGCAGTGACCTAGAGCTGGCCCAGGGCAGAGTGAGGCAGTGGAGATGGGCTGTTGACGGGCTGGGGCCCCTCCGCTGACTCCAGCCTTGAGAACACACTGGACACAGGCCTGCCACTGTGCACTGACTTGCTGGTGGTTCCCCCATGGATTTCCCAGATCAGGGCACAAGAAAGAGCTTGTCTATAACAAGGTGCTTGTCCTCTGCCCCTCAGCCTCCTCCCTTTGCAGGGTGTCTGCCATCCCTGGTATCTGTGAGGATTGAGTGGAGGGGTCTAGGAGCAGGTGGAGGTGTGTCTCTTGAATCCCTGTAGATGTTGACCCTGGTAGGATGGCTGATAGCCAGCTGTGTGTTCCCTCTCCTGCACCCTGTCACCCTTCCCTACGCTCAAAGTGTGGCTACCTCGTGAGGAGTCCCACCCCTTTCTCAGCAGTCTCAGAGGTGGTGGCCATGGGGGCAGGGGGCATTCAGGTGACGCCCTCTGGTTGCTATGCTGAGGCTTAGTTAGGGCTTGTCCGCTTTTCCAGGAAGTGTTCCTGGACTCCTTCGGGCCTCCCTGAGCTCGCCTGTCTCTGTTTCAACAGGCTAAAGTCCAGACAGCTTCTGCTGCTGTTCCACCCTGGCCCTGGCAAAGCCCCTCTGTGGCCTAGCTTCTAAGGCATGCCATCTAATGGGACAGAAGGTGCTGCAGCACTCCGTTTTCCCACCCATGTCTCCCACTATTTTTGGAGAGACTTGAGGTCTTAGAGCTCTTGTTGATCTGTGTCCTAACCCCAGATTCCTGAGTAAATGGTACCTGCCTGCTACCGCAGAAGGCAGTTTAAATGGCACACCTTCTTGAAGTTGCCTTTTTGTGATGTCACTGTTTGCTGTGTCTTTGGTGGCATTGTGTCAGGTGGCTTGGAGGGCATTGGCCTGAAGGTGAGAACAGCAGACCAGGATTCTCATCCAGGCAAAAAACCTGGCTGAGAACTGTTCAGGACTTGATGTAAGCCTGGCAGGGGTGGGGTGGGGTGGGGTGGAGCCCTTAGGGTGACACTGGCTGTTGGCTCCTTCTGATGGGTAGAGTTGGTTGGGAGCAGGGCAGTGTGAGGGGCCTAGGGCACCCTGGGAGGGTCTAATGCACACTTAGTAAAAGGGCCTTTGCAGCTATTGAGGAAAGGGTAGCAATTGGGGAGCAGCAAGCAGACAGGGATTCTGTGAAGAGAGAAACTGGAAAACCAGGGAAGAGAAAGATGACAGGGAGGCTGTCCAGGCTCCCACTTGCGTACCTGAAGAGTGTTTCCCATTTTGCATGTGACAGAACCGGAGCTGCCACCCTGCCCATGGTGCCACATGCTCATTGAAGGCTGCCCTCTGCATGTGCTGGATGTCCCATCCCTTTGAGGACCTATCTCCCTTGGATTTTTTTTCCCCCCGGGGCAGAGGCTTGTACAGTTGTTCTAGAGATTAAACCCAGGGCCTCGTGCATACTAGGAAAGCACTGTATCACTGAGCTATATCCATATCCCTTTTTGAACTTTATTTTTGATAAAGGGTATCACGAATTTGGCCAGGCTGTTGCCAGACTTGTGATTCTCCTGCCTCAGCCTCCTGAATCACTGGGATTATAGGTGTGTGCCACAGTGTCCAGCAGAATGTACTTATATATAACAAAAAAATGTATTATCTCCATTTTTAATTGCACACACAGTCCAGTGGCATTAAACATATCCTCATTGTATGTCTATCGTTACCATCTCTCCCCAGAATTGCTCATCTTCCTGCATTGAAACCTGGTCTGTTAGACACTAAGGCCTGGTTACCTTCCCCCCAGCCTCCAGCACTCATCATTCTACTCTATGGGTTTGACTGCCACAAGAACCTCCTGTGAGTGGAATCATGGTGTTTGCCCTTTTGTGACTGGCTCGTTTACAGCATCATGTTCTCGAGGGTCATCCATGTTGAAGCATGTGTCACAATTTTCCTACTCTGAGGCCGAGTAATATTCGGCTCTGCACACTTTGGTTCCTTCCACCCCTTATTATTCCCACTCCAGTCAGGCTCCTCCCCCAAACCTTTTGTCCAGGTCTCTGAGAGCTCATTGCCAGAACCAGGTAGTGCTATAGTGCTATCTTCTTTGACCACCAGCAGTATCCGGCAGAGCAGGCCACTCTGTCCTCCATGACCCTTGCAGGGTGGCTAAGGACCCCATGCTTGGGCCCCAGCTCCCTGTATACCCATCTACCCCATCCCCTACTTTGAACCCATTGAGACTCAGGGCTTTCAGCACCATGTGTGGTGACAACTTCCAAAGTTCTAGCTCCAGGCCAGACTTTCCAGAACTGCACATTCTAGAGTCCACCTGCCAACTAGACATTTGCACTTGGATGACACTTCCCTGGATGACACGCCCAAAGCCAACTACTGATCATCCCCATTGCAGGATGCCAGTCTTCCTGTGGCTCAGACAATATCTGGTGTCCTCCTTGACCATTCAATTCTGCATCTTAGTCATCCACAACCCCTGCTGGCCCCACCCTCAAAATAGACCCTAATCTGAAGATGTTCCTCCAGGACTACCACTTGGGTCCAAGTGCACCTTGCCCCTGTGTCATTGCTGTAGCCTCCTCATCAGCCTGGCCCTGGCCCACTCCTCACCTCCTTCAGATCTTAGGTCACCTGCTCAGTGACTCATTCTAGGAGCAACCTTTTGAAAGTTCCAGTGCCACGGTTGCACACCCACCCTCTGCTGGATGTGTTGAGATGACTATTACCCTCTTCTCCCTAAGTGCATCAGATCCAGGGGATGAGGGTTTCTGCAGCTTCCTTTCTTGCTCTATTCCCAGCTCATGGAACCGTGCTGGGTGCAAAGGCCTTCACAACTGGTCCTTGCTGAATGCAGCAGCTGTTAACTGGGTCCCCCATACCTCCTGCATCCCAAGCCAGACCCCCTTCACAGAAGCAGAAGCAGGAGCCAGCTTTGGAAAATGATGTGTTTTTATTGCTATGTTTGCAGTGGCTTTTTAGCACAGTAAGAACGTCCCTGCAGCCCTGTGCCCTCACCTAGCCCCACCCCTCTGGCCTAGGTCTCAGGATGGGGGAAGCCTTTCCAGGGGCCACTCAGCTGTTTTGGGCTTGACAGGACACAGAGGTGGGTTAAAGCTGCTACACGGAAGACTCGTGGAAAGTGCATCAGCCTTAAGCTTGGAGGTGGGAGCCATGCCCGGGATCCCTTCCCTGGGCTGTGCCCTGAATGATCCCTGCAATCGAGCCCAGCCCAGGGAGCAGGATGTGGGCAAGCCTGAGCATGCCAGGTGAGCAGCCCCAGATCCTGGGACAGGGTGCTGCAACCTCCCCCTCCCCAGACTTGGGGACAAAGGGGCAGTGTGGGGACACCTTAGAGGCCCCCCTCTGTGCACTTTCCACCCCAGTGTGGGGCTGGGGGCCACACACGCACATCCACTCAACAGACTCGCACGCTCAACAGCTTGAAGCTTTTTGTTTTGCCTATGAAAATTAGATCTATAAATTCACACTCCTTGGCTAGGGGTAAGAGGAAGGAGGGGCTGAGAGGGAAGGGAGTGGTAAGGAGAGGGGATGGTTTGGGCTCTTCTCTTTTTAGAAATATACAAGCAGAAATCTCACTCCTCAAGTTTTTATAAAATGTGCAAAATACAAGCCTCTGTTGCCCAGAGGCACAGTTAACATCTGGTATTCGCCTTCGCTAAGAGATAGATCTACACATCCTTTACACACTCACACATGCACTCGGACCCAAGCTCACACAATTGATATTGGTGGCAATTGGCGCAGGAACCAGAAGATTCCGTTGCTGGCTGGCTCTCTAAGCTTCTAGAATAGGGATAGGGTTAGGGGTCTAGTCCAGCTGAAACATTCGCCTAGGTTCCCCTGCCCACTCCTCTCTCCCTGCCTCCCTCCCCTCCTATCCTGCCTCACCCTTCCCCCTCCCTCCTGTTCCCCAAGCTACCACTGCTGCTTCTGGGGTGAGGGGCCACCCAAGTGTGTGTAACAGAGCAGAGCCTAGGGAGGTGGGCAGGATGGGCCTGGCAGGGGTAGGAGATGGATCCTGGGCACTGGGAGGAGGGGTGGGAGGCAGGGCCTGGGAGCAATGCATGGACCAGCTTGGCTAGGGCCCAGAGGTGGGGGGAGAGGCATCTATTTTTGGTGGGTTGTGATATTTTTGGCGTTTTATTAAAAATGGAAAAAGTTATTTTAGTTAGCACTCAAGGTGCTTCCTCCCCTCCCCCCCAGGCAGACCCCAAAACTTGTAAGGGAAAGGCAAGCCCCCTGTAGGGGTGGGGTGGGGGCTAAAGCAGGGGCTGCTATGGCTACCAGAGGATGAGCTGGTGATGTGAGCTGGGGTTGCCTTGTCACATGACACTCTCCACCACGACAACCTTGCTGCTCTCGGAGACTGGGGTCAGGGTGGTCAGGCCCCTGACGTCCGCATCCTGAGCTCTGTACTCCAAATGGTGGAGGCCCCAGATAGGCTGGGTCAGGTGCTGCCAGCGCTGTGGGAGAGGAAGACATGTTTAGCACCTGCAAGGGTCACTGCTCCCCATAGCAACGGTCTCTACCTCCCTCCAGTTTCTACCACCTGCCACTAAATTAGGGCTGCTCCTTCCAGGGTACCCTTCAAAGCTCCAGTCCCTACACTAGAAAACAGGGCTGGATGGGTGTTTTCTCAGAGGGAGGGAAGCTAGGGGTGGGCCCTGTCCCACCCAAGGCCATAGAGGGCTAGTTCCTTCATCCACCCCTGTTCAGAGCTGGCCAGTTTTTCAGCTGATCACCTGGAGGGAGGAGTGGAGCGGGTCTTACCTCTGCCATGGTTCCCTTGGCCCTGAGGAGGCAGCCCAGCAGGTGGAGGGGCACACACAGCATGGAGGAGAGCGCAAAGGCCCAGCCCATGGCCTCGCCCCACCACGGGTACACATAGGTATTGTTGTAGACCAGCGGCTCATAGTACACAATGTTAAAGATGAAGATGCCCTGTGGACGCAGACACCTGCAGTCAGCGTGGCTCTCCGCACTGCCTCACCTGCCCAGCCTGCCCCAGTCCTTACCATGCAGACCAGCGGGGTGAAGAAGGACCAGCACCATTTCATCCAGGGGCAGGGTCGGTACCCGATCATACAGGCAATGTCGTCCATGAAGCGATCAGCTCCTTGGGTCAGGCAAAGCAAGAGGGCCAGAGCTGGAGACTACCTCCCCTACCTTACCCCATATTCCCAGCCCCACCCCTGGCCCAGACCTACCATACACCCAGGCTACCACCACACACTCCCAGAAGGCCTGCCAGAGTAGGGTGGTGCCACTGGCTGAGTAGTAGTCAAACAGCTGGAAGACGTACATCCCGCCCTGGGGGATGGACACAGGTTAGGAAAGATGGTGGCCATTGACTGAAGACCAGTGGCAGCCCCACCTGGCCCCCACTCACATCGGTCACCATGGAGAGGTCGATGACAAAGCAGAGGGCACAGCAGAGGGCCACGGAGATCTCCCTTTGGAAACGGAAGTAGTAGGAAGCCGGGAGGAGGTCGAGGATGCCGGTGATGAAGCCCTCCACACCTACAAACTGTGGCCAGGGCAGCTCAGGCCCAGCCCTCTCCCTGCCATCGCTTGTTACCCAGTTTGCCAGGCCCCTGCCCTCGAGTCCCAACCCCAGCTCCTATCCTGGAGCACCCCGCAAACCTGGCTGTCCAGGCCGAGCAGCAGCAGCATGAAGAAGAACAGGGCAGCCCAGAGTGGGGCCACAGGCATCAGCGTGACAGCCCGGGGGTAGGCGATGAAGGCCAGGCCTGGCCCTGAGGGGCAAAGGTGCAGGGTAAGCTGGCACCCTTATTGGGCTGAGTGAGAGAGTGTGTGTGTGTGTATTTTTTTTTTTTTTTTTTTTTGCGTGTTGGGGATTGAACCCAGGGCCTTGTGCTTGCAAGGCAAGCACTCTACCAACTGAGCTATATCCCCAGCCTCCTGAGCTCATCTTGATGCTCTTGCTTACGTGGACCTCAGAGGCAACAGAGCTGCGGACAAACCCAGGGCACCTGGGGGCCAAGAGCTACACCCTCCAATTCCATTTGTTTCAAGGCATGGCCAGGCACACTCAGGCCCTGCGGGCACCTCACACTTGGGGCCTGAAGGCTCAGCAGGACCCTATCCCATACAAGTGGGCTCAGACTCGTCTCCCTGGGTTCTAGCAGCCATCATTGCCACAGGTCTCTGGGTGTCCTAGGTGAACCAGCAGTGGGTGCAGGAGACCCTTTTTCCCTCCTGAAGCCCTGGGACAACTACAGAGACAGCCTGTGGCCCTTGTTGGGTGGAAGGGGGCTCCCTGAACTGCCAGAACAGCTGTACCTCACAGTGGCTCTGTCTGCTGCCCTCTGGCCCAGAGCAATCTGACCAGCTCAGCTGAACTTGTCACTTTGCAGAACTGGTTTGCATGCGTGTTTGCATGTCACACATCAGGACACGTTGCTCTGAAGCTGAGGGCTTTACCTGATTCGGCCACCTTGGAGATATGCACGCCCTGCTCTGTGGCCATGAAGCCCAGGATGGAGAAGACCACAAAGCCAGCGAAGAAGCTGGTCCCGCTGTTGATGAGTGCCAAGATGATGGCGTCCCTGGGGGTGGAGGGGATGGAGTAGATGTTAGACATCCAGCTGCTCCCAGGCAAGGCAGGATAGGGCAGGGCAGAGGTGGGTTGGGTTGTGGGGCCTACTTGTAACAGTTGTTGTTGAAGCGATTGTAGCTGCCCAGGGCTGTGAGGGCCCCCAGACCAATGGCATAAGAGAAGAATATCTGGGTCCCAGCATCTATCCATACCTGGAGATGGGCCAGAGAGAATGGGCATGAGGGCCCCAGCCCAGCAGCCCATCTCCCACCCCTGCTGCTGCACAGGTCCTCCCCTCACCTGAGGGGACCCCAGCTTTGACCAGTCAGGCTTGAGATAGTAGATGATGCCATCCAAGGCCCCAGGCAGTAGCACTCCGCGCACCAGCAGCACGACGAGGACCACATAGGGGAATGTAGCAGTGAAGTACACGATCTGGAGGGGTGGGATGTTCAGAAGGGCCCGGGCCCCACCTCCCCCTAAGCCTGGCGTCCGACTGTGGGGGCCACAGTGCCCTTGTGCTGCAGGGCAACCACTGGTGCCCCATCTTCTCAGAGCCAGGGCTCCCCTGAGGGAAGTTAGAGGCCCAGGCAGCTCCACAGCAAGCCCAGGTCAGCTGCAGAGGGAGGGCAGAGACTGGACCATGGCATTCACAGACCAGGGTCCCTAGACACATCTAATAAGAATTACAGGCCGGGCGTGGTGGCACACACCTGTAACCCCAGCAGCTTGGGAGGTGGAGGCAGGAGAATCAGGAGTTCAAAGCCCGCCTTAGCAAAGGCAAGCCTCCCTAAGCAACTCAGTGAGACCCTGTCTCTAAATAAAATACAAAATAGGGCTGGGGGTGTGGCTCAGTGGTTAAGCGCCCCTGGGTTCAATCCCCAGCACACACACACACACACAAAAGAATTGCAGGGAAGGGCACCCACAGGGAGTGAACAAGCTCAGGTGCACTCAGTCCTGAGGGCCAAATTGGGACAGCTTTTGGGGTGTGTCCATGCAAGATTGGGAAGGTATTGGGGTGTGGGGCTGAAAAGCATGGAGAGTCTAATGCTGGCAGTGTAGCATGGAGTCTGAGGCCCCCAAACTCCAGGTCATCCTCTGTAAAGAGGTGAGGTCCTTAGTAGTTGAGGATTCTAAGTGGACCAGACAGAGAGGAAAGAGAAAGAGGGAAAGTGGGCGTGTGACTCAGAGGCAGAGCACTTGCCTAGCAAGTGCAAGAACCTGGGTTCCATCCCCAGCACTTTCAAAAAAACAGAAAGGGGGCGGGAGACATAGCTGTTGGTAGAGTGCCTGTTGCCTCGCAAGCACAAAGCCCTGAGATCCGTCCCCAGCACTGCAAAAAAAAAACAACAACCCAGAAAGGGACAGCAAAGGTCTCTGCCTCCTCACCCAGTATTCAAGCTCTGGGGACCCTGCTGTGAATGAGAGGCACTGGAGTCCTACCCTCCAGGGACGGACCTGGCTGTTTCCCACAGCTCTCGACACTGTCCTGTTATGTACCTGTTCAGGCATTGGTCTCCATAACCTAACAACCCGTGAAGGAGGTGTGTGTGGAGATTTCCCTCCAAGCCCTCAGCATTGGAAATCATAGACCAGGTCCACCCAGACCACTGTAACAGACTGAGGCAGTGGGGGAGAAATAAAGAAACCAGAGAGGGAAAGGATGTGAGGGCGGGGCAGAAATGATGGACACAGGGAAGGAAGGAGCAGCGACTGCCCCTGTGTTTCCCCTCCCTGGATTTGGAGGGCAGGAGGGAATATCCAGCAATGGTCTGGATTTAAGAACCTCTCCTTCCCTTAGGCCCCAGTTCCAGTCTGAACACCCCATTTTGAGAGTGTCCTTGCAGAGACACACCTCTCAGGGCAATGCTGGCCCCACCCTGCCCACCTCCAGCTGTACCTTTCCTGTTGACTTGACCCCCTTCCACACACAGAAGTAGACCAGGACCCAGCAGGCCAGCAGACACAGGGTCACCTCCCAGTTGAGGGCCCCTGGCACCTCTAGCCCTGCAGAGAGCCGCAAGACTTTGTTCCTAGGGGAGGGAAGGAGGACACCTGTGGGCCCTGCCAGCAGAGGGCACAGTGACTAGGATGTGTCCCGAGGAATGGTGGCTCCTCTGTCCCACCTACAGACCCTCGTCCAGGCCTTGTGTGCCTGGAGCTTGGGAGCCCCTGGTTTGTGGCTGCTGCCAGCTGGCCCCACCCCCACCCCCACCCCCACCCCCACCCCTGTGTACAAGCAGCCCCCGCTCCCTCTCCAAGTGGATCTGGTGGAAGGACAATGACAAATGTCACTGAAGGAGCAAGCTTCCCCCACCCAGTGGCTGGACTGGGTGCTTCTCTAGGACAGGGAGAGGTAGGGCCTGGAGTGGCTGCTCCACATCCCTGGCCATGTCCCCAGGACCGAACTACCTGTGTGGGACTGGAGGGATGGGATGGGGCACCTGACTCACTCCCAGAACTCGATGACAGGGGACCGACGGTCGGCAAGCTGGTCACATGTGAGATTGGCCAGGCTGGCATTGGCACAGTCTTCGTGGCGAAATATCTCCACGCAGTCAGGAGTGTTCCAGGTGTGGCCACACGTGGCCCAGGGCAGAGTGGTGGTGAAGGACTTTACCAGGTAATAGAAGCCCCAGGCCAGCACCATGATGTAGTAGGTGTTGCAGTAGAAGACGATCACCATGGAGGCGTAGCCCAGGCCTGAGGGTGAGCCAGGGATTCCTTTCCATGTGGGTTCTTTTCTGGCCACCTTCTGGCCACCCCATTATCTCCCCTTTCAGGGCTGCTGAGCCCCTAACAACCACTCCCTGTGCCCACATCCTCCCCCTCCCCCATCCTACCAGAGCCTGTGCTATCATGCTCCAGAGACTTCTCCAAGCACTCAGAGCCCCCTTGTGTGTCCAAACAGTGTACCACCTCCCCAGTCTGTCCCCCACCAACCAAGGAGCTCCCTGCTCCTTGCCCCACCCTCTGTGCTTCATCTCCTCTATCCAACCCAGAGCCAAGGTAGAGACCTCCCCTTGTGCCCCAGCTGGTCACTAGTCCTGTTGATTCTCCAACTTTGTGTACCTGGCCCCTCTCCTAGGTCCAACTGCCACCTGCGGTCACTGGAGGCAAGCCTCCACCTGACATCCCAGCAGCCTGCAGTATGTAGCAGCTGGGGCACCTTTTTAGTAACCTGAGGCAACATGGGAGACTGTCATCCTCTCTCAGTGAGCAACCCAGGTAAGTTACTTCCCCTCTCCATGCCCTGCTTCTTCAATGACAATAGTAAGACCTCCCTAGTCAGCAGGTCCTGTCCCCAGTCTCCCCAATTTTGCTATGTGGTCTGCACATCCTTTAGATTCTCGCTTGAGGCTGGGGGTTATCACCTGTCCCCAGGCCAAGACAGAACAAGATCTCTGAAGTGGGTGCCAACGTGCTCTGTTCCCTAGCCCTTGCCCTAGCAATGGGAAAGGGGAAAGATTCCCAGGTGGGGTGGGGGAGCTGGCCTGGGGCTGCTCACCTTTGAATAAGGGACAGATGTTCCAGACGTTGATGCTGCCGGCCTTCATGAACTGGCCCAGTGAGATCTCCAGGAAGAAAATGGGGATTCCTCCAACCAGGGCAATGAGGACATAGGGAATAAGGAACACACCTGGGGGAAGAGGCATGGGAGGGGGTTCAGAGGGCAGACCACTGCAACCCCTCCCAGTGCCCCATGAAGACTATGGGCACTGGCACAGGGTAGCCCTGAGCCAGAAGGGGATCTAAACTTCTCAGCAAGGTTGTCCAGGTCCAGTTGGCTAACCCAGGCTCCATAAACCCTGGGAGACACAGGTGGAGCCCAGCTCTGGCCTCTACTCTGGTCTTATAACTTCCCACTGGGTGAATCAGTGCACGGATGGCCGCTGACTCAGAGGCCCAAGGTGAACAGTCTCAGGGGTAGGTTCTGGATCTGTTGAGAAGAGGGACTATAGCAGCCTCTGGCCATTAGAGCCCAGTCCCTGGGCTGTGGGGTCCATATGGCCACAGAGGTTCCATCCCCATGGACAACTCGGGTGACCTAATGGGCACAGAGGACACGCACTCATGCATGCAGGCCATCCCTTGTGCCGCAGTTCTGTTTGCCAGGCAGCAGCTGGAGGAATGGTGAAGACATGTGTGCTCAGGCCTGGGGGCTTATCCAAAGCCAAGGAGGGATGAGTGGGTGGCGGTCCTTTGCTGTTGGGGGTGTCTGTGTGCAAGGACAGGGAGGGACAGGTGGAGGAAAGGGGCCAAGTCAAGCACAGCAAGCCCCAGTGAGCCAGGCTCTGGAGGCAGGCAGGGCCCAGTCAGAGACAGGTTGGGGAGGTGGCAGAAGGGGAGCTGGGTACCAGTAGTCCCTGCCCACTCCCCCCTACTTCTCTCTACTACACTTGTGTCTGGCTCAGCTTTCTCCACTACTCATTGGCCAAGTTAAATGCAGCCTGCTGGGTTCCTGGTTCCAGCATCCTTCTTGTGTGTGACCTTGGGCGAAGGCCTTCCCTCTGGGCCTCAGTTTCCCACCCATCACCCACTTGCTCTGCTTCCTGGTAACCCAGTGCTGTTTTGCAGTCACAGGACACACGCGTGCCCATCACTGTTGCTAAGCTGGGCTTCGGAGGGCGGACAGGCATGGGGTGTGCATGCTGTGTGTCCAGCAGCGGCGCCAGGAGGGCCAGGCCGCAGGCTTCCCAAGCCTGGCTCAGGCACCCAGTGTTCCAGGCCCAGGCCAGAGCGAAGGGGAGGGGAGAGAAGGGAAGGGAAGGGAAGGGAAGGGAAGGGAGGGGAGGGGAGGGGAGGGGAGGGGAAGAGAGGGGAGGACACGGGGGAGGGACAGAGTGGCCCATTGTGTGTGTGTGTTCGTGTGTGCACACGTGGGGGGCCCACACAATGTGCCACTTGTGTGCCTGACCCATGGGGGCAGCCACGGCTCCTCACCTCTTGGAGCCCCCCTAGTGGGCAGGCTTCCCCTTCCCACCTCAGTGACCAATCGCTCGGGGCCTGGGCTGGGAGTCTGGGGGGCAGCCCCTCAGTTGGACAGGAGGCTTGCCGGCCGCCTCCCCCTCCCAGTGCCAGGCACATGACTGGCGAGGGGGGTGGAGGCCACCGCGCTGGGCCACCCAGCGGCCCTGCCAGCGAGGGGCGCCCCGGCCCGTGCACCCCGGGGGGCCTCCCCACCCTCTGGACTTCGCCCCTGGGCTCGGGTGGGTGGGCCGGTGGCAGGTGGGGGAGGGGCCGGCGAGGAGCGGGGATGCGGCGGGGCGGGGGCGCTCACCTCCGCCGTTCTTGTAGCACAGGTAGGGGAAGCGCCACACGTTGCCCAGGCCCACAGCGAAGCCCACGCACGACATGATGAAGTCCATCTGGCGCGTCCAGGTCTCTCGTGGCGGCACGGCCAGGCGGCCGCCAGGCGCCCCCAGGCCCGCGGGGCCATCGCCCTTGGCCGGGGCCCCGTCGGGCCCGGGCGCGATGAGGGGGCCCTTCTTCTCGTCGCCGGACACGCTGTAGATGCCGTTCTCCGCGCTCTTCTTCGCCATGGCCCCGGCGGGCGGCGCGGCCGGGCCGGGGGTCGCGGCGCCTCGCGGGGGCGGGCGGGCAGGGGGCGCCGGCGGCACCCG